>JANHMN010000001.1:3685536-3717708 GCA_030674055.1 Rhabdomys pumilio
TTCACACATACACAGGCACACACATGCATGTACACACACACACACCCTCATTCACACACACAGGCACACACATGCATGTACACACACACACATATACAAACATGTTTATACATGTGTGCTAGTAGCTGTTTACAGACTTACTCTTGAAGCTAGTAAGTTGATATCAAGAAGGTTACTGGCTATACTGTGCATACCCAAATATATAAACCTTATCAGTTCTGCAAAGTGGGCATCAGTACATGGAAGGGCATGGAGAAATCTAAATTAACTTAGCAAATTAAAACTATAAATGTACCAGCAAGATGGGCAGCATATGAAAAAAAACTTGCTACCACACCTGGTGACATCAGGATCTTATCTGATGACCCAGGAAACACTGGGTATAAGAAAAGATGTGACACTCAAAAGTTGTTTTCTGATCTTTCCTTATGTTCAACACACACACACACACACACACACACACACACACACACACACACATGCACACACAAGCAAAAGATAATTAAAAACTTTATAAAGTGAACACATACTACAACTACATGTCAGTCTTGAAATGGGTAAGGCTATGGGAACACTGGAAGGTCCGTGGCAGACTGCAGTGGGAAGGATAAGCCCAGAGGATTTGGGGGATTGGAGATTGCTTGTTCAGTTCTACTGTGGAGGACCTAAACTTATACACCAGCAAGAGCTGCTTCTAAAAACTGTGAGTGTAGTGAGATGGTGCCATCACTGTAAACAGGTCATTGTGAACACATCACTAAGAACTTGTCTCTGTGAGCATGTCACTGTGAATATGTCATTATGAACATGTCACTGTAAACACATCACCGTGAACATGTCAGTAAAAATAGATCCCTGTGAACATGTCATTGTGAACGTGTCATAGTGAACACATCACTGTGAACATGTCACTGTGATCATGTCACTGGAAACATGTCATTGTGATCATGTCTGTGTAAACATGTCACTGTAAACACATCACTGTGAACACACCATTGTGAACATGTTACTGTGAACACGTTACTCAACATGGCATTGTGAACATGTCACTGTAAACACATCACTGTGAATACATCATTGTGAATATGTTACTGTGAACTCACTATCATGAACACATTATGCAAACATGTGAATTACTGTAGCAGTGATGGGTTGTGTGGACAACAGCTGAAGCTGCTTCTGAGAGAAAGGAGTATATGGGATCTTTCTGTTTCCATGTAGCAATTTCATGATGAACCTAAAACTACTCTTTAAGACAATTTGTCCTCTTCTAAATCTACTGAAGCGGCTTCAGAAGTGTACTTGTAGACATGACCTTTCATTTCTTAAGGATAAGAAAGGACAGGAATTTTAAACACCAAGTGTTGTAGTTATGTGTTAAAGTAACTTCTGGAGCAATGCTCCAAATCCTTGTCTCAATTGCATCTCACAGGTTCCAGCTCTCTCAGTCTTCACCATTGCATTTCTGCTGTCACCACAGGTACGTATCTCTAAGCCCTCCCCATGTTAAATTGTATTTTCTTAGTGATTGATGGTGCTGTGCATCTCTTCATGGTATTAATCATTCTCTAACTATCCTGTCTGGAGAAGAGCTTGTCAATTTTATTTTGCTCATTTATTATTTAGTTACATGCCTTATTATTTATGACTAATAAATTTTTGTATTTTCTGAAAACAAGCTTCTACTGCTTCTTACTGAGGATTCAGTAAGAGACTTCCACGGCTCATGCTGTGAATGCTATCTCCAGCTGGTGGCAGTACTTTGGAAGCAATCAAAACTCTAGGAGAGGGAGCCTAGGATGGTGGTCACTGGGGTTATACATGGCCTATGGTCCCTTTGATTCTCTCGGTTCTATGATTATGAGGAGTATAGCCTCAGACATGTCAAACGACAGAGTTCTGTTATCTTGATATACATTAGTAAAATCTGAAAAGAAGTTCCTACACTACGTTCTGCACCTTTATAAACACATAATCTGTTACCATACTGGATATAAGCAACCACACCAATTGATAATCCTATGTGATGCTTAGGTTTTCCACAGCATGAAATGTCTGAGGATGCTTCATGGGGCTCCTGCCTTGAGCCTATCCCTTCCTTTGATTGGTGCCTATAGAAGGAGATCTGACAGGCAGTTGTATTCACATCGCAAATGAGAGCATGTTGTCAAGAACATCACTCTTTTAGTCTCATTAGCTAAGGCTTGCTCAGCTGCCTCTACTGTTGAATACAGTTAAACTCTAGCTTTCTCAGGCTTCAGTCATAGAGATGGGAATTAAAATGCAGAGTCTTCTCTCTTTTTTTATTGGATATTTTATTTACATTTCAGATGCCATCCCCTTTCCCCATTTCCCTTCCCTAGAAAACCCCTATCCCCTGCCCCCTTCTCCTTTTTGCTTTTATACATTTTTTTAAATGTTAATCAAAGGCTTTATAAGTATGGTAATGCTCAATCAGAAGTGTAACCCAATACCCAACCTAGATATATAAACTATCTCTGACTGGTGGAGACACATGAACATCTGCCTCCATGCCCCCTCTCTCTTTCTCTCTCTTTTTCTCTCTCATCACCTAGCTTCTCCTCTACTTCATCTTCTCCTCTTCTTACTCCATCTCTTCCTCTCGGTGCTCCTTCCCCCTTAGCTCCTCCTACGTATCATCCTTCCTGTTAAAATAAAACTTTTCTCTCAAAATACAATTAGAGCATAATTATTCCTATTTGTACCAGTGAGGTACAAGATAGTCTTAATACCCAGTTCATCATTTTGTTGACTAATCAGAACCTCTGTCTTCTCTCTTGACTAAAACATTTAGTTTTGAACCTAGCTTTTTTCTTGGCTTTAGAATGAATGTCAGCTGAAAACCATCCACTCAGATCTTTTCTCTCAAGGTAAATAGCCAGGATTGACTATGAGACTATAGATCTTCAACCCCTTCAGAAATCCAGAATGACTGAGTTAACTGAAGTTATGGGAAGCACTAAGCATAGCTTCTAAAACTTAGCCAATTTATAGAGACTGCTGAACATTTGGACAGCCCCTATACTACATAACATTGGAGCATCAAATCTTCAGCCTTCTGGCCCAGACTCATCTGACAGACCTTAGTGATGCAGAATTATTAAGGGATGATTACTCTATCTAGGCAGATATAATCAGTTGACTATTCTGCAAGTGTGTCCTTTTCTGGGCAGTAATTTGTCTGTAGATGGAAAGAGGCAATTCTTGCCTAGTGGCTGTCTCCACACAACTGGAGTAACTCCAAGGATGCTCAATTTCTTCTTAGAATCCAAGACAGGAAGCTGTCAGGAGTAGACAGGACTCTAATCAAAATGAAAATTAATATAGAAATATTTGTGATGTCAATTCTATGAATTTCTGACATTTTGAAATCCAACTATCCATGTAAGGTAACTTGGACTGTTGTCTGTTAACTCCTCTCAGCTATTTCTAAATAAAGACACAGCATCAGAGGCTTATCAATTTACTCTTCCCCCCAACCCCTCTTCTAATATCTCAATGCCCATAATCAGCTTGAAGAAGTTAAAGAAGAGTCAGCGCCCCTATTCCCTGGGCTTGGGGACTAAGGTGGTTAATATTGGGCTGTCTTTCTGGGGAAAAGTAGTGGTTTTGTTGGAACAGGGAGGATTAGCTAGGATTTATGGCACAGCCATAACCTATTGGTAGAAAGCTGTATAATTAGTATCAAGATGAAGTTATAATTTTTTTATTGGTACAAAATTCACTTGGATTTCAAATTTAAGGTTTTCATTGGTATGATATAAATTCTTATTGATATAAATTGATATAAATTGAAATGAATATTGATATTCTCATGGGCATTGTGCCTGTATAACATATTTAGGAATACAAGGCTTAGACCCAGTTCTTTTTTAACTTTTTTAAACTGATTTGGGACGGTTAGCCTGTGAGTTAAGGGACTATAGCAAACTCATGACTTTGAGTTTATTGTTAGGGTGTTTTCTATACTTTTTATTTAGAAATGCAGGGTCTTGTCTAGAAAATGCTCTTGGAATAAAGGCCCATGGCAAGGATGGGAAGGAAGGAGGCAGAGCATCGTGAATTGACCCAGGGATATTAAAGTGTCAAGCATCTTGGAAGCCTCATGGCCTTTAACATTTTCCAGCTTAGAGTCGAATGTCTGGATTTCCACATATTTGGGCTGATTAAGCATCCAATGAAAATCCTTTAGGAGAAAAAGCTATTTTGACCCAATGAAATACTCAAAAAGAATTGACAACTGAAGGCTGTTCCTGAAAATAGGTCTAGCACCCTTGAAAGTCATTCTGAGCTGTGTATTACCAAAGGAAAACTAACAATTAACAGAATGATTATGAATGGAAGAGGATATTTACAGTGTGTGCTGCAGACTAAAAGGTGAATTGTTTTTGCCGAAAACTCCATATATTTTTGGCAAGTAGAAAGAGAGGGGTTTGTTTTGGGTAGACAGCATGAAGTAGTCTTCCTCCTCTCTCTTCAAATTGTCCTCACTTTTCTTTTCCTCCCCCACATTCAACAAGTACCTATTATACTGATGTATAAAAACAAAGGCAGCATTTGTCTATGGAATAAAATTCTCCAGGCAGCTCTGTGGATTAAGCTACAGATCTTTATGATGGATGTTGTCTGGTAGAAAATCAGTCCAGAATTCTAAGTAACTACTGATCTCCACTCAGTGCAAGAAAAAATTATCATATGAAAAGTATTATGTGGAAGACTCATCACAGAAACTTGTCAGACGTTTGAACTTTGGCAAATTATTGTACATCTTTGAATCTTGATTTCTTTCTTCCTCTTAAAAAACTATAACATCAAAAGACCAATTTGTAGTATTGGGGGATATGTGTAATTGCTAGTACTTCAGTTACAAACATTAATAACTCATAAAATTAGTTATCTTACATGAAGACACTTGGCACAGTCTTCATTTCCAGCACTGTAATAGAGCAAATTTTAGAAGAAAATCAATGTAAAATTATATTTAAAAAATATTAACTCATTTGTTTACTTTTATCTTAAATGTGCCCCTTTTCCCCACAACTGATATTTTTAAACCTGCAACAGCCATGTGGAGAGCTAGAGATTCAGACGTGTGTAACTCTAACTCATGTTTATATCTTCACACATATAGCCATATGTTTGATCCACATGAGGACCCCAGTTCAGTTCTCCTATAGCTCTGTATTCCTCTGAGGGGTTTGCACTTGACCTCAGAGTAGCTTGTGTTTTCTTCAAGTTCATGTTTAAAAGCAGGATTACCTGAAGGAAAATGGGGAAGGGCACAGACAAAATGGAAGATAAGAGACACAAGAGAAACAAAATTCATTGATAAAATACCATAACAAATCAAAATTTTTAAGTTATTATTGTAAAACATAAATTAAATTAAAATTTTAAGATTTAACTATGTCATCATTGTAAGATAATAATGATTTTAAGTTTGTCGTTTTAAGACATATTTAAAATAATCTGTTTTAATGCAACTCTGTTGGTTTTAGCATTTATATTCTGCATTCTATAGTACTTGTTGCATTGTGGTGATTAAATGTGCAGTGGAACATTTCCACTGTCTAATGCTGTATCCTTTGTTAGCTTCACCTGCATTATCTGTTCATTCTTTGCAGTGTAACTCTCAGGAAGACTTTGATGCACACTCTTCATACAGCCTGTACTCTGCCTGATTCTCTCCCTTCCTCACATTTTAGCTGCTTTTCTGTCACATCCCCAACTAAATACAACTGTGGCTATGAGTCTAGATGTCTAAGAACATTTTACAGACCTGCTACTGTTTATCACTCTCCAAGATTCTTGAACTAGTTAGGCTGCTTTGGCTGAAACTATGAATAATTGCAGGAAAAAAATATGGCTGGTTCTCTCACACCACGCTGTGTGTAGTTGGCTGAGAATGCCCTGGGTTCCTCCAGCTGTAAGTTAGGCTTGGCTGCTCACTAAAGGCCTCTGCTGTGGCTCCATGGCTCCTCACTGGTGCTGCCCCAACACTCGAGGAAGTCCTTGGGTTTCCAAAACCGGTTTATTGACATGACAGATGGTAGATGAATCTGGATGTGCTCCCCCAAAACCCAGGGCGGACCTGAGTTAAATAGGGAGAGGAAGAGGGGAGAGGGGCTGGGGAGGAATGCTTAATTGACTCCACCCTCTGGCCTTCAGGTACTTCATTTGTATGTAAATCTCTCTGGGGCTGGGGCCTGTTTATCATGCCCACCTGTGTATGTGACTGAAGAGTGAAGGTGGAATGGAGATTAGACCTCATGTTAGGCCCGACAAGTAATAATGCTGACTGTGGCATATTTAGCCTCCTGCTTTAATTCAAACTATTTCAACTTAATTTCTGGGGCAAATCATGAATCTATTTATTTGAATCAACTTAAAATTTGAGAAAGACTATATCTCAAATACAGCTAATTACTTATTATAAGTGTTAAAGTTTCATATTTAAAAAAAAATTGAGTAACACAAAAGTGTTAAAAGACCCTGGATGTAACTGTGCAGGAATATAAGGTGTTCTTCACAGTATTCATACATAACTGATTACCTCGGTAAATAACTCATACTCTCTGGCATGATGCCTGTGTGTATTGTAAGAATACATAGCTCCAAATACTAGCAAATTCCCAGGATATAACACAGTATGTTGTCCAGGCCCCCATCGATCCATCCACCGGCACATCTAGTCTTACAAAATTATTTCTATTGTTTTAACACTCATGCCCTCCCAAACCCCTTTTCCTATCAACGCACCATTTCTACTCTTTTTTTCTGTAGACTTGAACTGCTGATTATTTTCAACTTTATATAAACAAAGTCTGAATCTTTATATTAATCTTAAATACCCTCTATGTATTAAGTCTCAGAAGGCACCATGTGCTTTGAAATGAGACCACCTGGTCATTTATGTGCTTAAATATTATCCACCCAATCACTTTGCATAGGTACATTTCTTACTTGCTTTGTTACAGAAACAATTTGTGTACATTTTTAGCAATTTTAATTTTTATTTAGGTTCCTTTCTTATAAAAACACACATGTTGTAAGCAAATAAAATTACCCACACAGGAGACAGCATTTCCTCTTCTTTTACCAGTAAAACTAAAATCCTCAAGATTCACAGATAATAAGTTTTGTTGTACAGAAAATCATATCTTGGAAGAAAAATGAAAAACACTATCACCTTTCTTATAAATTCAGTTTACATGAATTGCTATGGAAAATGTGATAATTCTCTAAACCCAAATTATGAAAAGATTGTAGTCCCAGTACAACTAAAGATAACAGAGACTGTCATATAATTGTGAAGGAATTTCATAACTAAATGTTAAGGACATTAAATCTAGGATTTCAAGTGTTCTTCAAAACCACGTCTATTGCCAAGCTAGCCACAAAAGTTTTTGGCTTCCAACCTTACTTTCAAACCACAGAGATGATACATGGGAAAGAAGCATTGTGTATGATCCCCAAAAGAATCAGATACCAAACTGCTTCTATCATACCATTGCGTTATGATATGAATAATACATACTTTGAATATTATAATATGCATATGAGTAGTTTTACCTCTGTGCACTGCTTGCATGTCTGGTGCCCATGAAGGCCAGAATAGGACAAGGGATCCCCTGGAACTTGCATTACAGATAGTTATAAGCTACCAGATTGGTGCTGAGTCCTTTGTAAGAACAGCCAGTGCTCTTAATCATGGACACTTCACTCCATTTCCCTCATCTAAATATTATTCTTAACATTTTCACTCTCAAGGTTCATAGCAAAGGTGAAAGCCAGCATTTCATTGAGCACATAAGTGAAACAGGGTAAGTCAACAGCAGCCTTTGTTTGTACCCTGGAAATAAACCAGCTGCCTTTTGGGTTGCACTTAATACCTGAAGTATGGAAAGCTTATGTTTGGCTGGGCCATGGGTCAACCATAGTCCCTTCTAGAGTTAGAGACTGAAGACAAGGTGCCTGCTGACCTTACAATGGGAAGAATATTTCTTTTCCTGGCTATTAAGCATGTGGAGCTACTTTTCTTAGGTTGTTCTGTCTTCTCAGAGAAGGGGTGCCATGCCTACATCTCCTGTAAATGTGTGCTTTTAGGCAGACATGTGTATTTCATCAGATGCAAAATTTCAGAGCATGTTGTAAGATGAGCTTCAGCATTGGCTTTGTTGGACAGATCACTAATGTGTTAAATTCTCACCCACATGATCACTGCATATGGGTCTCTGGCAATCTACCCACATAGCCCTAATTCCTACATGCAGAAGACTTGCATTCAAGATTTCTCTATCATTTAACTTTCAATAATTACAAATCTGCTCTCACTAGTTTATAGGACTAAAATAACATAATGAATGGCTCTAATTTGTATTTTTTGAATGCAAATATTTATGTTTTTCTTCCAGTAACATCTCCTCTGGAATTTGCTAGGAAAACAAAAAACATAAAAACAAAAAACAAACAAACAAACAAAAACAAAGGCAGACTGGGAGATCACACATACCTCTCTGTACTAAGTGTCTTCACACTGGAGCTAAATGTAAACAATATTAACAAAACTTCACCAAGACTGCACCCCTACCTGACTAAAACCCACCAATGATTTTTCAGGCTTTGAGATATACAAAATCATTCTCACTAACACATTTTTAAATTAAAGTTTTGTGTATAATCATTTTTCTATGTAAAGACTAGAAGAGATATTTTCTGTCATCCTCAATTTATTCTTGAACAGGTTCATATTCTTGTATTTTGTCTTTGAAGACTTCTTTTCTTGAAATCAATGATCTGTGTGCCTGCTGATTATACCTTACAACTGTTGTGAGACAGGATAAAGAAATACAAAAGGACACTTTCTTCTCTTCTGTAAAGAACTTGCCATTAAGTGTTTTGAAATTTCACACTCATACACATTTGAGTCATTTTATGTAGACTATAATGCAATTTCATGTATCTCCAGAATATGTTTGGATTATATTTATTGACCTTCTCATTCAATCAGCACTATGGGCAATCTCACATTTGACAAATGTGGAGAGGTCTTGGTGATGCTTTAAGAATATTGGCAAGAATTTGACATTGGGATAAGACAATGAAGTAGACTCAATATCTCAATCATCTTGAAAAGTTCCAGAGTACCCAGGGGCTTTTGTTTTTGTGTTGTTTGTTCCTTGATTACTTTATTTATGCCTTAAACTAACCCTATTTTTTGCATGAACCTAATATGATATAAAAGCAGACTTGGAAAAATTAAATCAGCTCCAACACTTGCTGGGGTCATACTATAATGTTGTCTAAATATCTTTTCTTTCTTTAATCCTAAATCCCTCCCGGGGAAACCGTTTTTTCATTGAGCTGGCTTGGTCAGACAAGTGAGGTTTACTTAGATACTGGAAAGAGAGACAGACAGACAACCTGCAAGCTCAACTTTGCATCCAACCATCTTGAGGAGGCATAAGTAAGAGGTAAAATGAACTAAAGAACTTTGAACAACAGAGCAGTGGTTTACTATGTGATAAACAGGGACATGTGATTGGGAGGATGGTCTTGGAACATGTAATGGACCTTTCATGCCATATCCCACCTTACTGTTTGATACATCATCTATTTATTTAAGCAATCCTTCAAAAAAGTCTTTGGAAACATACTGTTACTAAATATTCTCACTTCTACTGGATCTTTAATACATTCTCTTCATAAAGGAAGACATCAGTTAGTGTAGGTTATATCAGTTTTATCATTTTAACTGTGATTAGGCAATGCTTTCTGATTTCTGAAATAATGAGAATGTGCATTAAGTTAGAATATATCCCACAAGATAATTGCTTAGCCATATTTATCTTTTCCTTTATTTATATAATTAATATAATTTATATTGTATGTTTTTGCTTATATTTCTCATGCATACATTTAAATCATAAGTGAATTCTTTTACTCGCTAAGCACTCATGCTTTTTATTTATTAAGCCATTGTAAACATCATTACACAATGATTAATATTCACTAATATCACTTTTCTTGATGGTTTGGGGAATTATGTTGACTAAGTGGCCTGTTATTTTCCTAGCTAATCCATTGTTATAGGACACTTATGTTGATTATTTTTTTCACTCACACATAAAATGCTATGATGAATGTCTCTGTGATTCAATTTTCATATGGTTAACTACTGCCTTAGGATTCATTCCCAGAGCTGGAATCACTGTCAAATGCATTGTGTCTATACAAAGCAAAAGAATATAAAGTTGAGCAGCAAACGAAACTCTACTATTAAAAAAAATGCTCAAATCCCATAACTAAAAGGTTGTTACAGATGATTATCTGAAAATTTAACATGCTGATGATAAAGTATGCAAATACATTTTACATTTGTCATGTAGATGGGGTGACTCACTTATATACACACTGTATGCTACAGACAAAGCAGCTAGAAAAGTAATGGAAAGTACAAGTCTCATTTCATTCCTATGTAAAATAGGTACACATGGACAAAGCCATGTGTCTCTGCATAATTTTTTATATAATTTGAATTTGAGGCATTTTGATGGAAGTTTGATAGAAGTAGGACTGAGAAGCAGTTTTCTGAATTGATGACAGAAGCAAGTTTTATTCCTTGATAGAAAGTGGGAACAGAGGTTTTGGTTTCTTCTGTTATGAAGAGAGAGAAATAAAATTTAACTTGGTATTTTAGATTGAGAATCCTATAGATAAAATATATGTAAAAATCCATAGGCAGATGTAATATATTTTAATATGGTTGGTAACTACAGTATTTGAGTGTCTTTATGAATACTTATGAATGCTCAGAGGATGTCTGAAGAATGACACCATTTCCAAAACACTAAACACAGAGTGACATTCTGTAATGCTGAGCATGACACTGAATCCCGTGTCTCTTCTAATACATCCTAACTCTGTCTGGGAGCCATACTATTGGATCTAGTCATAGAGAAACTGCAGATACCTATAGGAGGTCCTTTTACAAGGACAAACCCTTGCACTCAACCACAAACATTTGCCGAAATTACTCTCACAGCATGCTCTGTCATTTCAGACATTGTCTCTATTTTTCATATGACAAAAATACAGATCAGCGATCTGGGCTACCATTGGGACATTTTGTCTCTTAAAGAGAAAGGCTATATTTCTATCTCTTCTGGTATCTCTCATGTTTTTCCTTTTAGTTCCAGGGCATTCTTTTACATCTTAGTAACTCATTTCACAGCCAGGCACACAATCTTGTTAACAACCTCTGAATCCTGTGCTTCTGCAACCCCATGAAACTAACCCATTCTCATAAACCATGGCTACCCAACTTTAGCTTTATACCCAAAGAATACAATGTAATTGCAGCATATCAGATATCATCAGTAACTTTTATTACTAAAATAAAATTAAATATACTTATATAAATGCTTTTGTTTTTGCACGTGACAAATATTTTAAAAAGCAATCTACAAATCTAGCCCAACAATTTCATGCTTTGAAATTTAACTCAGTATTAGGGTCTAGCAAGTTACAACAAATCCACTATTCAAATAATCTACAATAGTATCTTAATTTCAATTGCTTTTGAAACTAGACTGTTTAACTTTTTAAAATTTCAAAACTGATGAGCAAAACACCTCCTTTATGTTTGAATGTTTTCACTCAATATTAAATAGCCCTCTTCTATTTGACCTTTGAGGATATGTGTCCTGATATACTGACCAGCCTAGCTATATTTTGCCTGCCGTTTCTTTTCTGTTCTTTTGATTGGCTTATAGGAACCCATCAATCATGTAGGATATATTAAGAACACATTTTTAAAATGTTCTTTGTAACTACAATTTATCAAGGGATTGTCTTTTCCATTTGTACGTTTACTAGGCAAACTAAAATTTAATGTATGGGTCATCAAATGTGACACTTTTTAAAAGGTTTGCAGATATTTTGTCTTGCTCATAACAATATCTCCTAGCATGTACAAGTGAAATATTCCATGTTCATTTTGTATTCTCACTGCTGGTGTTTTAACTTCCAAATGTAATCAGCACACTGCTCACACTACATAAGGCAGATTTTAGTCACACCTAATTAAAATAAAACTCTGACTTAAATATCATCTCATGTTTAGCCATTATCTATTTTGGATCCAGACTGTTCATTAAAGACTGATGAGTTGACGCTTTACACTTTGGCATCCAGCTTCTGGTATGAAATGGAACCCTAGGCTATTAGGCCTACTGGAGTACCTTCCTTCCATTGGGTGCAAGTCATACAAAGTAATTCAGGGTCTCTTATCTTTTGTCCCCAGCCACTAGGAAGTTCATCTTTTCTACCAGGAAGTCTGATAACAATGAGCTGTCCTGTTATGAGCAGCCAGTCCTGGGTAGAAACATAGAATATTGTCACCCAAAGTAAGAAAATCTTTCTTCTTGTTAACTTTGTTAGGTCAATATATTCTGATACAAGAATAGAAAACTGAGTAATTCTGACTGGGACACTACTCTTTTGGAACATGGTTTCCAAAATATCCTTGTTTTCATGAATATAATCTCATAGTAGAGGTGTAGGGTAGCTTTAGTTATGGACAGGAGAGATAAACACAGAAGAAGCATGGATGAGGGAAAGCAGCAAGGGTGTCTGAAGATACTATAAGGCATCATGTTCTTATTCATCTACCTGAAGTTACATATAATACATATAAATCTGTATATGCATATACATATGCAATTTAAATAAAAATTTCCCATTTTAAATTTAAATTCTCCTTCCATGAGTCAAGGACTATCTAACAAAGCCCCCAATATACGGCATGTGAAGGCCCCTTGTAAGTTCTTGATCAGCATTGTCCATGAGGCTCCCAAAACAATGCAAAACAATGCAAGCTATTGCATGTGATTATATAGCAGAAGTAGAAGATAAGCTCCCATGTTGAAAATACCATGTACTTCATACACAAGACTCAGATGAACTGAAATGGACCTAACCTGAAAGTCTCTTCATTGGGGACTAGCTTTTATAGTACCACAGAGTTTTAAAGTTGCCACACAGTCATCCAGAGGATAGAAGCAACCAATAAATAGTCCTAATTAGAAATGATGAACCTCTAAACCACAAGAATGTAACTCTAAGAGTGCAGTACTGGTATGGATATTTAAGAATAATCAACAGATCCTTAATCTGACTTAAGGCTTGCTAAACAGTATTGAAACCTTACCAGTGAAGTAATGGATTTAGTATTATGTACAATTGTCACTTTTAAAAACCAGAATAATTCCTAACTTCATTCCAAAGATTAACCTTATACCAAAAGATTTTTATAACTATTACCTCCCTTCAAAGAAGCTATTCTTTGCAACACAGAAACAATTTTAGAAAACCACAACCAATCAAAAGGCAGAAAACAGAAGACCAGTCTAGTACTGTCCTAGTGTCTAGTCCTAACTGGTGTATCTACAGCAATCCATGAACCTAAGGCTCTGAGATCATTGAGAAGAATGTTCCCATGGAGACCATTTTAGAAAACTACAATCAATCAAAAGGTAGAGAACAGGAGACCATGTAGTGCTAAGTCCCAAACGCTTACAACACAATTCTTGTAACTAAGGCTCTGCGATCATTGAGGAAAAAGGTCCATTAATATTGTAAGACCCAGAATACAAGATTTTTACTGTGAAATTGTGTCACCTAGACATGTCAGAGAAGCTACTTCTATGAGGTCTCATTAACATGAGTGCCTAAAGAAGACCTGAACATTGACAATATAAATGGACACACTAACAGAAGAGGAAAAATTCATGAGGACTCAATGCTCAACAACAACAACTACAACCACAACCACCACCACCACCACCACCACCACCACCACCACCACCACCACCACCACCACCACCACCACCACCACAACAACAACAACAACAAATCTATAGGCAATTGGGGGATAACTAAGTTCTCTCAGTGAGGGAGAGCGAAGCAAAATGGTAGAAAAGCAAACAGATTATACATGACAGCAGAATGGGGTCTTTGGGATGGTAAAAGCTGTTCAGACTGACTAGAAACTAGATGCCCTTAACCATGGTAGCTGACCTTTGTAGAAGATCAAGAAAAGACTGGGATTGATTCAAGAAGGTTACTGATAGATTTAGGGAGGCTCCTGCTAAACACAAACCCACCTTGAGAGATTCAATTTTTTGGTAAACAGAAACCTACATTTAGGCTTTTGTTTGCTCTAGAAAAGTCTGTTTAGGACATTTTCCTCATCATTGCCAATTTGGTGATTATTTTGAACCTAAAATTTATGTTATGATTTTTTAACTAAAATTATTATTAAAATTGATGCTTTAAACAGTGTCAAGATCCAGAAAAGATATAACAGATGCCTATGAGAGTAAAAAAAATATATTCTCTACATGTGTAAATAAATCTACTTTTCTTCCTTCGACAATCTAGCTATAGCATTAAAAAATGATGGACAAGGCTGGCTGGGTCCCACATTCTTGGTGATAATACAACATGTGTTAAAAAGAAGGATATTTTCCCCAGCGTATTGCTGTAGTAAGAAATAAATTTGAATTTGAAACAAGTCCCAGAATTTATTCAGCATTTACTCAATGCCCATCACACTTACATTTATAACTCTTAATCACAGCAATCATCTGAAATGGTAGATGCTGTGGAAGCTTCACTACTGTTGAGAATGAACAAGAACTTTAATCTCATGAAAGATACACATAGTAAATGTGAAGGCAGGATGGAAAGTGAAAGTTTGACCCTGAAATCGCACACCACTCAGCATGCTAGTGACTTTCACAGACTGAGTCTTGCATACAAAGCAGATTTGTTGGCTGTGGGACATGATTGTAAGGACTGAGTTCTTCTCCTGCCAGTGAACAGCATTTCAAGGACCCACCTCCATTGTTACCATTCTTTCTCTTACAATCTGTCTGGCTGCACTTTCTTATTTCAATTCCTCCCCTTATAGTTTCTGTGTTTGTTAATAGAAACATATACTTTAGCTAGATGTGTGGCCTAATGATTACATGAATCCAGTGACATACAAGCAGATACAACATGTGTAATATTTACAAGAAGGAGAAATAACTAAACTCATCGCCTGGAGGACGACCTTATCCACTAGCAGCTAAGCTAATCTAATAGAATCTGTTCTTTCCTCGTGGAATCTGACCGAATGTCTTTGAGTCTTAATGCCCTTATCTGCTGGAGGTTGACCTCATCTCTTGGAGTCTGTTCTTATCCTTGAGACTTTGACCTAATCTACTGGATAATGCACATATATGATACAGTTTGTCTTCTGGAGGCCAACCGTATGATCTGCTGTTGTCTGCCCTTATCTTCTGGAGTCTGACCTTATTTTCTGGAGGACTTGTCTATTGGAGAGTGCTTTTATCTCTTAGAGACCAAGCCAATCTTCCCAGACCTTATTTTCTGGAATTTGACCTTATCTGCTGGACTTTGTCTTATCTCCTGCTGAATTCGATTAGACCTAGAAGTTACTCTTATATCCCAGGGTCTGACCTTATCTTCTGGAGTCTGACCTTATCTTTTGGAGGCTGACTCAAATCTCATAGAGGCTGACCTTTCCTGCCCTGGATGAGAACCTTATCTTCTGGGTCCTGACTCTACCTTCTTCAAGCCGAAAGATCAATTTGATACTGATGAAGCAGCTTCAGAGGAATGAACGGATATTTTATGAATAATCAGAGATATTAAAAGTTGATGATAATAATAATGCAAAAGAATAGAATATCTAGGCCGCAGGAGACCCTGTAGAGGAGAGGTGTCTACCCACTGTGAATCACCTGACTCTGCCTGTGGCTGGAGGAAAATTTTATCTTAGAGCACATTTAATGTGGATGGCACTCTCTGAGAAGCTATTCTTCACCCTCAAGGATACATTCTTTATAATTCATTCACTGAGGAGCAGACAGAATGAGTCTGAAAATACCTCTATGCTTGCTTAATATCTCACACAAGATTTTAAAGTGCTTGATTTGAAGTGCATCACAAGTATTCTGAAGACAAAGCCTTTAGGAATCTGGAATGCCTTCTCTTCCTGCCTCTTCTCTTTCTCACTCTGCACCTCTGGGCCTGGTGGAACTTTTCTTGATCTGTAAAAGCTTGATCTTGCCTTTGGTGCTTGGTATTCTGTGCTCTCTCTCGTTAGACTTGTTTCCTGAAGTTCTGTGAGGATTACAATTGAATTCCTTGATTTTATCAATAAAATTACTCCCATTGATACTCAGTATTTGAGACAGTTAGAATTTATGATTTTTCCAAAACTTTTTGATTTCTATAAACATCTGGTGTCCTTATTTATGGAACTTTACTTTTCTTGCCACTGAGAAGGCAGAGATCTCTGATTTTGTGCTGATAATTTTTATCCCAGAAACCATGCCTGCCTTCTTCTGAATGCTCAGTAGAGATTTTTAAAGTCTCTATAGTGAAATAATGCATTAGATGTGAAACCAAGGAGTCCCCATGGAGGCTATTTTATGTTTGTCCATCCTGTGCCATTTTTTACTTTCTCTGAGTCTGCGTTAGGATTCTATAATTTATTTTTAATAGAATTGTAATACATACTACTGATCAGAAGTACTTAAAACATATAGAAAACTTGGTAGCTAAGTGAGTTTCAAATATTTATATCATAATTTTAATTGTATATTCAGTGGTTATAAA
This sequence comes from Rhabdomys pumilio, assembly GCA_030674055.1. Lineage (NCBI taxonomy): Eukaryota > Metazoa > Chordata > Mammalia > Rodentia > Muridae > Rhabdomys > Rhabdomys pumilio. Next base: position 3,702,250 of record JANHMN010000001.1, read on the forward strand.
TTCATAAGGAAATTTAATTTTGCTGATGCAATCAGAATCCTACTTTCTTACAGTTTAAGGAGATAGAAATATTTAATTATGTGGCCCAAGTTAGAATGCAAGAATAATGTGGGAGGATAGGTCATTTAGTCTTGATGGTGTTAGCAAAGCAGGTAGACTGGTGATTGTCAGGGGCTACAGCCTCAAAGGAAACAAAGGATTTGTGTGTCCCGGTGAATAAAATCAGCTTTGAGAGTACCCTCATTTGTTGTTCTTTGTTCATTGAAGGTCTTTCCCAAGTCTGTGTACTATCATCAGACCTGTCAACCAATCAGTATTCATCAATATGCATTCACACTAGCCAATCAAGTTCCAATTTAACTCCTACTTTACATGCCGGCCTTGCTTATCCAACTCATTCTAACCCTGAGCCCCTTCATCCTCATCAATGAAAAATAAAAAGAAAGAAAGTAAGCTTTCTATCAGGCTAGCACAACTTGATCTTTTCCAGAGCCCTGTATGCTACAGAGAGCTCTTTTTCTACCTTGTAAAACACCATACTTACCTCTTCTCCTGTCCTTACCCATTCTTCAGGCTCATGACGCAGCTAATCATGAAAGCACTGGTTCCAGAAGGCTTTGGGAGTGATACAAATTTCTAGGATTGTAGAGCCCCCATGTAAGTTCTCCAGAACCTGAGGCATGTGCTGCTGTTTGCAGAACAGAATGGCAGTTTTGGCTTTCTCTTTCTTCTTTTCTTAAAAAAAAAAGATGTGTAAAATATTTGATGACTATCTAGACCATTCATTCATTTTTTTTTTCGTTTCAAGAAATAACTTTTACCTATAGGTGTTCTAATGAGACTACTAACATGGATCTAACTTTGTTTCTTCAAGAAAGTGGATATTCCGCATATGCCATTTGCAAAAGAGAAGAGGAAGAAGAAGAAGAAGGAGGAGGAGGAGGAGAAGAAGAAGAAGAGGAGGAGGAGGAGGAGGAGGAGGAGGAGGAGGAGGAGGAGGAGGAGGAGGAGGAAAACAGAAAATGAAAAAAGTCTAAGAACAAACAGACAGAATAAAAACATTTCTAGCTCACTGGAGAACTCAAGGCTGCCGTTACAAGCAGTGTAACCTGATATTAATTGGGCAGGTTTTTATTAAACAAGATAAATTCCTTCATTTCTTATCTAAAAACAAGACAGCTTTTAGACATTCCCAGTGGGACTGTGAGACAATGGTGACCAATGCTTCCATCCCATCCTTAAACACTATGATACTTTACCTCTCCAATTTGAAGACCATTTGTCCTTCATAGCACTTACAGGATGCTTTGCATACAATAGGTGCTAAAATTTTGGCTTGAATAGGTTGTTATAGAGAAACAAACATTACATCTAAAGTATATTTTCCAGGCTCTCTACATTAAAAAGGAAACATCCTGACAGAGCCTAAACATCTACCTCTTCAGTTCTTGGTGTTCAAATCAATATAGCTACCATTGCTGTGGAATTATGATGATGATGATGATGATGATGTGTGTGTGTGTGTGTGTGTTTGTGTGTGTGTGTGTATGCACATTTGTCTAATGTGTTAACTTTATATGACTTTAATTTTTGTGAATTATATTAAAGAAAATCAGAAAAGCAACCATGCTTGAAGCAAATATTATAAATTCATAATCCAATATTTCAGATGTTTAATTAGCTATCTCAGCATGATCCCTTCCAGGTAAAAGATTTCTTAATTTAGTGGTTACATACAGCTTTATTCTTTTCCCTTTATGGTATTACAATTTTTATTGAAATATTTGACTACTTTTCCCATAGGAAACCAAAGAAAGGGTCAAGAACAGTCTTTGAGTGTCTTTGCCAACATTTTAAGAGAAAAATGAAAGAAAATTCTTACATTTAACTTTTCTTTTGAGTAACAGTTTCTGCTTAGAAGAGGCTATTGTAATGTTTTATTTTAATGATAATGCTCACAGTTGTATAATGGTGAAGATAGTTACACTGCTGTGGTAGCTTCTTGTACCCTTGAGAGAGGTGGGTGTATAGGCTATAATGCTGTTTCTGGAGACCCCTGTCCATGGGATTCATACATAGAATAAACCAAGTAGACTAATGGTACAAAAAGCCTCAAAAAACACATCAAGAGATACATAAAGACTAAGTTCTACAGACTCAAGACTGTCCAGTGTCCAGTGTCCAGTGTCCAGTGTCCAATGGTCTTGGGAAAAATCAGCATTGTAAAAATCAGCAGTGTATATCAGAGGATATACCACAGTTGGCCCAGACAGAAAGGAGCCTTAGCATGTTACAAGATGCAATAGACTTTTAGTATCTAACGGAAGAACATCTTAACTTTTAGTATCTAACGGAAGAACATCTCATTCCATGTGCCAAATGCCAGTTTCATCCACACACATCACATCAAACCATAAAAAGTTCTCTAAATGGGAAGTGTGCAAGAAAAAAGAGATAGAGAAATTAATAACCTGGTTATGGTTTACCCTATAGACCTTTTACACATTTACTCCTGTCTCTTCTAAGTGCCACATTTAAGGTCAAACACAAAGGGTGTGTAGGTGGGAATTTTCTATAAACAGAATCTTTTAAGATTTATTTTAGTTAAGATGAAGCAATTAAGTTGGGTTTGCACCCATGATTGATAACTTTACAGCTCTCTGGTTGCCTGAACTTTGCACTACTAGGGTATACATAAACCCATACAGGAACACACAACCAATAAATATAAACAAAAATATTAAACAAACATTTTAAAGGAAATAATGATAAACATGCTAAAGAACACACAGAAGGGAAAAACTTCAGCCTTGCACAGGTTTGCTTAGGTTTACTGGCCTTCTCTGGTGCACTCCCTTAGTTCTTCATTGCAGGTTGCATGTGTTTGGAATTAGCATCTCAGGAAAGTACCTCTTACTAAATGGTGATAGAAATGATCCCAGTCACATCTAGGGTGAAACTCAGCATCTCTCCCTAAGGTCTCAGAATTCTTATATATTTGTCATGTTGAGGCTCAATGTTCTAAGTTCAAGAACAACTATGGGAAGTAGCCTGCCAGCACCCAGTGATGTGAATTAGATGTTTTTCTGTATTTCAGTGTCTGTTCATTTTGCTTCTGAAGGTGTTTGTTATATTGACTCACCAAAACAAGGTAACACCTTTCTATATGTTGTTTATAAAGAAGTATGAGATAAGAATGGATAGAACTGAAGACCATGTTATTAGACGAAGTATTCCACAATCAGAAAAACAAATATTAACTTTATATATAGATCCTAAATTTTGTGTATATGGTGTTCTGTAAAATTTTATGTCAAGTTGATACAAGTTTGTCACTTTAAAGGAAGGAACCTTAATTAAGAGAATGCCTCCATAAAATCAGGGTATAAAAAAGCCTGTAGGTCATACTTTAAATTAGTGATTGATACGGGAGAATCCAGTTTATTTTGGATTGTACCATCACTGAACTAGTGGTTTTAGGTTCTATAAGAATGAAGAAACCATGGTGAGCAGACTGAGAAAGCCATGAAGGGCAAACCAGTAAGTTGAACTCCTCCAGGTTCTCTGAGTCAGCTGCTGAATCAAGGTTCCCGCTCTATTTGAGTTCCTGTCTCAACGTTCTTCAGTAATGGACTATGGTGTCGAAGTGTAGGTCATAAAAACCCTTTCCTCCTAAACTTGATTTTTAGTTACAATGTTTCATTGCAGCAATAGAAACCCTAGCAAAGACAAGTTTGTATCAGAAGTGAGGTGTTGATATGACAGATATAAGTAAGTTTCAGGGAGGATTATGGAAGGACTTTGGACTTTGGACTAGCAAAGCCATTGAAAGTTGAGATCTCAGTTCTATAGGAGCCTGGAAGATAACATTGTTGAGGGCAATGCAGACAATGCAGGCCTGTTTTGAGGTGTTTCAGAGAGAAAATTATATACTTTATCAGGGAAATTTATTTTGAATTGAAAGTCTGTGATTCTGGTTAGCTGGGCTGGATGATTAGATATGACTAGCAAGGCACAAGAACTATTAAAGTAAACCTTTTGCTTTGCTAGAATTCTTGACACTGGTTACTGGTGCTGAGAAATTAGTGGTTATTAAGAAGGTAGCAGCTCCACTCTTTGTCCCTGCATTTCCTTTACGCAGGAACAATTCTGGGTTAATATTTTTGAGATGCATGGGTGGCCCATATTGTTGGAGTAGTACTCAGTTGTTTAAATATACATTTTCTGTATTCATTCCTTTGTTGAGGGACATCTGGGTTTTTCCAGCTTCTGGATATTATAAGTATAGCTGCTATGAACATAGTGGAGCAAGTGTCCTTGTTATATGTTGGAGCATCTTTTGGGTATATGCCCAGTAGTGGTATAGCTAGATCCTCAGGTAGTACTTTGTCCAATTGTCTGAGGAACGACCAGACTGATTTTCAGAGTTGTACCAGGTTGCAATGTCCCACCTAGGGATTCATCCCAATTACTGACACCAAACCCAGACACTATTGCTGATTCCAAGAAGCGCTTGTTGTCAGGAGCCTGTTATAGTTGTCCTCTGAGAGGCTCTGCCTAAACCCGATGGATACAGAAAAGGATGCTCACAGTCAACCATCAGACTGAGCATGGGGACTCCAATGGAAGAGTTAGGAAAAGGACTTGTGGATTTGAAGGGGTTTTCAACCCCATAGACAGAATAACAATATCAACCAACCAGACCTCCCAGAGTTCCCCGGGACTAAACCACAAACCAAAGAGTGCATGAACATGGAGGAAACCATGTCTTCAGTTGCACATGTAGCAGAGCGTTACCTTTTTTGGAATCAAGAAAGGGGAAGCCCTTGGTCCTGTGGAGGCTGGATGCCCCAGCAAAGGGGAATGCTAGGTTGATGAGGTGGGAGTGGGTGACTAGGTGAGGGAGCACCCTCATAGAAGCAGGGAAAGGGAGTTCGATAGGAAATTTGTGAAGGTGAAACCGGGAAGGGAGATAACATTTGAAATGTAAATAAATAAAATAACCAATGAAAAAAGAGAAGAGATCAGCGTCAATGAAGGGAAATCTTTATGACAGTGACTCCTGAGTTAGCACACGGAAGCTGTGTTCCAGACAGAGCTAATGTTGGACCTTGTGCTGCAGCCAAACACTGTAGTGCAAGGGTCACCCAGGTTGTACCAGTTTTAAAGGCATGAACAAGTCTGGGAGAATGCTGAAATTTGTCACTGTGAGAGACCAGATTTCTCAGGTAAAGTTACTGCCTCAGTAACATTTGAAGGTCCATGACTGAAGAGTTTATACACAGAATTTGAGGTTTGGTGCCACAAGAGGTAAATTCCTGCCTGGTTGTAAAAGACCCCAGTATTTTGGAGTTGCCAGTACCATATAAAGACTGTTAAGAACAGCAGCAGTGGTAGAGTCTGCCTGAGCATAGAAGACAAACTGTGTGCTGCAGAGGGCAGAACTGAAGCCATGGCCCAAGTGCCTTTGGGAAACCCAGAAGATCATGATTGGATCCCAGATATTGGACATTGTATTATTTACACTGTTGGGCATTTGGTTTCACCTAGATATTACTGTGACTGACCCCTGAATATTCCTTCTGGAAGTAACAAAATAACTAAAGTTTGCTTCTTACATGGGCCGACAGCTGAGAAATTTTGAACTTTTAAAAGAGATATTGAGTTTTTAAGAAACATGGATATATTACAGAGACTAAATTTTAATGTATTTAAGTTTGCAAAGACTATGAGGCTTTTAAAGTTACTTGTTTTTAGTGAGAAACCTTGAAATGAATGAGAAAATAAGGATTATGGCTTAATGGTTGTGTGTGTGTGTGTGTGTGTGTGTGTGTGTGTGTGTGTGTGTATTTATGTATGTGTATGTAATGTATGTCATGTGACCTTGACAAGGTGCCAATTGTGCTGGATAGTTTTAAATCAGCTTGACACAAGCTAAAATATTCTGAGAGAAAGGAACCTCAATTAAGAAAATGCCTTCATATTCTCAAGCTATACACAGGCCTGTAGGGCATTTTCTTAATTAGTGATTGATAGGAAGGGTCTAGCTCATTGTGAGTAGTGCCCCTTGTAGACTGATGGTCCTAGATTCTATAAGAAAGAGGGCTGAGCATGAGGAGCAATCCAATAGAAGCATCCCTCCATGCATTTGGTCATGGTGTTTCATTACAGCAATAGAAACAATATACAGCAAATAAAACAATGGGTATGCTTATATATGCACATGTATGTGTAGCTATATATGCCCAAAGACCAAATGGGGACATCAGTTGTCCAGAGCTACTGTCCCTTTTCTCATTCCCTTAAAACATCGTCTTTCATTGAACCTGCAGTTTGATTATTCTGGCTGAAGGCAGCTGTCCCAAGTTTTCTAACAATCCACTTTTCTCTGTTACCCTGTGTCCAGGTGGGGCATAGAGGCCCACACAGATACCTAAGACTTATATAGACTTACAGGGCTATGAAGTCATTTCTTTATATTTTCCTAGAAAGAGGTCATGTCCACTGAGCCATTGTCGCAGATCATGTCCTGGATTATGTACATGTATAGAAGTAGAAATGAGGGTGCATGAAGAAGGGAGGGAGCAAGAGGAGCGCGACTGAGAGGAGGGAGGACAAGAGAGTCAGTGTGATCAAAGTGCCTGGCACCCAGGAAGGAAAACACGCTGATGGGATGCCATCATGTACAGTTAAGGCACTCAGCAGTGTCTTCAGATGTCACCTTAGGCCTTCTCATCTCTGTGTCCTTTTCTTTCCTTTCCTTGGAGGGAAGTGATTCTTGAGACCACCATTAACTGTCTTATGAGAAAAGCCCTTGTGTCTGGAATTCAGCAAAACAAAACTGAAGCAGGCCATAACAGTATAAAGAATTCGGCCTCGATAAATCAATTTTTTATTTACTTTGGAAGAAGTAGAACATGTAGCCCACTGGAGGCTATATGAATCTTCAAATGTTTTCACTTCCGGATCCTTACTGTGCAGTTTGAACATGCCCCACTTCCTACTCAGGGAGCACTCATTTTTCCACCAAATGCCCTAGAAAACTAATAGTTACTTCAAAACACTTCAAAATTATTCGATTCTTCAACTGTGTGAAAGCACCATTGTGTCTAGGTTTCAAATGCTGCAAGCACAGGAACTGCACACAACTACAAAGAAGAGGTTGTCTCAGGCTTTCAAGACCCAGACAACCTGCCGTGCTCTGAAAAGCTGTAATATTACATTAGAAAGAAGGTCTCAGGTGGGCAGACAAATACATTGTTTTCTTATATCACTTGGGTGACAACAGACACCAAATTTAGTTCATAGAAGCTTGAATAAATATCAAGGGTGGATGATTTTAAGATATGTGTCCGCAGAAGAAAATGGTCCCTGTTCTGTTAAGATAGTGTTTCTCTAGGTCAGATTTTTAAGCAGATGTTAGAACAGGGCACATGTCCTAAATATTGAGAATAAAAGTAAATATACATTTAACACTCTATATTCCTTCCTCTACTCTCGTCATACCATAGACACGTAAACTCTTGTAATTATAAGGTAAAAAAAGTCCTTGGTAAGTTTCACATCTACTAGATAAGTGAACTAAGGAAAAGAATGGCTTCATAAAATACTGAGATCACATGGTTCATATATCAGTCCATTGTCCCAGAGATGCAGAAATTGTAGGTCCATTCGAAGAAAATAGCTTGGACAGTTATGGAGTTTGGATTGTAGGCATCTGTGACAGGTAGACAGGAGACCCAGGGACAATAGTATCTGTGGCTTAAATGCTAAGATATCCTGGGATTATCTTATTCCTAGAAAGGCCTCTGTCACTGAATTTTTACCTGATTAGACTAAGTCCAGCTACAGTATAAGAAGAATGTAATGTGTCTCAGGGCCAGTGAAATACCTCAGCAGATGAAAATGCTTGCTGTATAATCCAGAAAACCTGAATCCCATTGCAAGGACAAAAGGTAGAGGAAAGAGATGTCTTCTGAAACTTCTCTTCTGGTCTCTACACACAGTTGTACTATGCACACTTATGTACATATACACACCCACACTCACACATATACACATATATATCCCCCACAACACACACATAAACAGAAACTCCCACTACATACACATACACAACCCACACTCTCATGCACCCACACATAACACACACACATACACACACACAAAACCAAAATATATATCCACAAACTTATATCCCCACAACATATGCACACACAATATGTACACTCACACACATATACACACAAACACACACATACACACAACACATCTCACATATATACACACAACACACACATATACATACACCACATATATTCATACAAAGCACACACATACACAAACACACACCAAACCTCACATACATATACACAGACCCCACACACATAAACACACCCCCATGAATATGCATGCACACTCTCATACATATACACACACACTCTCCACACACACACTTAGATACACAAATGTATACAATACTTCTCCCACACACCACCATAAAAATAATAAATATATTTTTCAAATAAAATAAAAATAAAGGTAACCTGCTTAATCAAAGTCTATAATCTGAATATTAAGATTATGTGAAATTACAGTCATGGTATCATTCATACTGCAATTGGAGTACTGTGGCCATTTCAGGTTTATACATTTTGACAGAGCTAATTATCATAACCATAAATGAGTCATCAAGATAAAAACCTAAAGAATATCCATTCAGACTTGAAAAGACTCCATTTCAGAAGCCAGAGAAAACTTTTTCTTGTTTATCATAGGTTGTTCTTCATTATCATAGGTTTCTGTTTTTTCTTCATGTTTAAACGCACAGAATTTTCAATACAAATGTATAGTAAGATAATTGGTAGTGGAGATATAAATTCCCAAATGATTCATGGTTTCAGAATGACTACTCACTGTGTAGAAGTTTACCCTTATGTAAAAAGTCAGGGACTGGTCAAGTGTTTGAGTAACTTCTTTAAACTAGCTGTGTAATGCTTTCATTTATGAGCTAATTAGGATAAAAATGTTATCAAAAATGAAAAGAAAAAAATTTAAGAAAAAAAAAACTACCTAAAGAAAAGCTGTGATATGGTTACAGAGAGAAGTTTTATCTCCTTCTCATGATTCATTATTCTTAAAATCTCTTCTTTCCTTTTCTGGTAGAGTTGTCCTATTCCAGAGTCTACTGGTAATACATGACAATCAACCACTACTAAATAAATACAGCATGTGCCATTTAATTGTTCCGATCCCTATACTGCAAAAGGCGAGAGTGAGTCCTAATATAGACTGCACACTATGAGGTTTGCCATGTGCCTCTACAACTTCCTTTTGAATTCGAAACATACTTCCTGCATCTGGGAGTTGCCTTAGTTGGTGAAATTCCTACAGTGTAATAATGGAGACTGAAGTTTGGCACTAGAAAACCCTGGCAAATAACCAGGTATAGGGATGTGTACCCACAACCCAAGAGTCTAGGAGAGATGGGAGGAACCATGGGGTTAGGAGATCAGCAAGCCTCGATGGTGATGAGCCACCTAACTCCACCTTCAGAAAGAGACCCTGGCTCCAGCCTGGGAGCACATAGGGAGGGACCTGTGATTCCAGCTGTATATGTAGGGGAGGATGGCCTTGTTGGGCATAGGTGACACCAAGTGTGGGGGAATTCGAGAGTGGGGAGGTGGGAGTGAGGGGTAGGTGGAAGCACATCCTCACAGAAGCAGGAGGAGGGGGATATGAAAGGGGATTCCTGGGCAGGGGCAGGGAATGGGGTAAGGAAATAAAAAAAAATTATAGTGGAGAGCGACTTATGCAGAGACTCAGCACTGACCTCTAGGCTTTGTACTCACACAGGCACATTCTAATGAACTGTTTCGGTGGAACCTGCTGATACTATACGAATCTGCATATGTGAGAAGATATACTTAGAACCCAACACTACTCAAAAATATAAACTTATAAATAAAAAACTAGTGTGCATGATCATATTCTGGCATACTAGCAGACAAGGAAAGAGCGGCTTGTGTAGTTGAAATCCTTTTTGATTTCTATTCTGTTTCTCCCAAATTAGCAGCATTTGTATATGATATTGGGATATATGCAATTCTATCTTGGGACTTTTTAAATGTATAAGCTTTATAACAACTATCTGAAATAAATTTAAATTTACGTGAAAAAAATCCAGTAATATACCCAATTCAGTACGTGCCATACAAACAAGCAGCCAGAAGACCATACATAACTGCCAAAATTTTTCCAAAACTATGCATTGTAATTTATATTAAATTTTATAATAACAAAATATAGGAAAATTTTTGAGTAAGAAATATCTACTATGGCAGAACCTTCCCGTTATAAATATAGACTTCAGTGGACCAGTCACTGGGAGAAGAGTAGGCAAGACTTCCGGATAAGGGAGAGGAAGAGGTAAGGCAGGAGAGAGATACCGGCTTTTGGTCAGGGTCAGCTTGGAGTACAATATGTAGCTAAAAAGTGACCCCTGGTTTAGATGGCAAATCCACCTACTCACCACCGGAGGATTTATATTTAATATGGCTTACAAGATTAGGATGCTAGTTGTGCCCAACAATTGTGTTACCTGTTGATTCTGAACTAAGTTTGTGTGGTGTTTTCCTTCACGTTGTGACTCAGTTGGGTTCCAGAGAAAAAGATATGAAGGCAAGCATGGGTTTGCAAGAAGTGAAGGCCAAAAGGCTGAGGGAATTTTGAAGTGTGGGGTTAGCATGGTAGCGATCAACCAGTGGAAACTTAGCAAGCCGGGTAAAGAGATTTCGGAGCGCCAGGTCAAAGAGTCAGCCAAAGATGAGAAAAGGCCAGCCAGTCACTGCCTTAGAATGGATTGCTCTTTTACATTCCCCACTACAATTTACTTTTAAAGTTCATTCTCAGACTATTTTATCAACCTACATATCAGATTATTCTCTGTAATTACATTATCTACATGAAAAGGAAAATTAAAAAAATTAACTATTTTCATACGGTACAGATATCATGTACGAACACTGTGTAAGGCAACTGTATATTTAATAATATATAAAGTATTTTATTTGGGAATTTAATCAATATTTAATACCTATCAAGAACAGTAGACTTCCATAGTGAGTAACGATATATTTGCACTTTGTACTATGAAGTAAATGCATGTTTTATCTGTGTGCATATCTATGATATAGTGAAGATGGTCCAAGTTCATCCCAGTGCCTTTGCTTTCCTCATTGTAGTTTCCACTGGTAACGACCCAACGTGCGTGCGTTAGAGTAAAGACTCCAGGATGGATAATGCCAGCAGCCCTCCTGGTCTCCTCTGTCCCCACACGGGGCTGTTTCCGGTTTTCCTGCTTATTGGTTTGGTTGTTTCACTGTGATTATTAGAACAGTACTGATCAGACTGCCTGGCTCCTAGAATCCATTCAAATCATATTCCGAACACAAATTGAGCTGATGACCTTCAGCAGACTCACTGCTGGGATAAGAGTGGGGTTAATACTTGTTACCTGGTGTACTAGCCATGAAACTAATTAAATAAAAACTCCCATTGGTCCGGACCATTAATACTAAATAACTCATGTTTGAGCAGATGGATCACATTTGGCAGTTTTTCTCCCAATCTTAAAAAATAAATATATCCTGCCAGAATTTTTACAACATTCTCATATTCCGTTTTATGCAAGCTTGTTTCAGCTAATCAAATCGTCTACAAACTAATTGTGTTGCTTAGAACTTAGAGAAAATGTCTGTCTTATTTTTGAACAAATGACATGTGAATGAATTAATGACCTGTGAGTTTATTCCAGGCTACCCACCATACTTATATTCAGAGGAGAACACAGTTCTGGTCTTATTGCAGTTTGGTGTGAAACTGAGGTTGTCACTCATTATGAATACTCAGTGATCTTAAACATAGAATTTGGTATTAGTAACAAAATATGTTGACTAGGAAGTAGGCAAATTATATGGATACTGTGGATACTAGGTGCAAGCATCATGTTCTGTCATGGGGATATTTCATAACTGTCCTGTGAGGGAACTCTTGATGACTGGATATGTAGAATAAATACCTTGCAGTATGCACTAGGCAACAGGAGGTAAAAGTGTAAGAAATTCCCAAGATTCTGGGGCATTTGACAGGGGCTCCAGTTTTGGTAGAACTGTTGTAGGAAGTGTGGGTATCTCTGTCTTGATGTAGGAAGCTTGTCGCTGATGTGCAGGCTTTAACATCATACTGTTTTTGGTTCACCCTGTCCAGTTCCTGTTGGGTCTCAGCTATCCTGACTGTCAGCCATGCTTCCCTTCAGTGATGGGTCCTAAATCAAGAGCAACCCTTTCTTTCTTAAGTTGCCTCCCTCAGAGCATTTTATTTCAGTAACAGAGAAGTGACAACTCCAACTATTAGAGCTAAAAAAAACCCAACCCCCTTCCCCCTCCCCCTCCAAAAAAAACAAGAAAAAGAACCATAAACTCTTGATAGCTGCTGGAAGGAGGAAGAAGATAAAAAGAAATAGAAAAGGTGGTGACAGAGACTTAATCCAGTATGGAAATCAGATACAAGACAAACAACAGCCTCATGCCAGGATTGGAGCAGTAGAGGGTGAAGCCCAGAGAAGTTAGAGATGGCCTGGATTTCTAAGTGTGCCAAAGTGACCCTTCCTTACTTGACATCAGTGACTAGAAATTAATTATGTCCCTTGCTCCTCTCTTCACTGGAGAGACTTGAAATATTGGTACAATCTTATTTCTAGCCAACATAAGAGGGTCTATCATATTTTACAGTGTGTGTACTGCATCAACTCTATCTGGATAATATTTCTACTGTGTGTGTGTGTGTGTGTGTGTGTGTGTGTGTGTGTTACATTAACACTACCTAGATTATATTTCTCACTTGCTTTCTTTTAGTCAAACATTTTACCTTGAAAAGCTAGCTAAATAGCATGTCCTTTATTTTCTCTCCATAAACCCTCAAGTTTAGCTCTCTTGAACAGCAACATGGTAATGTTAATCTTTGAGGACTCTTAAGATGACTCAGCAGGTAAAGTGCATTTGATAAAAAATTATAAGGATGAGAGCACTACTTTCCAACCATAGCTATCAAACCCTGTAAGCTATATGCATCTGGCAATTCCGTCATTTATAATAAATATTAGAATAAAATGTCCATTATTGCATATTCATATCTTGGTCCATATTTCAAAATCCCTAGCCTTTAGTGGAACATCTATCACTGTATTTGCAAAGAAGAACAGTTACTGTAATTCTGAAGAGAATTCTACTTTAAGCACTGTTACTTCTTTGAGAAAATGATTCAATTCTGGGTGGAAAACTACATAGGAATCCTGTCATTTCCAAATCATGTCCTTAACTTCAATAAAGTGTATTAGACTGGGTAGTTCTTGAAGGACAGAATTCTGTGTCCAATGAAAGCAGAAGAGTAAGGTCAAGGCATCAATATGCTCTATGCCTGATGACAACCATGTTTCATTTTATGAAGTGCCCTTGTACACAGACAGGATTGCTGCTCTGCCAGGCTTTTAAAAAGCCTTTAGCCCATGACATACTCACTTCTCAAAGACTATGCTTCTTATATTACTGAGTTCAGAATTACATTAGATATGTGAATATAAAGAAGACACACATCCAGAATACACCATTGTCAAGGATCACATGATGCTCATTTCGGGCTTTTTTAAAGCATTTCCAGCATGGGATATAGAGAATAATTTTTATTGATTGATTACTTTTTTTCATAATCTCCAATTGAGTGTATCTGTCTCTGAGGATTCTCACCATGTGGCATTTCTAGAGAAATTGAGGACTGAGTGATAAAGCAACATATCAGCTGTTATTATATTTAGTACAAGTAATAAATTCATTTAAAAACTAGTTTAGAAGTTATTGAAATGTTCATCATTTATTATAGGTAGTCTATATTGTTCTTTGGCAGAAAAAATAAACCAACTCAAAAAACAAAAAGCAACATAAAAAACCCCTGTCTTTTTAATTTTTTTGTAAATAGCAGCAAATAGCTACAAATATTTATACAAGAAGGCTGGCAAGAGGATCTTCTTGGAACTGTGACTACCACCAAGACTGATGACCTGAGTTTGATCCCCCAGACACACATGATTCAGGGAAAGAAGCAGTTCCTGAAAGTTACGATAGGCACAGTTGCAAGATGAATATTCATAGATACCAATTCAATTCTTTGAGTCAAAGTAAAATGAAAATATTTTTTAAAAAATGAAAAATAAAAGGGGTAGTCAAACATGGGAAGAGACAGCATTGAGGAAATGAAGGCAGAGGTTCAGTGGTTCATGACCAGAGAGACATCAAGTGATAGTTCAGTTTGTTCAAAAAAATTGAAAAATATTATCACAAAGGATTGGGAATTCCAAAGAAAACTAGTTAGAAAAAATAGATGTTTATAGTCAATTCTTTACATATTCTTTAAAATTAATATCTCTTTTAAGGCATGTCAGTTAATTAGTGTAGGCCATGCTGCAATGGCAAGAAAAATAAACAGACCTGTTGAGAGACAACCTGTGGATGTCTCACAAGCTGACCATGTCCACATGTGACCCATATACTGTACAAGAAATTACTGTCACTGGTCTTGAGTACTGGTATCTGGGGCTACTGACACAGTGGTGGGAACTCCCTACAGTGGGTGGGTACCCCCTCCAGAGGGTACTCCCTATAGTAGGTGGGTAATCCCTACAGAGGGCAAACTCCCTCTGGGGTGAGTACTCCCTACAGGGTTTAGGTAATCCCTGCAGGAAGGTTAATCCCTACAGTACACTCCATGATTCCACTACATTGAATGACTGCATAGGTGCCTTCTTGAGACCCAAGTGGTCACTCAAATTTATTTTACTTGATTTTATACAATCCAAAGTAATACACCTGAAATATGACTCTTTGTTCATTGTTTTTTTTTTAGGTCATATTTGAAAGTGCTTTTGAACTTGATGATCTATACAAGTTAAGATTGAAGAGGCCCAGATAGACCCAAAATGTAAATAAATGTTGCCTCTGTATTCCCTCTCTTCTTTGCTTATATATCTTCTGATTTGAAAAGAAGTTTCCATCTTTGTTTTAGAATAGAGTACATTTTCACTGCTGATGTTGATATTGTTTGGTGTTTATGGTCAATTCATTTTATTTTATTTATTTTTTATTGAATATTTTATTTATTTACATTTTAGATGTCATCCCCTTTCTCTATTTCCCCTCCCTAGAAACTTCTGTACTCATTTTTCACTCATCTTGCTTTTTCTTTGGCCATGTGAATGAGTTGTTGGTTTCTTAGATCTAATCTGTGAGGAATATCCTATTTGTTACAAACATCTAACTTTAAATCGTCACTTTTTAATGGTTTCTTTATCATATTGAAATACATGTGCGCGCACACACACACACACACACACACACACACACACACACA
>JANHMN010000001.1:3728486-3751310 GCA_030674055.1 Rhabdomys pumilio
GTGTGTGTGTGTGTGTGTGTGTGTGTGTGTGTGTGTGTGTGTGTGTGTGTGTGTGTTTTAACTGAAAAAGCTAAAAATTTGAAAAACTGTTAGTGTTTGTAGATATTTTATGATGGATTTGAAGGTTAAAATAAGCACATTGATTAGACAGAATTCAAATTCTGGGATATCCATCATTATGTAGTAGTTAGTAAAGGCAAATTGTTTAGACTCCCTTGCACAGAAGAAGAGTCTATGTTTTAAGTTGTATTTGACAAATGTAGATAAAGAACCTCAGAATTCCCTGAAGTTATTATATTAGAATAAAAGCCTTTCATTTCTTCACATCACTTTCCCTCCCTCTTTCCTCCTCCCCTTCTTTCCTCCCTCTCCTCAGCATCTTCCCTCCCTCTGACCCTCTATCCCTCCCTCCTTCCTTTCTTTTTCCCCTCCACTCCTTCTCAACACCTTTCTTCCCTCTGCCTCTTCCCTCCCTCCCTCCCTCCCTCCCTCCCTCCCTCCCTCCCTCCCTTCCTCCCTCCTTCTACCCCTTCCTTCCTTCTATCCTTTCTCCCACTTCTTTTGCAAACATAGCAGCTGGTAACAACTTAGGAATAGAAGAAAGTGGCTATAGAGAGTTCAGAGAAGCCTTTCCATTTACACGAGCACAGGAAACATTTCCATACTTAAAGTTTTAAATATGATGAAGCTAAACAAAAATCTATTTTTTTACTGACTGTGAAGACAGTGGTTCCCTGTACTTATTATGGTTGTTGTTAGAAACTAGACACCATTTATTCCATGACTACTAACGTAGGTTTTTACTAATGCATATGCAAAAATATAAATATATTCTTCAAACACACACACAAACACAAATAATTTATTAGTGTATGTGGCTCGTCGTAAATTATGAATATGTGGTCCATGAGTAAAAAATCACAGTCAAACTTCAGGGCTTTCTTTTTCCTTCCCCCGTTTCCTTCTTCCTCCCTATTTAATGGAACAGGTAGACAAGGAAAGCTATAATCTAAATATAAAGGTGCCATAGCGAGGCTCCATATTTTCTGACTATGCTTGTCGTATTATACAAGTGAACTGTATATCACCCACTACCTTCAAATAAAAACCCACCCTAGACTCTAAGGAAGTAATAAAACTTTGATAGTTATAATGAATCCTTGAATCCTGAGTGAGTTACTGAATGGATAGAGGCAATTCAATTACCTTTCCTTCCAGGATGGGGCTGAGTCACTGCCTGTGAATTACCTCCTTAGCACCTACAAATTATTTTCCTGTTTCAGTGCCAAGCGGTCACTTTCCAAGCCACCCTGTTTCCAACACCTTTCTATTTTTTTTTAAAGTGATTTTTTAAAAGAATTTGTTTATTTTGATATAAAATACATAAATCCAAAATTTAATTGTCTCTATATTGGACCTGATTGACAAAGGCATCATCAAATCAGGTGAGAGCTAAAGAGGAAACTTCATTCCAGGAATGCCCATGAGGCTGCCACGCTTCCCGACCTGTTTCAGTGCTTCCTGCTGACAAGTGACTCCATGCCCTTACTAGGAAGGGTCTGTGGAAATCACAGCTTTGAAGAAATACAGCATCCTTCCTCTTCTTAAACTATCAGGTAAAATATAAAATTGGCTTAAAATTGTTGCCTTACAAAGCACATAGCATCTCTCTGTTTAATATGAACATACAAAATCTCCAGATAATGTGTCGGAAATAGCATCTAAATATAAAACTTCCAGCTTCTTCCAAGTGTTCTTCCATGTACAGATAATCCATAATTTAAATGCCACATTTACTCATCCATCAGTTCATTGAACCAATGTTTATTTAGTATACAGCATGGACAAAACTCCTGTTTTGTGTTGAAGATGTTATCAAAGAGATGTGTGTGACTATGGTAATAAATAAGTAGTAAAATCTTGTACTCAATTCAGATACTGATGAAAAAATTAAAATGTGATGATCAATAAGAAACACATCTACAGGATATCCCATGGTAATATGGTGGAACAATGAATCCAGGGAATAAGCCAGGTTTTGTACAGCAGTTAGGTACAGAGGCAGGAGACAGAGAAGAGTTTTATATGTCACTGTTAAACAGCATTAACCAAACATGAAAGGACCATAATACCATGTGGTATGCAACACAAGAGAGAGGAGGAGTGTGGGCCAAGAGCTGACAATGAAATCAAGCACTGCCATCAGAGTGTCAATTCCTGTCTGCATGTGAAACCTCTGAGGTGGGCCTAGATGCTGCATGAGAGTCTGGGTACATGAACATGCCAGACTGAGATGTAGAAGCATTCTGTACAATTGTCTTAGGCACTGCTCTGTGGCTGTGAAGAGACACTATGATAAAGCGAACTCTTTTTTTTTTTTTTTTTTTTTTTTTTTTTTTTGGTTTTTTGGTTTTTCGAGACAGGGTTTCTCTGTGTAGCCCTGGCTGTCCTGGAACTCACTTGGTAGACCAGGCTGGCCTCGAACTCAGAAATCCGCCTGCCTCTGCCTCCCAAGTGCTGGGATTAAAGGCGTGCACCACCACCGCCCGGCCAAAGCGAACTCTCAGAAAGAGAAGTATTTAATTGGGGCTGGCTTACAGTTTCACAGGCTTAGTCCATCACCATAATGGCAGGGAGCATGGTGGCAAGTGTGTAGATGGAGCAGTAGCTGAGAGCTACATCCTCATCCTCAGACAGAGAGAGAAAAAGACACTTAGCCTGATGGGAACTACTGAAACCTCAGAGCCCACCCTACTGACACACTTTCTTCAACAAGATCACACCCTCATTGACATACTTCCTCCAACAAGGCCACACCTCCAGTGACACAATTCTTCCATCAAGGCCACACCACAAGTTACACACTTCCTCCAACAAGGCCACATTTCCTTATTTCTCTAATCCTAAAACAATGCCTTTATCTGATGACTGAGCATCCAAACATAGGGGTCTTCGAGGACCACGTATATTTAAGCCACTACAACTGTGGATCAAACCTTGGAGTTACCATCAAGGAAACCGAAATTTGAGAATTGGTAAATTCACTAAATTAGGATAAATGAACAGAACTTTTTTTTTTCTCCAAAACTAGCATACTCCATCACATTAGAGACTTAGAGAGACCCACTAGAACCAGCAGAGACAGGAAAGGCACTGGCATCTGGATACCTAGCAAGAGTGAGCTCAGAGAAGCAGACCCTTGCTGCCTGTGTGGTGTTGGGCAGAACACTAAGTGGAGTTCATCAACACTGCTATCAAGGCAGCCAGTTAACAAAGGAGGGTGCAGTAAGTGGCTTTCTTAAGGCAAGAAAGGCAGAGGCAGGATTCTTAGAGCAGGTACTCTGCAACCAATCTGATGTTGAGATACCTCTTCTGTGTCCTACCTCACCCACACAATAAAATGTTATTTATTCTATTTTCCCCATCTTACCTCGTGACATGGCTTTGCATTCAATATCTTTGTCAATATTGGCATCCCCATAAAATAGTAAACTCTTTAATAGGTTAAGGCATTTGAAACTTACTTGCATTTATTGAAAAAAAATGAATGTAAGTGTATTCACTTACATTTCTTTGAGGGCTTATTTACTTATGGAGCCACTCTATCATAGATAACTTTAGAATTTAACAACTGTGCGCATTATGTTTTCAAGATGTAAAAACATTTAGAAAATTTCAGCCATTGATAGAAAATAGAAGAGAATCTGTCTTACCAACACAAAATGCCCATGTTTTAAAACACTATTCCATGTTCTAAGGATATAAGTACATTATGAAGTTAGTCACAGGTGAAAGAAAGAGTGGATCCTGGCTGTGGAACCCCACTTTCCAGAGCCTTTCCTCTCTGCCACTCTCATTATCACAAGACTTGAGATTTCTCATTACAGCTTTTAAAGTAAGTATTCATCCAGTACTCAGGATGCAGAGACAGGTTTTCTCCATGGGTGGGAGGCCATCATGGTCAATATTGTGAGTTCCAGGCCATAAAAACTGCACAGTAGAGCCCTGTCTCAAAACAACAACAAAAACAAAAATAAATAAATAAATAAATAAATAAATAAATGATTAAAAAACTAAATCTTCATGACTAGCTTAAATATCTCCTTCTCAGATGTGGCCTGAGGTTTTGTTTTGGATTTTTCAGATTTTTTTTTATTGTATAATTATTTCTTGATTTTCTGCCCTCCCTAAAAAATGAAGTTCTATTAGGGAAAATTTTTCCATTGTTATTTGGATGGATGGATGGATGAATGAATGAATGAATGAATGAGTAACTAGAAGCAATAGTTTTAAAATTAAGATGGTTTTAACATTTTTAGTATTGTAGGAAGCAGCCTGTATTTGAAGAAAGGTTCGATATACAGAAACTCAAAAGGAAAATTGACAGGATAAAAATTGGGAGATATAAAACACAACATTATTCTCTACAGCAAGCTACACTTTCCATTTCTACAAGTGACTCATACCTGCTCTAAGATGATAATTTTTCAAGCCCTGCGGTTTCCATTTTGAGACAACAATAGCATTTTAGAAACACATTGTTCTTAGGTGGAAAATAATTCAAGAAAAAACTACTTGAAATGAGGTCAACAAGGAAGACAGTTTCAGGACCTTCCTTTGCACTAAAACATAGTGTCTGGCAGGAAACAAGAGGAGCATCAGAGAAAGTCATGCCCACAGTCTCTAAGAGCTAAGAGATGCAGGGCTATTTCTTTGCTAAGTTTTATGACCCTCTCACATCAGGATATTTCAAAGGTTTCTTTATATTTCTGCAGCTAAACTGTATTTCTTCAAAACCAAAGAATGACCATGTGAGCACATACTTATCAATCAGCGTGTGTCTTTCTATATATCTGCTTATCTATTTATCTGTCTACAACCCTATTTACTCATCTATCTACCTGTATGTATAAACACACATGTATGTACATATATATATATATAATATATATATATAATATATATATATACACATATACACATATGCATACATACACATGTACACATATACACATATATACATATATACACATGTAACACATACATATGTACATATATACACATATACATATATACACATATACATGTATATGCATATAAAGTACATATGCATATACTATTTATAACATTGTTGTCATATCACAAATAAATGCAGTCAGGAATAGTGCTTCTCGTCTTCACTCAAAGCAATTAGGAATAGAAGCAAGAGGATTGTGAATTTCAGATTAGCCTAGGCTGTCTAATAAGATTTTCTCAAAACTATATAAATAAACAAAGGAATAGAGTAGATGTAGAAGAATGGAAGACGCTAAAGCCGAAGCTATTTCTTAAAGACAAAGCAATGGGAAAGTTAATGTCAGCACACAAGCAGTAGCAGAGATCACTCCTTTAGTCTTACCTATTCATTACAAAAGCCCACAGTTATATTCCTAGAGGATGAACTGAGTCAATGCTGCAGCACTGTGTCTGCCTCCGTCATACACACTTCAGCCTCATGTCACAGTGGTCCTTCCATGACAACAGACATTCCTTTTCATCCTTTCTGCTTCATTTGACCCAGCCTCTTCCCAACCACCCATTTCAAGTTCTGTGAATGATAAACTTTCTTATTCCATCTACTTTTTCTGAGATTCTAGACTACACGGTTATGCCTTGTGACAATTTGACTCTTTTCTATGTATTTGTAGCCTTCTGTCTCCTCCTCTACTCTAACCCAACTCTGAGACCCTCCCCATCCTTTCACACTGGGACCCTCGCCATCTTGCAGCCATCTTGTTTTATTGTCGATGTTGTAGTATTTCTCTAAAGAAGCAGTCTATCGCAGTCCATTTTGGAAATTTGGTTGCCATTGCAGTTTAAGCATTGGATATGAATAAATTGGAAGTCATGTGGATGTGTATGCCTTTATTTCCATGCACCGATCATCTCCATGTCACTAGTTGGATGACTTATCACAGAAAACAGCAAGAAGCAAAAATAAACCCTCATTGGATCCCATTCTTATAATTTCCAAGGGTGGTGTGCAAGTGTCTAGAGTTTAATGATGTTTTACATGCCTCTGATTTCTGGTATTAAATCCATATTAGAACTGAGAGTTATGGGTAGTGGGGACTGAGTGTGTGAAACATAACAACTTAATGCCATCAAAACAGCCTCCAAGTTCAGTTAACAATTACACAGAGACATCTATGGAGTCAAATTAGAAGTGTCACATCTGTTTTTGACCACTACTAAATAATGTTTCTTATAGTTTCATAGTGAACTACGGTATGTTTTCACTTATAAAGATATTGGCTTATTGCTTTTTAATTTAAAATCTTTTGACAAGGGCATTAAATATGCAATACTATATAATAAAAACTAACTTTTTATGATTATAGAATTAAAGAAAGATGTGACAATCATATCTGTGCCTACCTCTACATGTATGTTCATCTCCTCTCTCTTTGTCTCTCTCTCCTACAACAGCATGTTCTAAAGACTTTTTAATTTTCTATTCCAACTGGAAATCTTAAGCCTTACTTGTAAAGCACATGGATATGTGTATTAATTATGGTTTTATTGCTGTGAAAAGACACCATGACAAAGGCAATTCCTATAAAGAAAAACACTTAAATTAGGACTGTTTTACAGTTTCAGAGGTTTAGTGTGTTATCGTCATGGCAGAAAGCATGGCAAAATCCAGGCAGACATGGTGCTGGAGTTGCCAAGAGTTCTACAACTTCATCTGCAGGTAGGAGAAGGCAACCTTGCCATGCAGAGTCCTTCCTTATGAATACAAAGCTTCAAAGCCTACCTCACAATGATACACTTCTTTCAACAAGACCACACCTACTCCAACAAAGTCACACCTCCTAACAGTGCCCCTCCCTACTGGCCAAACATTCAAACATATGAGTCTATGAGGGTTATTCCTAATCAAACCACCACATTATGTGTTTTTACATTCATATAGACATCAGCTTTCCTAAGTGATGTGAGCTGGTTTTATTTTATGGACTGTGTTCATCATGTGTTGATTCTATTTCTCATTTTATGTTTGTTTACCCTCCTATAAAATATAAACATAGAATCATTGCATTCAGTATGTTTGAGTCATAATGATTTAGTCTTTCCAAGAAATGTCCATTTTAAGTCATTTAAATTTATCCTAAAAAGCACTCCAAGCCACCAGTCTGAACATATTATTTAACACATTTGGTTTTCTTGCTTAATTGTAGCTGAAGACTGAAGCTGGGATTCTCAGGCAAACACTCTGGTGTGGGATAAACTCTCAGCCCTCTATTTACTGTTCAATCTAAGACAGGATCCTATTGATTTATGCAACCTCGGCTTGACCCAAGTTTTTAGCCCAGGCCAGCCTGATAATTGCAAGCCTCCTGCATCAGCTTCCAGAATGCTAGGATCACAAGTCTGTGCCATTTAGGTGTGATTTTCATCGACTTATCTTTTAAAAGTTGTAGTTTAGGCAAATGCTATAAAAAAAAAAGGTAAAGGTATTTATTCCATCCTGAAAGCATTTATTTACTGATTCCTATTGACCTATCACCTATGACCACTTTCCCCTTGCATTACAGATTAAGGAGCACCACACCTCTTCTGAGGGGTTGGGCTTGTCAGCATGTCTACATAAAGGAAGGGTTTCTAGTCTCATGAGTATTCTCTGCCTTCAGTGCATGTGCAGGCAGCACTCTGCTGATCACAAGATAATGTGAACTGACACTTGAACAGGAGTCAGGGTGTTGCCTGGGTGAGTGCAGTAGCAGAGATTCACAGACTGAAAGCTTTTCTTCTTGACATAAGGGCTCATATTTTCCTTCCATTGTCTACTAAACTACAAAATTGATGTGCACAGGATTGCACTGAAGCATTGTGGATATTCATATAGACATTTAATTTAGCTGTTGGCTGTTTCTTTTTTAATTGCTTTAACTTTAGCACACAAAGGACTAGGTTTCATTCTTACACTTTAATATATATGAACCGTTTTACATTGATCAAGTTTCACCCATCCATTACTTTAGCACACACCTTATCCCTGCACTTACTAGTTTCCTTCCTCTTAACCAGCAGTGCTTCACTCCTTACATATCAGACACAAGCATGCAAACACACATACACATACACATACACATACACATACACATACACATACATACATATACACAGGTACACATACACACATACAAGCACATATACACACTTGCATGCAAATAAAGCCACATGCACACATATACACGTACATATACACATACACACTCCTACATGCTCACACAAATACACACACAAATTGCAAAGACACACACACACACATATACACACACTTCTACACACACAAACACACCAAACACATACTTACAGGGACACAAACTTATCTCAGTTGGGCTCCTTCATATGAATTAAAGTGTGACATTTTAGGAGATTGTTCCCTTTCCTCACTCCTTAGAGAACATCCTCATATCTTCTCGCCTCATGTGTCTTAGTGTGCTGATGTCATAAACAGACATTTTATAATAAATATAGATTTCATATATTAGAGAAGACATGAAATATTTGTGTTTATAAAATTGGTGATTTTAACATGCTTATCTGTGTTTCCATCTATTGTTCTGCAAATGATATAATAATATGTCAGCCACCTCTTTAGACAACCATTCATGACTCTTACTTGATTTAGTCAGATGGCCACTAAGATGTTTCAACATGATTCTATTACTCTCACTGCATCTTCAAGGAGGCATTCTTCTACAAAGCACAGCATCATCTTCTAATTAATTCTTTTTACTTATTGGTCAATTCCCATATGTATGGTCTGATTATTTTACGATACATTCAAAATTATGTAAATTCTCTTGTTATTGTGTATTAAAATTCTCAATTTTCCCTGAGTGGCTAACGTCAACACTTTTGATACCTGTTACTATGTCTGTTACTCCCCCCACCCACATACACACTAATCTCTACAGTACTGGGGACAAGATGTCCCCAGGAAATTACTCTGTTCAAATTAGAAGTGTTTTGAAATAAAAAACACAACAATAAAAGACCTTTAAATTTAACTTAATCTTGACGATTCTTTTCACTTCCATTTTCTTTCTAGTTAACTTTCCAGTGGGCATATGCAGATATATCACCACATTTGTGACATGATTTCCTGTAATATAGTAATGGGCTAGTTCATAGTGGAACTTTTATTTTTATTGCTTTGATTGTTTTATTTTATGCCTATGCTCACTTTTTCATGCATAATGGTTTTGTGATTGCTTTTTAAATTTTTGAAACAAAAGACTTACATTTTGGAAATAAATGCAAAATATAATCATTGTAATTTCAGAAGAGATTATGGAACGAACTTAAATGTGTTACAAAGTAATTATCTTGAGCATGCAATGTTCGTGTTAGCACTGACTCTAATAACATCAGATATCCATTTTAAAATATTGAATAGGATGTTTTTACATATAGGTGTTTATGAATTTTTATAGTTATTTCTTGTTCCATAGCTGTGTGTACACAAACATACGTGTTCCAGAATCTATATGTATGCATGTATATGTTCATATACATTATAGAAACTCGGCTTTTTATTTGAGGTTTTCTTGGTCATATTTTGTATTACTGTTTGACTATGGTTAACCAAATTCATACAATGTGTAATTGCTTCATTCATCCATGACATTATAAAGTTCATGCATTGTTATTCTTGTTCACTTGCAAAACTGTCGCTCCATTGACTTATTCACAGTCCTCAGGTGACTTACTACTACAGACTGCAAGAGAATCTGTGCACTGAAGATCCAGAAAATGTTTTTTTTTAAATGAAGATAATGTTTCAAAATTATTTGACGTAGTTTGCTTCTTGATAGTGAAATACATGATTATTGTTTATGGTCACTACTTTCATATGAAAAAAACAATCAAAGTACAAAAGAATAAATATGGTGACAAAGATTTATCGACTGTCACTACACAGAATCAAATGTACAAAGAAATTCACAATGAAAAATAAAACCTAAGAGAGGGAAAATTAACAGTCCTGATTTTCCTCCCAGAATACCCTAGAATTTCACATTTTGCCCCATGAGTTTCAGAAGCCTGCCCTTTACAAATGCATGTTATTTGGGAGCAGGAGAGTGAATACCAACCAGGAGAGCCTGCTGCTGCCATTCTGATTGTTTTTCAGTTAACACAATAAAACTAAAGCATCTTTTCAAAACAAATGTTCTAATCCTAACAGACCGAGTTTCTCAGTAGGGAAGCCATAGAGGAAACTTCAGAAGGAACAGAACATTAAACTGCATTAAGATTTGTTTGGACAATAACATAATTTACAAAATAAAACATAAAATAAGTTCTCATCAAAGCAACTTGCTTAAAACCTTTATAAAAAAATTTTAATATTATTGGTATTAAAAATAAGATTATAAAAGTAAACAGCTAAATGACCTTACAGAATGATAGCTTTTATCCAGGAATGGTTAACTTTACTACTAATAAATGCAATTACAATCCCTAACAACTCATTATATATATTTATATACAGTTTTTGCACAATACAACAAACTAATAAAGTAACTAACTCAATTTATTAACTCAGTTATCATTTCTGGATACTTACAATGTATTAGGCAACAAAATAGATGATTTACATAAACTAATATGTTATATCCAAGCACCAATTTTATTATGTGACCATAAAGCTTCTCATTTTGAAGAAAAAAATGATGTATAGAATTTCTTAGGTCTTCAAGAATAACTGCAAATCTGGTTCATTTTCCATCTTTCCAAAAATCATTCTAACTTGAGTTTTTATAAGCACTAACTGTCGTGCCTATCTAATTAGATGATGAATACTTTTATTGATATTATAACATGCTAGCTAGTTCAATAAAATAAATACCACCATTAATGGCTAGATTAATTATGAGGTGATATGCTTTTAGAAATACTTATCCAGCTGGGCGGTGGTGGTACATGCCTTTAATCCCAGCACTTGGGGAGCAGAGGCAGGTGAATTTCTGAGTTCGAGGCTAGCCTGATCTACAGAGTGAGTTCCAGGACAGCCAGGGCTACGTAGAGAAAACACTGTCTCAAACAACAACAACAACAACAACAAAGAAATACTTATCCAACCCAATAAAACATTACAGAATAATAAAACATTTTTCACCCAACATTGTATCTTCCAAAAGTACACAAAGATGAATTTTGATGCTCATGAAGATTTATACAAAGTAGAAATATCATTGTAAAGAGAGCACAATTTTCAGCATACAAGATCACATTGTATAGAGATTAGCAGGAAGGGATATATAAACAAGTGGTCAAATGTCATGAGAGGAATGTGCATTCTGTGATTGCTATTCTCTTCAACTTTATGAGATTTAGGATAAAGCTAGGAGACATAGCTTTGGGATATTCTGCTAGAGACTTTCCAGGGAGAATTTACTGAGAAGGGGAAGATCTGTCTTTAAAGTAGGGTGTGTCTTCTGATGGACACCATTGATATAAAGATCATGAAGGGTATCTGTGGAGAGAAGTGGAAGGGGAAACTAAAGCTGCCTGAGCTGAAGATCTTGTTGCTTTCATTTATAGACAGAGTGGTGGAAACAGAAATGGGACTTTAGATAGAAATATGATGTCGTGGTGGATGGCAACATTTTCCTACTGAATTGTTTTCCGATGGGTTTCTAGTTCATAACTTCTGTATTTGTATCATATTTTTACTTTTGTGTGTCATAATACACAGAGACATATTGACATAAAATAGCCCAAATATTATAAGTAACTTTCAGTTTAGTACTAGTGTGATGGTTATTTTTATAATCGTGTGGTACTTGTCTGTATGTCTTCTGAAATATTATGGCAAATATAATAAGACTTTGCATTAAAAGTAAAATTACAGGCTCCCTGGATAAATGGTATTGCCAAGGATCTGACCACACATAGGAAGAGGGTAAGAGTCTCACAACAGCTACATAGGAAATTCTAGCTCTCAACAAAGAAAATCTTTTCTCACCATGTCATAGATGGTTTTATTCTTATTCAAAAACATTTTTAGCATGTATTGTTAAATATTATTCTGTAAATTATCAAATATACAATGACAAAAATAATGAATGATGATAGCCTCCAGCCTGTAAGTCAGCAAATAATAGGAGGAGGAAGATGAATAATTAGGAGTTACATGACACTCTGCCTCAAAACTAACTAAACAAACCAATAAACTTAAAAAGAAAATAATCGTTTATTATGAGTTTAAATGCTCTCAGTGCAGTTATGCATGTTTTATTCATATTGTTATTTTTATTTAAGGTCTTACTGTATATTCCTGTTGTTCTTGAACTCCTAATCTACCTGTGTCAGTCAGCAGAGTATCACTTCATAGCTGTGTATCTCATGGTATGTGAACAAAGCGATAAAATGTAGGCTACTCAGCAATAGCTACTATATTAAAATAAGCACTCTGTTTTGTTTTAACATCTTGGCATTGTTTATTTGTAAAAGAAATACTGACTGAGAAAAGGTCCTAGAATATTATATTTATGATTACCCAATTTTGCTCATGGACAGATTTTCAGGCACAACCTGTTACGAATGGTACCAGTATGGCTATGGGAGTAACCATCCACCCTCACTAATTTGAAGTCCTTTTTATAACAGCTGATTTATGCATGACCATATAAATGTGGTCAGAACACATGATTAAGGAATTTACAAGCCATGAGAGTAAATACTATTATTGCTTAAATTGTCACTTCCCCAGTCTAATTATATCTATGGATTATATCAACAAAATAAACTTTCTTTATCCTTCACTGTGAAGATTCTCTTTGAGAGGCTTGACATGTATAGCCCCATGGCTAGGGCTCATGGGTCACACCAGAAGAGAAGGTAGAAAGATGGAACAGAAGAAGACCAGCCCAAGGTGCCATGAACATCAGTCTTCTGGGTATGACCTAGCCAATGCAACCACTGTCTAATAACATGATTCCTGTGCAGGACTGCAGAAGAGTAAATGTCAGCCATTAATCATAAATAGAAGAGAGCCTCATAGGCACTACTGCACTGTGAGGTATAGATGGACTCTGGAGAGGAAACACATTGTCTTCTGTTATGTATCCACCAAAGACAAACTGACAGAGACAAACAAAATGATAAAAATATGGAAAAGGGACTGAGGAAGAAAGGTAATAGAGACAGTAATGGTATAGAGGTGGGTATGGCAGACAGTCTTTATACACGCATGAAGTTATAAAAGACCAGGTCAAATATATAATTAAAGAATGGCTGTTCAATTTATATTTCAACTGGTTTCATTTGTACAGGAACCCAGTGAGATCCTGTCTTGTCTGTACTATGTCCCCATGGGTTCTTTCAGGATGTGCTTACCTATCCAAAACCATAGCAGCTTCATTTCTCCATTCTTACAAGTCTATCATGATAGGCTTCCTAAAATCACAAGAGTTGTGTTTATTTAATAAATGCAACCAATCTCCATAATCTACTTTTGTTTGTGGCAACTGATAGACTTTTTTGACCAAAATCTACAGCAGAAGACCACTGGCCCTATCTGCAGGATTTCATTCGCCATGGTGCACTGCTACAAAGCCATCACAAAGTTACCAGCTCATACCTGTAGTCTCAGAATTCCAGGGGCTGAAATAGGATGTTCCCTCATTCTAAGGCAGCAGCCTGGGCTACCTAGCAAGACCACGTCTCTGTAACTGCTCATATTAATGGAGTATGCCAAGTAATTATTTGATGTGTGCACACGCTTGTGATGTTTAAACAGGGTTAAACATATTTCTATGGGGAAATATTTTGAATCCTTCTGAAACACATTGCATATAATTATCACATGCCACCATAGCAGACTGTCTTACATCTGCTATTTAATGTCTACTGGTCAAACTTAAGCAGATCCATCTTCCTACCTACCTTCCTTACTCTCTGGTAACCTCCAGATTACTCTTAATTTCTATGTGATCAACATTTTTTAGAGTGAACATATAAATAACATATTTCTATGCCTGTCTTATTTCACTTTACATAATGATGGGGCCCAACTCTACACAACTGAGCTGTTATCTACAGGTAGATGCTATCAAGGTGTCGCAGGTGATACAATTTTGATTTTCGCATACCTCAGTAACATTCCACTCTCTGTAAGTATTGAGGCCTTTTATCTATCAATAGATGACATTTACGTTGTTCACACTGCTTAACCATAGTGAGCAGCAGTGCAGTCAATAAAAGAATCAAGATGCTTCTTCAGTTCATGGGATGCATGTTCTTTCAAAATACACCATTTCTACAGCTGCTGGGTCCTCTGTTACTCCTATAACTACAAAACTGTTTACATCAGATCCACTGACTTGACATTTGTACAACAATGTCCCAAAGCTCCTTTTCCCATACCCTCTCCATGCAAACTACCATCTGTCTTTTTGCACTCAGCAATTAGCTGTCTTTAATATGAAGATGGTTCATATCTCATCATAGTTTTGAGTTGCTCTACCCAGCTCCATTTGATTGAATGTTCAGTCCTCTGTAACTGGTCTTTTACCTTCATTATAGACTAGGAAGCAGATGAAGAAGAATAAGTGGATACAGCATCCACTTCTTACCATGAGAACAATATTAGAGCACAGAAAACATCAACTGTACATCTCAAAGTGAGCACTCTACACTTAATCATTGCTTCTCTGCAAGTAACTAGATGGGATAATTTCATTTAAAAGCATGGAGACTGCCTTGTAAAATTATCTGTATGGTCTATGACAAGAAGTGAATTTACCATGTGCTAGCAGGTAGTGAGATTAGGGATTGCTTCTGGATGGCTTTCAAAGCTTATTCTTACCAGTATTCTACATTGCACTCATGCTGGTTTCTCTGAAAGTTAAAATTGTCTTGTAATTAGTCCTGCTTCAGCTTACAGGCCTCATGAACACAGGGGAACTTCTGACTTCCTCTTGAACCTAATTGTCACTGCTGTGAAATGGGATGACATTAGCTTATTAAGAAAAAAAATTTGCACCACAAATCTTCAATTACATTTTTCCTTTGGTTGGTGGACTGTTACATGTTGCCAGCAGAGAGTATGAGAAAGGTTAGGGGCTGCCAGTGGAGAGGAAAGAAGAAATAATTCCAAAAGCTCAGGGCATACATAGCCAGCCAGGAAGAAAAATGTCTCAAAAGCACCACAAAATGAGTAGATCCTATCAGATAGTTGGAAAATGCATTAGGTGAGAGCTCTGTCACTCAGCTGGCTTGTGCAAATAATCCTTTGACCAAAAGAGGCACTTCCAGGCACCAAAGCACAGCCATCTAGACAGGAACCAGAGGATAGCTACTGTCCTGACTCAGGAGAGTGTTCAACTGGGAGAATGGCAGCTCTAATTGCTGGGAACCCTGAGGCAAGCTGTCTTCTATAATACAAATTAGGCAGTGTTGGGCAGAGAAAAATTCTGTGTGGATTTGAAGAGCCATCTGCATTATCCTAACAATGCCAAGAAGCATCCAAATCAGCAACTGACATCAGAGAAAGAAGGTGAGACCTTGGACCTTCCTTCTTTTCTAGATCACTTTCAGTGGGACAGTATCTGGTTCACAGGTCAGCCAAAGCAAGTCAAGTAAGCGGATCTCAGTCACTTATCCCTAAGTCCCCAAGAATCCTTAGGGCTGGCATTGCATTCAATTGTCTTCAGGGAGGCAAAGAAATATGTTTGTTTTGCATAAAATTAAAGCTATTCAGTGTTCTCCCTTGCCTGGTGGTTATGTGCATAGAAAAAGAAAAAAGCATATTTTTTTTTTTACTAAATTTGATGCAAATTACAGAATTTTACCCACATTGTTGATACTTGGACTTTAGCCTTCAAAGCTCCTGTCAGAGCCAGTGAAGGTTCTCAGAGAATAAAAGTGCTTATATTTCAGGGGATGAAAAAAAATCTGAAATGGGTTTCATTTAAAATTTCATTACATTTATTTGTGTGTGTGTGTGTGTGTGTGTGTGTGTGTGCGTGTGTGTGTGTCTATGTGCACGTGCACGGCCGTGTTTGTGCACACATGAGTGCCTACCAAGGTATACATGTGGAAGTCATAGAACAATGTAAGGAACTTGCTTCTCTCTTCCAGCATGAGGGGCTGTGGACAAAACTTAGGTCATTAGACTTGACAGCAAGCACTTTTACTCTCTCAGCACCTTCATTGATGTGAGCTTTGTGGGCTAAAGTCCACATGTCAACAATATTCTGTACCTACTGGAGACTGTTGATAAAGATGAATTGTTACATTTTTCTAGCTCTTGGATGGCAACTCTGCTTTTCACAAAGCTCTCTTTCTCTGGTTTTGATAGACACCACCCCAAGCTGGTCTTCTGTGATATTTTTGAAATTCGATTTGCTTATTAACTTTATATGCCAATATCACCCCCTCTCCTCCCAATACTCCCTCATGAAGATCCTTCTATTCCTCCTTCTTCTTCTCCACTGAGAAGGGGAAGCCTGTCTCTGGGTATCATTACCCTCTACCTTTCTATGCCACATGTCACGTCACTGCAGGACTAGTCACAACCTCTCCCACTGAAGCCAAGGTGGCCCAGTTAGGGGAACAGAATCCTCAGTTAGGCAAAAAAAAAAAAAAAAAAATAGGGACAGCCTCTGCCCCAGTTGTTGGGGGACATGCATGAAAACCAAGATGCACATCTGCTACATTCATGTGGGGGCCTAGGTCCAGGTATGCTCTTTGATTAGTAAGTCAGTCTCCGAGAGCCCTCAAACATCTGTTTTAGTTGACTCTGTTGATCTTCCTTGTCCTTTTGGGAAATAAAGTAAATATTGGTAGTGGATGGATGGAAAGAACTAGGTGGGAGAGGGGTTAGAGAGGGTAGCAGAAGGAATGACCAAGTGTAGGAAAAGCAGGAGAAAGACAACAGAAATCTACTGGGGGTTGGGGATAGGGAGGCAATCTCCAGGAAGTTCCAGAGACCTGAGACAGGGGGAGGCCTCAGGGTGTCTATGGGGGGAATTCTGACCTAGACTCCTAGCAGTTTGGGATAGAAATTCTGGAGTGACCACCTCCTGTAGTAAGGCAGGACTCCCAGTGGAAGGCTAAGGACAACAAACACTCACAAAGCCTCTACCCCAAAAGTGTCATGCCTACAAGATATGTAGGGACAAAGATAGAGAAGGGTCAGACAGAATGGCTAACCAATTGAGACCTATCCCATTGGCAGGAGCCAATCCACAACACTATTAATGATACTCTAATACGTTTGCAGAGAGGAGCCTAGCATAACTTTCCTCTGAGAGGCTCCACATAGCAGCTGACAGAAATAGATGCAGATACCCACAGCCAGTAACTAAATGGATGGAGTGTGAGGAGCTTTGTCCAAGTGGGTCTTCTATAACCACTCCTCAAATAATTAGCCAATAAATAGCCACTCCTCAAATAATTACCCTCATGATTGCCCTCAAACTGTTTTTGGATTACACTGGGGCCATATGCAGTCCACATAAAATTATGATTTATATATTATAAATATATAAATTATGATTTATATATATATATAATATATATTAAATATATTATATTTATATTTATATTTATATAAATATAAATTTATATTTATATATATTGTTATATATTACCGATGAGCAGAAGTTGGGAGGCAAATGTACCTGAGGACAGAGAGGAGGACAGCAACTTCTCCATCTGCTCCAGCTCTGTGTTAATGCCCTCATGTCTATGCAATAGAGATGGACTGGTGAACTTCACTTTCAAGGACTTTAGAAATGCAGGAAATTTTAAAAATAGCAGATTCACAATTCATGCAAGAATACTGTATGCAAACTATACATAGACTCACTTTGTGTATGAAAGGAATCTACCAAACTTTTGTAAACTAGGTCTTCTAGTTTTGTAACTGAGTCAATGTATAGCAGTTGAAGCTCTTCAACCCTGTCTGCTTTAAGGATGATAATGTTGGGTACTGACTGAAGTGAAGTCCATGATAATGACCTTGAACTTGTGAGCCTTACAATGCTCATTTGTAAGAGCAGCATCCAACTACAGCCAAACCCAGCATACAGTTAAGTATTTAGGACACATTTAGTTCTATTCTGCAGGTATTCACCCAGGGAATAATCTTGTACCAGACTGAAGTCACGGGAGGCTGACATGAAAACTCATTTCCTCCCTCTTTAGTTCAAGTCCTTCCATATAACTGTCACTTTCCAGAGCCCATTATGACTCATTCACATTTTCCTGTATTTGCTTTGAGCCATTGTCCCAGAATGCTTCTCTTCCACTTTTCCCTGTCTATTAAATTCCACCTCATATTTCAGTTCTTAGCTCAAAGTCAAGTGCTGGGAAATGTATCTCCATCCTCTGCAAGGATCCATTACTTCCAACCCAGGACTCGCAGTTTTGCATGGTACCATGGTTAATCACATTTATGCTCTGTCTCCAGAAGACAACTAGTTCATATTACCTGCTTCAAACAAGAAGTATCATTTAATGAAAGGTGTTTTCCACATATTAAAAAATACTGACTATCTCTACTTTTAGAACAACTATGTAAACATTCTCACCTATAAGAATCATGTGATTGTTTTGCACAAACAGATTCTAGCACTTGAGAAGATAAATTAGGATTCAGATGGGCCCCAGGGATCCACATTGTGATGGAAATCATAGATATGGTTAGTCTGTGGTAGATGGTTCTAGATTGTCCTTCCCAATACTTCAGCTGGAAAAAGAGCAAGCCCAGGGATAGTCTGTGGGTGAGTTGAGTCTTCTGCTAGCAGGGATCTCAGCAAAGACATTTTCCTTAAACCTAGGTAAACTGAGTTTTATCCAGGACTCACAATGTGAGAGGGAAGAAAATAGTTTCAAGTTAGCCTCTGGCCTCCATTTGTTCACCATATTTGAGTGTTCAGGAATGTACATGTACACACAGAAACATATAAGTGTGAGTTATTTATTAGAAAAGAGACAGTCAGCTTCTTTTTGGTGAATGCTTTCTTGATGAAGGCGTAGTATATGGTGACAAGTTTGCTTGACTCAAACTCCAGTCCTTAAGTCTCTAGTGCTAGTGGGGAAGTAGCATGGACACCAGATCCGAGAAATAGTGTAATTTACCATAATCCATGCTTCCTGGCTTAGGTACTTAACTGTATATTTCTGCATTGTTGGGAGCCGACTTTAAGCAGAAAGCTGCTAGAAAGCAGCTATCAGCTTTGCAGCCATTTTGAACCATATACCCTGACATGAGACTTGGTTTTCAACAGCCTACAACAGCTGGGCACACTCTGATAAATATCTTGTTTATCCCACATAGCTTATTTTGCTGTTTAGTGACCCCAGCTGCAAGGAGTACGTGGTATCCATGCCTACAAGGCACGTGGTGCATGTGCTATCCAT
The DNA here is from genome assembly GCA_030674055.1 of Rhabdomys pumilio. NCBI lineage: Eukaryota > Metazoa > Chordata > Mammalia > Rodentia > Muridae > Rhabdomys > Rhabdomys pumilio. Next base: position 3,747,912 of record JANHMN010000001.1, read on the forward strand.
GCCATACATGCCTGTAAGGTGCACTTGCTATTCACGCCTGTAAGGCTTATGTCATATCCACACGCCTACAAGGCACGTGGCAAAAGCCTATAAATACCCCGGACTTCCCTTCAAAGAGGGAAGAAAATAAGAGACAGTAGGGGAGAAAATAAAGGAGAATATGAGTCAAGAGAGAATATATGAGTCAAAAGTGAATATGAGTCAGGAAGAAAATAAGAGACAACAAGGGGGAAAATAGGACAAATAAGAGAGAGAAAATAAGAAAAAAATAAGAGAGGAGCCATTCAATGAGATAGACAATAAAAAAGAGACGTGAGACTTGACTACAAATCCTCTGGCTTATCTCTATTCTTTGCGTCTTCCCCCTACTCTCTCTCTTGCTAAACCCTGACCCATGAACCAGAGCAGCAGTGCAGGCCGGGACATTTTTGGCCCCCAAGCCAGACAGAGTACTGGTCCTCAACACTGCATACATTCTTAAATGTCATACAATTGACACATAACTGTGCAGGTTTTTTAGGAATAAGATTGTAGAGGTAAAGATAAACATTCAGTCTATGCTTGCTGTGAAGGGTAATTGATATTAAATTACAGACATGGCACTAAGTCTGTGTTTCCCTTCCTAAGACTGTCAGAGCTGTAGTAAGGGATAGGGTGGACACAGGTTAGTGTATACAGTGATGAGTTCCATGGTGACATTTTCATTAGAGCACATCATCATTCTTAGATCTTGTTTCCCTGTAATTCCTTGTGTCTCCCACACTCTTCTACCCACTTGAGAATGCCCTTGAGCTCCCAATCAGTCCCTAACTTTGCTATAATGTCACATACCCTCTAACACCCTCTCCTTTGTCCTTCTCTCTGTGACTTTACAGACCCTTCCTCCTGCCCATAGTTTCTTTATGTAGTTAACTCATTATGCAAGTCCCTGAAATTAAACACGTGTTTAGGCAGTGTCAATAACAATTGCTCTCTGCCCACAGGAGTCGTTTCCTTGATAAAGAATATATCACTTGTTAATTCGAAATCCGACATAGCTACCACCACAATGATTCTTAACAGTATATCAGCATACAACTGCAGTGCCTCGGCCGTGCCTTAGCAAACAGTTAGTTCAACAGAATTCACCCTTCTAGGAACTTCATCTTTCTTTGTTTTTCTTATTCTGCTTAGAAGAAATATGAAGCCACTGTGTCCTCATTTGACCCGACTCTTTCACAACAGCCAAGACATAATCTAAAAATAGCACCAACACTCAGAAGAATGTGGTCACTTGTCAAGACTCCTCCAGATGTCAGCATAATTGATCTGAAACAACGAGCCTCTTTATGTTGTATTATGGCTATCAGTATGCAGGGGTGAAGCATGTATTTAGGTATTTATGAGCACACTCAAATGGAGGAGCAGGAATAAGATGTGCCATAAGAATATTCTATACATGGCTCTTAACAGCTTTAGACATTTAAGATGAATAATCATGTGACCTACAAATAATACAAGAGTGTGTGGAGTTTGATCAAGCTTTTTAATATTTTTAGAAGAGAATGAAATTTAAAACAGAAGCAAAGCCTTTAAAGCCAAGAAAGACTTCCATAAGGAATCAGCAACAAAAAAGTAAAATGAAACCACAGAATAACAACAATTGAGGAAAAATTGAAGAAGGGAAATATTTTATTCACCATTAATAATTCAAAGACAATAGAATACAAGAGGTCTCAGAGATGCTGAGGAAACTATAGAGTTCAATGGGGAGACGTAAGACATATGATATTTAAGACAATTCAGAAACTGGGTTAACAGAAGGCATTGGTAAGCAATACACTGAATGCTAAGAAATGAAGAAAATATCCTCCAGCCCTTTGGGCCACAGAATTTTGGAGTGCAAGCAACATAATGTAATTATAAATTGGGAAAGAGAAAGGCAGTATAATAGTTTTAATTTTTTTCTTGACAAGATGGAGTAAGGCCTTTCTATCTCAAGACAATAAAGATTCTGATCAAGAAAAAACAAACATTGAAAGCCGGATAATAGCAGTGCTAAGAGACAGCAAACATAAGGTTGATCCTCAGGACCTCTACTCACGACCTGGTGTTAACATCTGGTTATCCATGATTTATAGAAAGGAAATTACTTCTGGAAAGGCAAAGGGGGAGAAGTTAACAGTAAGCATTCTGGACAGGAGACAGAGATACACAGACAAAGGACCACTGATGTCTTCATGGAAATCCTCTGAAGAGTTCATGTTAACATTGATAAGTCACATTACCATTGATAAGTGAAAAGAAAATCACATAAAAAAGAATAGAATACAGCATAGTAGCCAAAGATCACACTTGGATAGAAGGTGTCCTTCTGAACAGTAAGATTAGAAAAATCTTTTAGATTTGAACAGAATATTCATAAAAGGGATGGAGAAAAATTAGTAATAGTCTAAGAAATAGTTTAAGTCTAGTAAGTGTGTGAAGCAAAATATAAGATGGTCAGCTTGGCTTGGGCCATTAGGATATACGCCCTTCACAATCCTCACTCTTCATGTTCATACGTAGGCTGCAAATTTAGTGGGTTCATAAATGTATTTATATCTTGTTATATGGTGAAGGTGAATACCATTTTCAGTTAAGAAGTTCAAGCTGGCTGGTTTTGTATTTAATGAGAAGGTGATGGATGTGGAACCCTTAGTGACAGTCCTGCTCCTCTCCAAGAGTGTTTCACACTCTCTTTAGAGCAGTAATCTACCAACCAGAGAGAGAACTGGAAAGGAAAAGGATGTAACCTGCAGAAGTTTCTACAAGTTTGGAATGAAATGTAACTTATAACCAATCAGAAAATTGGATCCCAATATTGCAGGCACTTAATAATGGCAACATCCACTTAGCCTTGTTAAAATAAAAACCTGAACTACTGAAAATATAATGATATCCATGCATGCTACAGACAGACAAAAGAAGACATAGCAGAGCAATACCTGGTCATGTCATCCACCAAAATCTTAGAGAAAACAAATTTATATTTTTTTAAATGATTAACTTTGGAATATTTTAATTCAGCAATAAATGACTAATATATGTCTAAACCTTTAGGTTGCAAAATAAAAAGGCTAGGATTAGGTATAAAATATGTCTTCAGGAGTTATTGTACTGGCAAAAATGGTCCAAATGATTCTCATACAAGTCACTTCTCTTGGTTGCCCACTGGAACTGCTGGTACAGCCATACTGCTGAGGACACTACACATTTTGATACCAGATCTCAGAAAATGATGTTGGTATTGTCCTGGGAGCTTTATCCCTATTGGGGATCTTTATATATATAAAGATCTTTATATATATATATATATATATAGATAGATAGAGAGAGAGAGAGAGAGAGAGAGAGAGAGAGAGAGAGAGAGAGAGAGAG
>JANHMN010000001.1:3751320-3789169 GCA_030674055.1 Rhabdomys pumilio
GAGAGAGAGAGAGAGAGAGAGAGAGAGAGAGAGAGAGAGAGAGAGAGGAGATTCAACTCCCAAATGTGGCAACTACAATGTATGAGTTGAAGAATATACCACACTGAGTTAAGTACATCACACATTGCAAAAGAAAAAAGAAATGACTTTCACAAATGTAAAACAAAGAACTAAACCAAAGTTAAAACAAACACGAAAAACAGTGTCTCTGTTCTACAGGTTAATTTTAAAGGGCCAAATATAATGCCTGAAAATATCAAATGAACAATATTTGACAAAATCATTTATTCTAATAAACAATTTATTGAGAAATATAAGTGTACAGATTGAATAATATTAACTTATCTCATTGTCAAAAATGTGAATGGAAACCATTCTCTGGCTTGAGTCCTCAAGACACACCCAAGATTCATTTTAGAATTATCATAAAATTACCTAATATTACTGATTATGATTTTAAAAAACACTCAAGCTTAACCTGCATGTCTTCATTAAACACCCCACCTCAGTCTCAGGCAAACTCACAAAAGTATATGAGAAAGACTTTTAGAATCACAGGAGCTAGAGGATATCAAGAAAACAAGGTCCTCTAAATCAGCATGAGCAAAGCTCATTAGATCTCAAAGAGACCAAGGCACCATGCACGTGGTCTGCATTGGTTTGCACCAGGCAGAGTCCTGGAGCTGAAAGGGAAGGTAAACACATGGCACCATGTATAGTCCTGAAGCTATTTCCAATTGATGACCAGTTGCAAATGAAAATCCAGTTTTCTCCAAGGGAGTTTCACTGGTGAAACAAACTACTCATAATGATAGCGTATTCTTAATATTTTATATTATTTTTAATTTTTTATTTATGTATATTTTCTCCTTTTTTACTTTATAGTCTTTTGTACATATATTATAACTTCCAGGTTAGTGCTTTTTGTCAGATTTTTGAGTCTTTGTATCTATGTCTGCTTCTGACGGTATTTTTGACTCTTGTTTGTGTTTCTTATACCAATGTATTTGGTTTTGTATTATCATATATCTACATGTATAGATGATATAGTTATAACTATATATCATCTTCCCACAAATATAGAGAGAGGGGGTAAACAGTAATCAGTATATATTACATGAGAAAAATATATTTTCAATAAAACAAAAATTCTGAAACATATACATACACACACACAAAGAAAGCATGAAAAAAATTACAGAAACAGTTTTCTTCTCATAATATGGTACATCAGTACATCAGCGTTTTCAAAAGAGAAGAGTAAGCCAGAATCCCTGAACATTTCTTCTAAAAACAAATCAATAATAAAGGCCTTTTTTATAGGTAGAAAAGCTGAAATGAGACTAGGAAAGGCAAATGGCAAATATTTTTATGATAAATGATATTAGATGCAGATGAACATTAATTTGGAAAAATTCCACAAAAATTTTTTCCTCCACTAAATTCAGAAACTTTATCAGGCAGTGTGAAGAATCATGACAAAACTATATAAAACTTAAATATATTGATGTATAAAAATAGGTGAGCGTTCAATGTTGTACCATAAAAAAAAAAAAAAAAAAAAAAAACAGCTCATGTGCCCATACAGATTTCTTAGACATTTTTTACTGAGTATAATGCTCATGACATTCACTCAGATTGTTTCATTCAAGGACAGCTGATTACTTTAGACACACACACACCATATATATATATATATATATATATATATATATATATATATATAGACATATACATATATACATATATACATCATATGTACATATGTACATATGCATATACATCATATGCATATGCATATACACATACACATACACATACACATACACATACACATACACATACACATATATATGGTACTAGGATGTCATGTTTATGATTGGGTAGCCAGGTCTCATAACTACTGAGTCATCTCTCCAATTTCAAGATAATGCATTATTTTTGAAACTACTTGTAAGCATTTATCTAGTCAAATATAATACAGATCTCCATAATAACATATTTCTGCCTTTTTCAATACTGTAGGTATAATGGAGTATAATAGTCGCAACAGAGTGTTCTAGGATAATTTAGACTTATAGTAAGTGCTCTATATTTCCTAGATGAAGATCATGTATACTGTTGCAGCTGAGACCCTGACGTGTCCCGAGGAATGGTGTTCCGTGTCTAATGACTGTACCCACAAATATGCTCAGAGATATTTCATGTTTTGTTTCTTCTACTGCTCACCAGCCTAGGCTTAAACCTGCAATATTGCTTTTAATGCTTTTAATACATGCATTTTTCAATCATTTAATATTAAAACTGACTAAGGAACATGTACTTTACCCTGTACTTTGTATCAGCCAGGCAGTCACTGCTAACATAAAGCTTTCAATCTGTTTTCCATTCAGTTTTGAGCATATTCATCTTCACTGTTTACCTATATCATTTTAATTATTTTAATTAGTGTTGTTTTTCTTTTTTTTTAATAAGGAAACTGATATTAGCATGACAAAGTCAAGCCAAATGACAAAAGAAAATTGGTGGGACATCATAGGATGTTATCTGAACACTTCATTTGGTGTTTTGAAGTCCAGTCCTTTTTAGTGTGGGTGATAAGTATGAATTCTAATTTATTCCTTGTGTTGACATATTACATTAAACATTAAGACTCATGCCTTTGTCCTGTTTTCTACTGAATTCCCTATGCTTTTTCAAAGCCCAAACTCCTTTTTTCTACAGGGTCCTTTGTTTGTGGAGACAGACATATTATTAATGCTCAGTAAAAACAGCATGAGTGATATTCCAGACTCGAACAGTTAGTGTAGAAATCTGTCAAAATGGCTCAGTTAGTCACTATGGTCCTATTTTATATCTACTCTTAAGAGTGACATATCTTGATAACTTCACCACAGTGACCTTAAGGATAAAATACATGTTACATAAATCTCTGTAGCCCTTAATGCCCTAGACATAGTGCTGTATAAGCTGATGGGATTTGCCAGATAGATGATGGATGGTGGATGGATAGATCACTGTGTTACTAATGTCTGCAAATTTGGGTAGCTTACTTATTCCATACCTAAGGCTTTACATAATCAAAATACTGTCTATTAAAGTGATCTATTGCTATAATTTATTTTAAGTGTAGAACACAGGATTTCATGTTAATGTAACAGAAACTATTTGGTATATATCCAATATTCCTTACAAAGAAATTGTAGTGACATTAAAATTTCTTTCAAGGTAACATTTAATAGATTTTTACCTGGAATCTTATTGATCTAGAATCCAGCACACCACGTGATCTTGTTTTACTGACACAAAATTTGTAGCTCAGAAAAATAGTAAATAAAGATTAAGAGTGTCATAGGGTTATTTTTATTAGAAAAAACAAATAAAATTCCACTAATTTTAAGTATAGAAATGCAGGTAGTAACACTTTGGTAAAGTCAGTTTTCCTCTTTCAGTAAGTTTGTATTCATTAATAACACTTGTCAAATTATGTTGTGTATGTCTAACATGTTGCAGTATAAAATGTTTATTCCCAGTGTAAAATTTGTCCTGCAGCAATTAAGTATTGGCAGTCAATTACTTCACATACATTATTTGGTGAGCAGCCAAACCATTACAACAGTAGCCAGGTAAGACAGCAAAAGGAAAGTGCATCATGGCTTCAATGTATTGGTGGTTTGCAAAATTCATTATTTAATTGGTATGATTTCAGCAAGACACATGGTTTTAAAACATTTTCATTAATTAAAATATTTTCAATAAATGCATACTGCTGTATCATTTTAAAATATTTTTATTGATTCCAAAATTTTTCAAAAAATGCATCATGAATATCTACCATCTGAAATCTCATACTTCACATTTTTCATTTGTTTTCAGATCTCAAATATTGTCTGTTGAAATTTTGTCTTTTGCTATCTATTGTAATGCTAAATATTGGCTCCCAAGGTCTGGTTACCTCCAGGGATGACAGAATCTAGCTTTAATTTATATCTAAAAGCACTTTTGGTTTTCCATCATAGTTCTTGGTAACACAGTAATGCATACTGTTCAGACATAGTAGCGGCAAAGCTCTTCAGATCAGTCCTTCATCTCTCAACTGTATGAATTTAGGCAGAGTAAATGTTCAAAGATGGGCTCTAATCATCTGATCTACAAAATGAAAATATGTATTTGTGGAGGTTTTTCTAGATGTCCTGAGGACAAAAAATATAACATCTACTTAGCATCACAAGAATTAAAGAAGATGGGTAGGTAAGGTATCCAAAGATGCCAGAGCAGAGCAACATTCCAACCACTGTGTAAGGAGTACTAATGGCCCCAATATCCTCATTGTCTACTCCACACCTTCTCCCCCTTTCCATTAGTTCTTGTTGAATTTTCATTAGTTTTTAAATCATTTTAAAATAATCTTGAAACAATGTAGTGGTGGTACACATCTTTGAACCCAGCATAGGGGAGGCAGAGGCAAATAGATCTGTCAAGTCCAGCCTGGTCTACAGAACAGGTTCCAGTAAAGCCAAGGCTACATAGAGAAACTCTGTCTCAAACAAACAGACAAACAAATGACAACCTACTAAATCAAACCAAACAAAACACAAATCTTGATTATTTTAGGCTTTCATATTTACACATTTTAATTAGCTGTACCTTGTTAATTTTAAAAATAATATTAGCAATTTTACTCACCCTAGAGACAAGAAATAAATACAATATTTTTCTTTTAAAATGTCATGTTGATTTTGAATTATTAATATGTTAGTTTAATATTAAAGTGAATAGATGTTAATACTTCAGCTTTTACTTTATAGAGCTGAGTCATCTTGACTTGAGAAAGGAAAATGTGTCACATGGAGGGACCCCACAAGTCAGTGAGCACCATGCCTGCTTCATGTGATCACACAGTGCTGGAAGTACAAACAAGAGCACATCACAAGTTGTGATCCTATCAAACCATATCTCAGAAACAAAAGCTTAATACAATAAAAACTTAATAAATCAAAGGACTTTTACTTGAACTCAGTATGTGCATTTCTGCACATATAATTAGCAAGATGCAGTTGTTTTTGATCTTCAGACTTTAACAGTTTTTCTCTTTAGTTCTAAATAGGCTCTCAGGAATATCTCCTCGGTTCATGTTTCAAAAGGAGGATTTCTAGTAAGGTTTTTGAAAGTATTATGAAAACAGCATTAATGACGCTTCCTAAAGAAAAATGAATGACTTAGTTTTCATTCATTACACTAAAAAAAAAAAAAATCACAAAAAAGTTACCTATTAACACAAATGACACTACATCAAGCCTAGCTCTCATCTAGAGGATATTAGCTGCTAAGAGCAAACCATATGTACATTCATAAATGTATTAAGTATACCCATAAATCTAATTCAAGCAAAATGATTATAATTACACATTTAGATTGCAGAGTCCTGCTCAGACTTAAAAACTAAGAATTGTAGAAATATGCATATAGTGCCATATCTTTAGAATTTCAGAGTAACTAAAGTAATAGTAAATATCACTGTTTCCACGTGCATCTAGAAGACCACTTATTTTCTCAGATCTGCTACTGCCTTTCACAGGTTATCAGATAGATATACATTAATTGTTAGATTATCAGTAAGTATAATCCCTTCTGGATTGCACAGTGGGTCAGACGTCAGAATTTACATTGGTATTACTATTCAGCTAGAAGAAAGTTATGCAGTGCAGCTTATGAGCCACTGCTCCCAAAATGACCATCACACAGCAGAGGCAGCATTAAAAGGGTGTGGTGGTTCCTGTTCATTTTTAATTCAGTAGAGAGGAATCAGCCTTCCTTCCTGATTCATGTGTAGTGCATCTTTGGTGCTGCTATTTGTTTATTTTTCCAATTAGGTTAGAATGTGGACTTTAAGCCATACAAGTTTTAACAAAATGTTTTAACAAATAAACTAATTGTAAATGTAACTTTTATTCACTAGTTATAATTGTCATCTCAGAGACTTACTGATGAATAAACTCACCCTTTCTAGTTCTTTCTGCACTCTGGTTAGCTGTTTCAACTCAGCTGTTCCAGCTCAAACTACTCTCCAAGTTGACTAATTCAATCTGACTTCTCTTGGCTTCTCACTGAATTGCTCTGCAAAGCCTCAAACTAACTCTGGCAATCTGTTCTTCTGGTTCCTTATTCTATGGCTTCAACTGCCTCTGCTGACCTGCACAGCACTACATGAACTCATGAATGAACTCAGCCCTACTGCACTGCATTCAACTTACTGCACTGACTCTCGTCTGACAGCACTGATCTCAACTCCACTCAGCTGAACTGACTGTCTCCCCTGTGCTGCTCTTAAATAGCTTTTCTCCTGAGAGTTGGGTGTATCCTGTCTATGATAAATTCTGTCAAATTCTTCTCTGATTCATCACTTTCTCCCTTAACTAGAAGTCATTGTTTGGGACTAAAGGTGTATACTAAAGGAGTCTATCCAAAGGGATTAAAGGTGTATGGCTTGCTTGCATTCTAGCCAGATCACACAGACCTAGAAGGTGTTTGGATGTGATCAGAGCAGCCATGTTGGTGGATTAAAGTGCCTCTAGAACTAATGCCCAAGAAGTTATTTCAAATTAAATGTTCATAAATGTCAAATGTTGGTTGATGACAAAAAGAAGAAATTTAAATTGCTCTTGAAATGATGAAAAATTTAAACTTACTGAACACGGTACCTAACCTTCACTGTATAAAACTGAAGACTTTGAAAATATTAAAACCAAGCAATTATATTCTGCTGTCTGTACCACAGATCAGTGTGTATAAGCAGACACAAGATTGTTACATTAGCAATGGCATAAAATTGAAAAAAAAGTTTCAAACCTCATACATAATTTAATAAATCGTGTTTTTTTCATAGCACATACTTATTGTAACCACAAAATGTAGAAATAAAAATGTTAACTATAGCCAGCTGTTAAGAAATGGACATAAATAGTGATTAATATTTAAAGGAGATAGATAATCAAAGCATAGATCTGTGTCCACAAGCTAGCTGGGGCTTTGTCTTTGGGGTGACAGATGTGGGTCTGATTCTGGTTTACAAGTTCCAGCTACATGCCCAAAATGAAGTCTTCACTTCATTGCTGATAATTAATTGCTACCTTTTGTTGTAGTTCATTACAGAACTCACCCTCATATAGCAAACTTGGGTTAGGAGTTTATACCACTTTATTGTCTTATGGTTTTATTGCAGTTAAGAGACACTGTGACCAATGCAAATCTTATAGGGGAAAATACTTAATTGGGGATGACTTATACTTTTAGAGGTTTAGTTCATTATTGTCATGGTGGAATGATCACACCATATAGGCAAACATGGTACTGGAGACAGAGCTGAGAGTTGTACATCTTGATCCACAGGCAGCAAGGAGAGACTGTGTGCAGTACTGAGTTTAGCTTGAGCATAGAAGACCTCACAGCCTATCCCCACAGTGATTTATTTCCTCCAACACGGCCACACCTACTACAACAAGGCCACACCTACTCCAACAAGGCCACACCTCCTAAAAGGGCTCCGCATAAGGTCCAAGCAGTCAAAGGCAGGAGTATATGGAGGCCATACCTATTCAAATCACCACATTTATATTACTGATACAGGGTCTGTGTTACCCACAGACCAACGATGTTAGACCAATGAATCACACATAGATACACACACACACACAACTACACACATACATACACATACACATAAACTATATAATTATATAAATAGTCATATATAGTAATGTATCTATAATTATATATGTGATTTATATATTATATATAATATATAACTATATATGTGTGTGTATATATATATGTGTATATATATATGTGTGTGTGTGTATATATGTCTAACATATATATGTGTGTACACATATATATGTTAGACCACTATATATATATATATATATATATATATATATATACGCACATGTATATATTCTTATAACATATAACATATATATCCAAGTTCTAAGTTCTCTAAGTACAAAAAATGTTGACTCATCTGTGGTGGAGAGCAGTCATTGCAACAGAGGTGTTATTGCCTAAAGTAGGAGAGTAGGCCTAAAGTATCTTCTCTCATTCTTGACTGTAATTTGCCCATTTATCAAACACCTCAGAGACATGGGCTGGAGAAGAGTTAGATGAAATACCCGCAACTATGTAAAGAGAAAGAATGCAAAACTCATGTAGTTTGTGGGAAAAGAGTGTCATAAGGAAACAATAAGAAGTGAGTAATGAAAGGGTAAAGAAACACCCTTCAGAGGTACACTCGAGGACCCTGGTGAAGTTCAGCCAATGGAAGTGAGTTTTAAGAGTTAAACAAAGTGGTTTTGTGGATGCAGCTTATTTGGCGGACTGTCTTCCTTAGGCTCAGTTCCAGCACTGCATGGCATAGAGAGGTGCACTCATAATCCAAACACTTAAGAAATAAAAGCAGGAAGATTGTATGTTCAAGTCCATAGCCCTGCAGAAGTAAAAGAGAAACTCAGACTCACAGGGACTGGATCCTCCATTTCACTAAATGAGCCCTGGAGTTAAGCTTAGATTATTGAGCTTGGTACCATTAGCCACTAAGTCATCTCACCAACATGTACTTTTAAAAATAAAATAGTTAAACATGTCCTCTACTTTCAAACTCAGAGCTCAGAAGCTAACATTACAGTAGTGTTTGTCAACAATCTAATCCTTCTGGGGAATACCAGTACAATACTGTTGTGTTTCTCAAAGGGTGTATTGCATAGAGTGTGCCACTGAAAGGGAAAACTCAGAGATTCTAGGTGCTCAGCAATAACAACACAGTTTCTACTGATATTTGCTCATGTTGGAGGACAATGGCCAGTCAGGGAAAGAATCAAACTGAAGAACAAAATTAAAGATTGTAGCGCTAATAGTATTTGAAAGCTGTCATTGACTATTATGGCTTTTGCATGTTTATGAAAATTTAGAGCATGAAAAAACCTTATATGCATGTCTAAGGTTTGGGAACAAAAACATAAATACAAATTGGTAACATCCTAAGCTGATAATAATAGAAAATATTTCTAGACTATGTACTATAGAGCCCTATGCTACAAAGTATGAAGACAAATTCTGATCAATGGACACCCAAAGGACTTTGAGGGATGAGCAGACTCTTTCTTCTTTCTCCACAGGTTATAATAAGCAACTCTGGTTATGTTAACCTTTCTGTAGTAAGAACTGATTCACCTTTTAATATTTTGATTTCCGTGTTCTCTCTAGTGAATGCATGATTTCCATCCATGTTGACATAATCTTTAACACCATTTCAGTCCCGTGTGTCTTCTACAATTGCTACACTGTCACTGAATGAAATGCCATGCACGTACTTTTCACATATCTTTGGAGTTACACTGTTCACAATGCGTTCATGAGCCTATGTTGCTTTATAAGGTGTTCAGGCATTCGGCCTGCTCTCCCCTCTCAGTCTGGAATGATGCATATGAGAACTGAGCTACAGATGCTCATAGCACACAGCCAGCAATAGTTATCAATACTCCCACAATAGTTGCGTGATATTCATAAACTACTCAGATGTTTCCTTAATCATTATCTACCATCAGCCTATAACCATCACAGCTATGTGTCCTACTGACACCTTGGTAATTATCACCATTTTACCAACAGTAACATCCATATAGTCATCTGAACAAGCATGGCCACCATCAGTTATAACCTACTTCAAGACTGCCAGTACTACTTCCAAATCTTCCATCATCTTCCTACCTCCTCATGGTTAAGACCAGCACAAACATCACAACATCCCAGCCACCTCGCCAACCCCAGTGTCACCAACATGTACTTCATGGGTCAAAACATGCCAAAATCTCACCAATTTTCAGACACTAGAATTAGTGTGCTCAGACAACGAAAGCATTTGCTGGAGTGAATTCATAGTTTATTTATTTATTAGCTTCATTCTAGCATAAAGGAAGAACAGGCTGATTCCACAGCTCAGGAAACTACTATCCCAGGGAGTGTCAGTTTCCTGTGGGGAATGATAATGTGAAAGTTACACTTTCCATAAAGTACTTAGAAAAAGCAACATAAAGCCTGTAACTGGAAGCAAGTATCTGGATTACTCGGTATGGAGATTTCTTATTGTGTCATCATGTTTGTCTTTTTCCAGGCATAAGTATCTATGTATATGCTAATACAGTTTGAGAATCCAGTGGGAAGTGCCCGAATGAGGAGTACTCTTCTAGACTGCACAGAAAGGTGGGTATTTTTTTGTTTTGTTTTTGTTTGATTTTTTGTTTTTTTTGTATTGTTTTGTTTTTTGTTTTGTTTTGCTTTGTTTTGTTTTTTGGTTTTTTTTTTTGCCACAATTGGTAGATAAACTATAACGGAGGAGGAGATAATATCCTAATATCCTATGACATCATTCTCTGAATTGGTATTTCTGAGAGAATTTCACAAGATGCCTAGGAAATACCACAAGTCTTTGTGCATTGACAGACAAAAAAAAAATGAAGCCTGTATTGTGCATACAATGACATGATATTTACATGAATTTTCATATAGAAGCAAATTTAATAGTAAATATTCAGAGGAAGAGGACACTCACTCTCTGTTTGGCAAAAATGAGAAAAGAATGGTTGTAAGAATTTTAAACATCTTCTGATCTCACAAATACTTCAAAATTCTAGAAAAGGATTTTAAAAAATATCTCTTAGACAATGCAATGTATATGGATTTACTATAGCCCTTAATTCATTATTGTAAATTACAGATTTGAAAAATAGTAGGATTTAGCAATTTAAAAATATAGTTTATGGTCAGGCAATCTCATACAGAGTATTTATTCCAGAGGAAAATCAGACGTGTGTCCTCACAAAAATCTAACATGAAATTTATACACTATTTCATCCTTTAATGACCTCATATGAAGGAAACTTATAGAAAAAGTTCATCTTTTTTATAAATGTACTTATAAAATAGAGAAACATAGCAACCAAGAATGTCTATCTGTGTGTGAACCCATAGAAGACAGCAGGCAGTACACTCCAGGGTTCTTGCTATTCTTCCTTGGCTGTGAGGTCTGTGGTTGAAGGAAATGCTGTATAGAAAAGCCAGCCTACCTGCCTTCAGGATCCTGCTAGGATTCCTTCCCGGACTTCCTTCAGTGAAAGACTAAACTGGAAACATAACTCAAATAATCCTTTCCTCTCCACTCAAATGGTTTTGAGCAGTCTATCTTACCGCTCCAAGGAGCTGAAGGATGAAAAGAGCGTCAAAACCCTGAAGTCTACAGAGAGCGCAGCCTTAAAACAGTGCTTTCCTCTTCTCCATTTTTCCTGAGTCACATACTCAGGTAAACACTGTTCCTTTTCTGTTACTATGGTTTGGGATTGTTAGAACACACAGGTAAGATCATACCCTTATCTCTCCTAGCTTGCTTGCTCGACTGGGCACAGTGTCTTCCAGTTTTATCCATGTTACTATAAATGGTAAAACTTGCTTCAGTTTGCAGACTGCATGGCACCCAAGGATTCACAGACCACATTATTCTCTACTACCACAGAGACTGGCACATTGATCCCTTCTCTTGACTGATGTGAATAACGCTGCTGTAAAGGAGATGATAGTTCAAGGCTCTCCTGTCTGTCCTGATCACAATTCATCAGTGTGCGAGTGAAAAGAAATGACGTATTCAGGAGAATGTCCTTTTAGATTGATGTGTAACAAAAGGGACTAGAGGAGTGTGGTTGTATAAATAACTCTCAACTCAGCATGCAGTCTAGAACATTTTAAGGACTCACTAGATGATTCTACATGTATCAGCCAACTCCAGTCACTGTATTAATTCTGCAGACAGAAGCAGGAACTGTAGCCAAAGAAGATCACAGGGAAACCTACAAGTCTTACTGAAATAGGTCATGGCTGCAGGCCAACCTCAAAGCTCAAGTTCCATAGCACCAGACCTTTGCCTTTCTTATCTCATTTCATCCAATAGTTTTCACCATAGGTTTCAGGAACACAGAAAGAGACCACATTTCCTGCTACATTTTCACAAATCAATGTAATATAATGTGAAGATTATCAATTCTGTGTCATAATATTGACTGGCTTGATATTGTGTTGATAAGCCCTGTGTGCTGTGAATTCATGAGTGTAACCACAGGGACATACCTAGAAGACCACATTCCATAAATATCTTTCCCATTATCAGGCTCTTACACTGTTCTCACCCTCTTCCATGATGGACCCTGAGCCTTGTGGTCAGGGTTGAGATTCAGTTCTTTTCAGGGATATGCTATGCTTCTCACAGTTGAGTGCATGAACCCTCTATAACCACATACATATGCAAAGCGTTGCCTGAACATCACTGTTTGGATTCAGTACATCATCTGTTAATGGGGCTGCATGAAGTTCAGAGGGGAATCTATAAAGGAAGAGGGAGCCAGTTAGTGGAGACAGGACATAGATACGATCTTCCTTCATACTTGCATGCAACTCTCAAGGATAAAGGAAAATGATAAAAGTTAGTAATTCAATTTGTCCTGTGAATTATCGAGAATGTCAAGTGTATATTAGTCTTATTGAGTACTTTTTCATACTTTTTCTGTACCTCTGCTTCAATTTTGATGATTTCTATGGTTCTGTCTTTAAGCTTAATGAGAATCAGAGTCTCTACTACTGTTAAGTTGACCCAGTAAAAACTTTTGATTTCTAAGGCATTTTACTTTTCATTCATTTTGTCGAAATTCCATTTGATCTTTTAAGAAATGTTATTTTCCCTCAGATTTTACCAATTACTTCACAAAAAGCATCCATCATTTTTGAGTTATCATCCACATATTACTGATATAAATTAATAAGAAAGAAATAATGAGAAGGTAGTTTGTGTTCTTGATGTAATGGCTTCTCTATGTCCAAGATTCTTGTATTAAAATGTCCTTATGTAACAGTACCATGTGCAATCAATACACACAATAAAAGTTAACACCTGGAAAATACATCACGGCTATTATTTATAATCGCTTATGTGATTTATCACTATCAAAAAAGAGTAATGGCTTCAGCATTTCACCATAAATGTATCAGCTGTGGAGATTTTGTTATTATTCATTTCAGCTTCTGATTCTCTACAATTTTACTTCATCCAAAATAGGTTTTGCAATTTTACTGATACTTTCATTTCCCATACAGAGTGATCAGATGGTGTGCCATTTAACATGTATGGCTTTAGACAATAGTATGAAGCCAGTCTTAATCTTAAATTAGCCTTGTAGTCTTTTAATAAATCTTAGGAACCATTGACACCAATATTTTTTTTTTGTCTTCTAAGGTTGCACAAAGGTTTGTGACTGAAACTGAGCTCTCCCTTCCTTCTGTGACAGGCTTGTGTGTGCCGTGTGGACCAGCATGTCCTGGAGTCATTAGTGGAATTTAATGTTTCATTAACCTGGGCATCTGGAAGTACTGTGAGAAATGGGGACTTCACATCCTAAAATACCATATAGAATCCGAATTTGTTCTGACTGTGCTCATGCGTTAGCTGTCACTGCTCTTACTTTTGACACCACTAAAAATAATATTATTTAATAATGCCTAGTTGTAGTGGGTTATAATTTGGTAGACTTGTGTCTATTCATTCTAAATTCCAGAGTGCATTCATATTTTTGTTAAAATTTATGCATTATTTTTTGGTTAATACCTGAAATATTTCTAATTCTATTTTAATTATATTGACAATTAATACCCTTGCTTTTCTTGATTATATTTGTCACATTTGCAAGTTTTAAAATGACCATTTCTGTGTCTTCTGCCTTTTTTATATCTAGTTTTGCATTTATCTTGTTGCTATAATTTACATCTTTATTTCTACCACAGTAGTAAACACAGATCCATTATTATTTCAAAAATCTTATTTTCTATTATAAGCACTCACATCCATTAATAACCTATTTTCAGATCCTTTGCTGCTTTCACTGAATTGCATAAAACAAGTGTGAAGACCTTCTTGTTTTAATTCAGACAACATACCTCCAATTTTCTAATGCTCAAGTAATTATCATGCCATGAGTATTTTATGTTAGTGGTCACAGAACTCAAGGCATTTTGTTGTTATTATTTAGTATTTGGTCTTTGTTAATATACCTTTATTAAACTCTCTGATAATTTTTTTTAGAGATAAGAGTATTGTTATTCTAGTGTCATTGTTCTTGATAGCCTTATGATGGGCCCTGAAGATGGTAACTATGTGGCAATTAAGTTGTACATGATTGTATGATGTTGCTTACACAAGGAAGCCAAACCTTCCCCCAAACTTCTCCAAAGACACCAGGTTTTGGAGGCCAAGGCTCTAGACTTTAATGGAACAGAAGCCTCATGATGAGAACCCATGTGGACCTTTCTCTTTTGCTGTCTTCACTGGCTATACATCTGCGTCAAGTGTGACATTTCTACAAGCCGTCAGTAACAGAGATGGATATGAGCCATTTTGTTCATTAGATAGGAAGCCTAATTGTATATACTCACTTGCTTAGAAAAGGAGGAACAGCCTGGGAACCTCATGGGAATCTTACCTGGGTCATGATCATGGGGCTGATGAACACTTCTTGTATGGTGACTGGACAATCTTTGTTAAATTCAAGTAAATATTAACTCTCTTTCTCTCATATACACCTTAATAATCTCTCACATACATATGTGAGTACACATACATGTACATTCACTCACACACATACATACTCCCACAAGCTTACTTACATTCCCACAAGCACACTCACACAAGTGGTGCACTCACATACACATACACATGCTTACACACATGTGCATTCACTCACATACCCACACGTATCTGTGCACTCAGACACACATGAGTGCACATACACATGTGTACTCTCATACACACATATACACTCTCATACACACATGTGTAGTCTCATATACACAGAAGCTCACACATGCACAAATACAAGCAAATATATATATATATATATATATATATATATATATATATATATCTTAGACAAAATAAATAAAAACAAAATTTAAAATAATTACTTTCTGTAGGTCAGTTATTCCTTTGATATACCTCCTAATTAATAACTAGTGGAATTCAACACATTTCCTTAGACTGTAAGAAACAATAACATGATTTTTTTCAGTTTTTTTCTCCCAGAGATTCCTCATTAAGTATTGTCAGGTTTAATTTTGAACCATCACCTGTGATTTAAAATTATTTTAATGAATACGAGGAGAATATCTATCCTCATTGTATCATTCTGTGCTAACAGGGGTTATCCAAACCAGAGATTACATTGAAAAATGCAGAATGTGTTTTCGTGAAATATACCTATTTGACTTAATTTCACTCAGTGAATTGGCTGTCATTGATATAAGTGGCACAGGAAGATGGGATTGGGATGACTGCTGAGCTAGGCTTGATCTTTTCCAGGATAGTTTAATTTCTAAGAATATTTATTTGAGGCATACTGTACTGTAGACAATCTAATACTTGTTTGAATTGTCATGGTTGTCTGTCCTTTGCTTCTGCTTAAAGTTAAGTTTCAGAAGCTAACAAGCCAGCACTCAACTCTGATAGGGGAAACACAACATATATAATGTATTTAAGATATTATGTATACTTGTAATATATATTATTTATGTATATATATACATATTTATGTATAAGCAAATTTGTGTTTTATATATAATATATGATACAATTCTAATTATATACTATATGTCATATATTATAAGTGTATAATATGTATGATATAGATATATAATAATAATATATTATGGTGTAAAACAAAGTAACCAATACCCTTTAGAACTTTCCATTCAACATAAATTCATAGCCTTTTTAACGTTTTTTAAGTCAGTGACTTTATTGGAATTCATCCATTAAGATTTCACATACAATGAGATTTTATTCCTCCTTCCTCAACCACATCTCATTTGTGGAAGTCATCAGAATTTTTCTGCTTTTAAATAAGTGAACAGAAGTTTAAATTATAATGACTATTAGTTAATGCTTCCATTTTAAGGCAGTTTATCACTGAATATTCCATGAATAGTGAAAGTATCAATAAAATGGATTCTAACTTTGGTTATTAACTTAGTAAAAGAGGTAATTATAAGAACAATACTTTTCCTTTTTGAAAACTAAGGAAAAGTTTTATTGTTTAATAACATTACAAAATACTCTTCATAAGATGGGACCATAAGCAGTACCAAAACATCCCTGTTATTACTGAAATAAAGACTTAAAGAAAAAAACCTCTCACGTCCACATCTCTCTATACCTCATAATTAACTGCAACATGTACAATATTAAAAAACAAAATACCCCTCATAAATGTTTCCATACAGTATTTATCTAGGGGTTTGAAATTATCTATTGGACAAATAGTAAGTCAACACCTCTCGTTGTTTCTAATTTCACTAAAAAGAAACTATTCATTTAATGAGAATTTTGTCATCTATGCAAGCATGTCTGTAATGATGTGATGGAGAAGTAACACAATAGTGAGCAAGATGCCACACAATAAATATCTGCAAATATTCCCAAAGGAAGATAGCCATGGGACCATATTTAAAGTTTTTATAGTGAATTGTATTGGTTTACTAGACACATCTGTATCAGTAAGCACACTGATATAGAAGCAAAGCTACAATGTGTTGTACTTATTGTGCGAGGCCTTTATTAACAGCCTCCAAAGAGTCTGCTGCTTCTGGGTATCACTTACCAAAAAAGTTATTGCATACTGAGCATTTGTCTTCTCCTCCAAATGCTGGCACTGCTGTCCAGTTGACATAATGGTGACATCAAGAAATTCAGTTTATGAGTTTGAGCCAAGAGACAGCAACTTCTAGAATTCCCATGCCACACATATTTTCTCTGTTCTTTTTTTTTTTTATATATCCTTTTCCTTTGTATCAGTGACTTTCACATATGGTGAAATACAGATACAACACTATGTGTTTCTAGTTTAGGGATTGAAGATAGAAATGTATGAGTTTCATTGATGTACCAGCATAGGAAGATGATGTAATAATGACTCTGATAAAAGGATGTAGGGACTGAATGAGAGAGAGGTAGAATCTGAACCTGCAGAGCTCACTCTCCACAGGTCTGAGGTCTGCTAAGAACAAAGGATATGATGCTCGAAGAGATGTGGTGCTCATTCATGTTAGTCCCCTGGGTCATATTGTCTTCTGCACCATATGCCTATATCCTCGAAAGTGAAGACATCATCTCATGAACTCTTAGCACACTACTTAGTTTCTTGTACCTCGAATGTCAGTAAGGGCTGATTTATTAAAATATATGCAGT
Organism: Rhabdomys pumilio; assembly: GCA_030674055.1. Classification (NCBI taxonomy): domain Eukaryota; kingdom Metazoa; phylum Chordata; class Mammalia; order Rodentia; family Muridae; genus Rhabdomys; species Rhabdomys pumilio. The sequence continues at coordinate 3,768,648 of JANHMN010000001.1, forward strand.
GGATGTGCTTATTTCTTAAGCATAAATTACACAGTGACTTAATTTTATTTGCTACTCTAAAATACCTGTGCCATCACTGCAAATATGCTAAGCAAAGGTTAAAATGCACACGTCTGATAGATCTCTCAAACAAAAGGTATGTATCCATGACAACTAAGCCATGGAAATCCTGTGATTTATTGGTATGCGAATAAGATGCTCCTTAGCAGCACGTACATTTTTTAAGAAACTGACATGCAGTTATCCAGATAAAATTTATGTATCTGCAAATGTAACTGCATTATGGATTGCTGAACTTGTTTACGATTTAATTTAGGAAAAGCACTAGAATACTTCATGCCTAAGAAATGATACTGGCTGGAGTACAGTTTTCTATTTGTTGTTTTGATTTTTATGTGAGGGGATGTAGAGTTATTTTTTTATTTATTTGTTTTCTTGGGCTTTTAGGGGAGAACTAAGTCAAAGGCAAGAGATTCTTTTAACTAGGTTGTCACAAACATAAGCAAGAAGCTATTGTACTCTATCGTCAATAGAGGAGAAAAACGCATTCTAAATATATAAGAAAAATGGAAAGCGTTCATGTTTTGTTTTTTAAGTCAACCCTTGTATCCACATTAGTATAGGTTTCTCCATGTTTATTTGGTCCAATTTAACTCTGAATAACTCTCTTGTGAGCTTTGACACTTACTAATGGCCGTTTCTTCCCCTTTCTCTCTACCCATGTCACTGTTAGAAGGGAGGACTTCCTAGTGCACCTCAGTTTACTTTGTGCCATATAAAACACAAAAGTTGTTTAGAAAAACACTTTTAAAAGACAGAAAGGTCCAAACTACTACACTCCCAATTTTCCTGGTTTATATAAAGTTATTTAATTTAATGCTTGGGTATTTCTAACATCATGAGAGACTCTGTCTTTCCTACAGAGCTTAGGTGTACACAGTTTGGCTCTAAACCTCAAGGCTATGCCTTTATTGCCTCAGAATTATTTTCTTATCTCCTGTATTAACAGCTTCAGCTCCATTCAAACTAGGTCAAATATTTATGAATCTATCTCTAGGATTCAGTACACTGAGGATACATGGTTAGTGATAAATATTAAATAGAAGCATTTACATGCCTGATAGGGCAAGTCCTGGTGTCCCAGGGCCTGTTATCGTTTTCTAATAAAAATTTCCTTGTAATTTATTTGAAATTTACCTGCAGGGTCTTCCCCTGATACCAAGGAGCAGGATCAGATTCTGATCTCTTACCCTCTCTTTTGGAGCCAATACACATCAGTAAGATGCACAGAAATAGACTCTATTTCCATGTTTCAAGTTTGACAAACACACAAAGCTTAAAATATATATAATTAAAGAAAAAATACAATGAAGTTATAAAATAATAAGCACCTTATGCTTTTACTATGTATTGAATATTATGCAAGGTGAATTTTTTAATACTCGGTTCAAGGTTGTAGCAATGGAAAGGGGACTTTGAAAGTCACGAATGAAACTTGTGTATTATACCCAGCATAACTTACGGTGATTGTAAATATGGGGCACATGTACACAGGTCCAAAACAAACCGCCATGTTGAAACACACCTGAGGAATCTATTAGGAATTTAGTGGTGAATAGGAGAAACATCAGACTTAGTAGGTGTATTTAATGTTGAATTTTGAGTAAGAAAAATGTGTGCATTATAACCAGAAGAGAAAAAGTTACACAAAACTACAAGAAGGGTTAAAATGAAGATGAAGCAGGAGGAGATAGTTCTGGTGAAATGGATCAGCATTACGAGTTCTAAATTCTCTTCAGAGATCACAAGTTCAACTCCTAGCATGGACATGATGGTTCAAACGTGTTTTTAACTAGCATTCCAGTGGGTCTGATGAGGATTTTTGAACTATACAGGCATTTAATCCATGTGATACACAGGAAAAATATCTATATGCATAAAATATAAATTAATAAAATGATAACAAAACCAATAGAAAGAGACCAATGTGCAAAAAAGAGATAAAATCGAAGCGTGACATTTTCAAAGAAAAACAGGTGAGATCATAAAGTTAGTAGAAAAATTTCCCTGTGCCTATGTGTTAAAGACTCTTCCCCATGTTCTCCTCTATTAGATTCAAAGTCCTTGATCCACTTGGACTTAAGCCTTGTAAAAGAAAATAAAAATAGATCAATTTACATTCTTCTATATGTTGACTACCAGTTGAACCAGCACCATTTGTTGAAAATGCTGTCTTCTTTCACTGGATGGTTTCGGCTTCTTTGTCAAAGATCAAGTGACCAGAGGTGTGTGGGTTCATTTCTGGGTCTTCAATTCTGTTCCTTTTATTTAATTGCCTGTCTCTGTACCAATACCATGGGGTTCTTATCACTATTGCTCTGTACTTCACATTGAGGACAGGGATGGTGATTACACCAGAAATTCTTTTATTGTTGAAAATAGGTTTTGCTATCCTGTTTTTTTTTTTTCTTATTTCAGATGAATTTGTAAGATGGTCATTTTAACTATATTAATCCTGCTGATACATACATGAGCATAAAAGGTCTTTCCATCTTCTGAGGTCTGCTTCGATTTATTTCTTCAGAGACTTGAAGTTCTTGTCATAAGGATCTTTCACTTGCTTGGTTAAAGTCAAACTAACATATTTTATTATTTGTGACTATTATGAAAAGTGTTGTTTCCCTAATTTCTTTCTTGGCCTGTTTATACTTTGAGTAGAGGAAGGCTAGCATTGCTCAAGCTCTAAGATCAACAATAGACAAATGGGGCCTCATAACATTGAAAAGCTTTTGTAAGACAATGGACACTGTGACAAAATGACAACCCACAGATTAGGCAAAGATCTTTACCAACCCTACATCCAACAGAGTGCTAATATTCAAAATATACAAAGAACTCAAGAAGTTAGACTCTAGAGAACCAAATAACCCTTTTATAAAGGGGGTACATAGCTAAACAAAGAATTCTCAACTGAGGAATCTCAAATGGCTGAGAAGCACTTAAAGAAATGTTCAACATTCCTGGTCATCAGGGAAAAGCAAATAAAAATAACTCTGAAATTCCACTCACACCAGTCAGAATGATTAAGATCAAAAACTCAGATGACAGCATATGCTGGCAAGGATGTAGACAAGAGGAACACTCTTCCATTGTTTATGGGACTGCAGGTTGGTAAAACTACTTTGGAAATCAATCTGGCAGTTCCTCAGAAAATTGGAAATAATAAAACCCGAAGACCCAGTTGTATCATTACTGAACATACAACCAAAAGATTCTCAAATATATATCAAGGAGACATACTCCACTATGCTTATAGCAGTCTAATTCATAATATCCAGAAGCTGGAAACAACCTAGATGTCCATCAACAGATGAATGGATACAGAAAATTTGGTACATTTACGCAATGAAGTGCTATTTATGTATTAAAAACAATGACTTCATGATATTTGCAGGCAAATGGATGGAACCAGAAAATATCATCCTGAGTGAGGTAGCCCAGACACAAAAGAATGCACATGGTATGTACTCACTGATAAGTGGATATTAGCCCAAAAGCTCAGAATACCCACAATACAATCTACAAACCATATGGAACTTAAGAAGGAAGAGCAAACTATGGATGCTTCAATCCTACATAGAAGGGAGAACAAAATAATCAGGAGGTAGCGGGAGAGAGGGACTTGAGAGGGAGATATGAGTGGGAGGGAACAGGGGGAGAGCTGGATCAGGTATTGAAAGGGACAGTAGAGAAGTACAGAGAGTCAGGAAACTGAATAGAAATATGTAGCAGTGGGTGATGAGGAACTGGGATTAGCCACTAGAAAGTCCATGAAGCCCAGGAAGCAAAAGGTTCCCAGGAACCAACAAAAATGACATTAGCCAAAATACCCAAATAAAGGGGAGATAGAACCTCTAGAAACCATTTCTAGGGGATAGGCAGCCCCCCCCCCTGTTGAGGGATAGGGCCACCCACCCAAATCAAAATTGCTAACACAGAAAGGTTCCTGTCCAAAGGAAAGTCAAGGACAAAATGATGGAATGGAGACTGAAGAAAAGGCCATCCAGAGACCTCCACATCTAGGGATCCAAAGCTCCCAGGGAATAAACCACCAACTAAATATTATACATGAAGGAATCTATGGCTCCAAATACATATGAAGCAAAGAATTACCTTATCTGGCATCAATGTGAGGGGAGGCCCTTGGTCTTGTGGAGGCTTAATGCCTCAATGTACATGGGTGCAACAGTGGTAAGGAGGGAGTGGGTGAGTGGGTGGAGGAGCACCCTCATAGAGGCAAATGGGAGAGAGAAGAGGGGGACAAAATGGGGGCTTTGTGGAAGGGTAACCAGGAAGGATGTATCATTTGAAATGTAAACAAATAAAATGATTAATAAAAAATAAATATAGTAGGAAGAGTAAAGCCACTAAATGTTTCTTAATGTTACAATATATTAAAATCCCTATGGACTAAAAAATAATTTATACAGTAATTAGGGATGTAGAAGCAAATACAAACAATATATATTCTACAAGAGTTACTTGTATATTTTAGTATTATATATATGATAAGTATATACTTAATACATTTTTCTGACTTTTCTGATAAAAGAAAACAAGAAAGTATATGTGTAAAACTATCTTATGAATATCATTAAGAAAAGCCAGGCAGGACAAAGTTTAACTTAATTGAGCTGTTTGCTACAGTGACTTGAGACCAGCGGGAAGGGTGAGAAGTGTGGGAGAAGACTACATCTCCCTGTCTTTGACTGCATGTAGATTTCCCTTTGAAGCAATCACAATGAAGACTATATTCAAAACTCTTGGAAAGAAGATGAATTATCCTAAAACAGGAAAACACAAACAGTCCAATATTCCACAATTGCATAGTCATTATCAGTTACATAACTCCACTAAAGCCAAGTAAGTAATGCTGTTTGTTTGCAGAGACACTTGGATTTCACAGCTATTAGGGAAACATGTATTAATGCTATCAGCTTTACTACTGAGCAGGTCTGTTTTTACTGATGTAGGTTATCAAATCATACATTGTATATTGCAATGTTACAAAATTAACTGCAGCTCAATTTCTTAGGTACTTATGGGGAAAGCAACAATTAAATGGGAAAAGCAACTAAAACCAATAATCGATAGCACTGAATTATGAGTTTCTAGCTGTATATCTGATAACTTAAGTCCATGATATCTCCACATTTGGGTGACCTCAGGTGAAAGACAGTCCAGTCTGCATGGTGAAGTCCAGGAACTCTGACTACCACATAAAACACTATGCATTAGTTTCCTGTTTTTCTTTTTTTAATATATATACAGAAATGAAAAAACAGTTCAGAAAACACAACTTAAAGCAATAAAAGTTTGCTCCAGTGTTTGAGGATGGATATCTTCACGGTAAGAAAGAAATGGATTAAATGTGTCTATAGTTGTGGGCCTGTATGAGGTACATTTTGTTTCTTTCTTTCATTTTATCTGGGCCAAAGCCACAGAATGATGCCGTGAACATGCACATGGCTCTCTCCTCCTGTGCTGAATTCCCGTGAAACAATTTCACAGACACGCCCAATTTTTCATCTTCTAGGTGATACTCAGTGTTGCCTGGCAGATAATGAAGACTAACCATTAGATTATATGTAAATGAGCAAACAAACAACTACATAACATTGCAGAAGAAATACATGTGACAGAACAAAGACAGAGGAATGTCTGACTTCCCTTCAGGATCATATAAGAATATTAACTGAAAACATGCCAGACTGAACATAACCAGTTTTCAAACAAAATTAGAATAAGAGCAAGCAAAACCAAGGGAAACTTTTGAAACTTTTGGATTTGGGCATTGAACGTTTTGGGGGGGATATATATTTCCAAACTGCAAAGTGTATTCCACAGGTTACTTCCTAATTCTAAGAACAAACTTTCTTTGTAGTGGGACAATATAACACCCAGGCGGGGACATTCTCTGTGTCACCTGTGTGATCCCTGCCGGTGAGATTTAACACAACTGTGTGAGCATGAGCTACCTATCAGTGAGAGGACAGTAGGATGATATGTGAAAGAATTAGCTGTGTCAGCCTTCAACACATTTGAGAGTTGGTGAGATGTAAATTGGAATATGTTACTTGCAAGTAGTCTTATCAAATTTGGCTGTGAAGAAGAGAGAAATTTATAGTTTAAATTACATGTAGAGTCTATGAAGTTTTATCTTTCTCTTATACATTATAGAAAATTGTGCAGTTTATACTCTAGAGGAAAATAGGCATTTACATATTAATAAAATGGAATTTAAATAAGTAAACAGCCAAACTTTTGGCTTTTAAATTTTTAAGATTGTGTGTGTGTGTGTGTGTGTGTGTGTGTGTGTACGCACGCATATGTGTGTGTTAGAAAGAGACAGAGAAAGAGAGAGGGTATCTGTGTCACACAGAAATATTCTGTAGGTTGAGGAACTAGCAATATAATAGATGCAAATAGTCAAGGAACAAGCAAGACCATAAACACAAATAGTCAAAAAACAAGCAATGCAATAAACAATGTCCCATGACCATTCCAGTGATCACTGTTTCTAAGGGCTTATCAGAATGATCAAAATATCTGAGTTTATTTTCCTGTCCTAGCCCAAAGTCATTTTCATGCTGTGGCCTACTTCATTGTTCTAGCCTAAGATTTAGATTCCTTCCTGAAATTGCTTCTTTGTTCTAGCCTAGAGACTGATATAAAACACCAGGTCAATGAACTCTAGGAGATGCTGTGAGAGACAGAGGAGGGCTTGGACTGAAGAGACGTAACTAAACACTTGATAGACATAGAAAAGTTTGAATGGGTCAAATCAGTTCTGAGCTAGTCAGAGAATGTGTTTATGGCCTTGGGATTGAATAATAAATAATTTCCCTCAAAGTCCACATTCTGGGACCAGGACAGGGAAGGTAAAACAAAATTTAATATTTTCTAACACACCATATTTCTGTATCCGTAGCAGTTCTTGTTAGGCATTTTGCTAGAGCAACAATAAAGTAATAGTACACAGTAAAAAAAAAGAAAGAAAGAAAGAAAGAAAGAAAGAAAGAAAGAAAGAAAGAAAGAAAAAAAAAAGGCATGTTTTGTAGAGTACGAACTGTTTTCACAAATTTTGCATATATAATTCATGAATAGATATACCCATACATGAATTGATTTGTCAGAGGTTAACAACCTCTTAAACTGATATGAGGTGACTACAGCTTTTGCCACTAGAATCCAAAGTATTAGTTGAGGGCATTTATATCCTGTTGCTGTGTGAGAAATTAAGAAATACATCATATACAGAAATAAAGATGTATATGTGGATATATAAAAATAATTTCCATTCTCTCTAAAATAATTGGTAATTTTTTTCTTATAGAGTAAACATGAAACATCTGGGATTGGGCAGAAAAAGACAAAGACAAATGCCACAAAAAGCTACTGAGCTGAAAGTAAAAGGACATTTTTCATATTCCTTGACACGTTTTCTTCAGAAGGCATGGAAAGGACCAGCAGATTTATATAATGAGTGTTTCCCATGGTGGAGAGCATGGAAGACAAGACATTAGTGAAGCCAGGGATGATGATCAAGACTCTATTGAGTAAGGAACCATGGTACCTATAGATATAAAAAAATGAGGCTTAAAAATGAGAAATTTGCCTGAGAGGCATACAGCTACTGTCTAGTTACTTTTCTGTTTCTGTGGTAAAATACTTCAGCAAATGACCTTTAAGTCAGAGAGGAATAATTTTAGCTCATGGCTCAAGTGTGTAGGCCTATGATGTTAAAGTCACATGTTCAAACAGGGAGCAGATTTTGAGCATTCAGTCCGTGACCAACTCCCTTGCTCCATTTGTATATTCCAGGAGTATAGGAAAAATGCCACTCAAATTGGACAGCACTTCCCACCTCAACTAACAAAAGGAAGCATTACCTAGTGGCACGCCCAGAGGCTCATCTCCCAAGTGATTCTAAATTATGACAATTAACAACATCTATCATAGCTACTTTTGCACAAACACCACTCATTTGTTTTATTTACAGAATAAAGATGGTATGAATAGACGGATAGTGTCTCTGATCTGCTTCCTGGGTCTATAGAAATATTTCTCTGTCTGTATCCAAGCCTAATACTGTTCTTATAATAATCAATGTCCATTTATCTCTCTTTCTGCTCATACGCCACCCCTCACCTTGAGTTCACCAACTCCCTAGAGGCTGTAATGGAAGACAGAATGGTCCTCTGTGCCCATCACCGCTCATCCCCAGTCAAGCTGTCCTCGGTTTTCTAGCTACTGTTTTTTCTCCTCTCTCTGCTTCTCCTCATGTCTTAACGCTGTGAATCACCATCTGTGCAGTTTACTCCGTGTTTTTTTTCAGCCTCATGTCTTTCTTGACTTCATCACTTTTAGCAAATATTTATTTTGTTTGTCATCTTTGTCAGTGACTAATTCATGCTCTGGGATTGCAGGTGAACACCCAATAGATTATGAGCCTAACATTTTAGTTGGGATTGAGGCAAAAAATACAGTGAACAACGAATTATTTCCCAGATGTTAGACAATGTTGTGCTGCATGGTAATTACATGACAAATATTCCAAGCAACTCCGCAAACAATATATGATATGGCTGTTTTTCTTACTTGCCTACATAATTTGAAGGTAAACACACACTGTTGAATATGCCACTGATAAACAGACACAGTGTCTGGCAGAAGTGAGATCAATCTGGATGGAAGCCTCTTTCCTGAAGACTAGCGCTCATACTATTGGAAAGTTCTGGACAACTGTCAGGGGAGAAAAGCAATGTCTGCTGAAGCACCCTAGATGGGTTCAACTTTACCCCAAATATCGAAAAATTTCTTACACAGAAAGACAAGTTCACTCTCTTCCTTACTCATCTTCTCTTATGCTTCAAGATTTGTGTTTCTACTCAGTGTATAAAAGTTACTTTGGTCAATCTACTAAATATGTCTGCTGACAACATGCTCTCTGACTTTTCTTTTACCCAGTGATATATTGATGGCTTTCTTCCTCCTGGTGGGTATTTTCAGTGGATATACAATTTTTAGGTTGACAGTTCTTTACTTTTAGCTCTTGAAAGATGTGGTATCCTTCCTTCTGGCTGCCCTGGTTTCTGATGCAAAGTCAGCTGTCATCTGAACTATTTTTCCCCTGTAGGTAATACTTTATTTTGTTAAGACAGCTTGGAAAGTTTTCCTAGGTAGTTAGAAGCTGGATAACAATATGCTGTGACATGGATTTTTATGCATTTTCTTAGTCTGTTTCATTTGGAGTTTTTGTTTATGTCTCAATATGCTTTTTGAATATGTAAATTTTGTTTTTCCTCCATCTTGAGGAAATAGCCAACAACTATTTTCTCAAATACATTTTTCTTTTAAATGAAGCCTATCCCATACCCTTCTCTCTTTTCTCCTTCTTGGAATCTAAAGAAAATAGAATCAGACCTTTTGCAAAAGACACAAATGTCTCAGATCTGAAACTTTTTCTTTTCTCTCTTCCTTCTCTATTGCTCAGGAAAGGTTGTTGTTCCTGTTGACATCTGCTCATTTTCATGTTGAGATGCCTTTGATTTAGATTTGTTTGAAGAATTTATAGTTCAAACATAAAACTTTAGATGCTATTGACATTACCTGTTTTCACCATATCACATAAGGTACACTGAAACTGAAGAATACTTCCTCACTCATTACTGTGTGAAGCCTGTTATCCTACTGTGGAACCCACTGACACATGGACAATGTCCTCCTGGCTGTGCATGGGACAGCAGTTCTATCCCTTCAACTTCAACCCCAGGAATGGAGAAACTATTGAATGACTGATAAATTCTGACAGGGTTTCCCACAAAATTTTTCCCCATGGAATGGAGTCTACACCTAGTAGTAGTGACATGTTGGTTTATCTCTCAGTATTGAGTAGCACATAGCATTGAGTTTTCTGTTCTCCCTTTGCTTGTCAAGAGTGGTTTCTATACCCTCATCTGTATTTGTGGAGGTTGCTCAAGTCCAGTCATATTTATCTGGAGTATTGCTGAAACAGACCTGGTATTGTTGCATATATATTGTCTTGCTGCATTGAGGAATGCAAAAATGGTTTGTGTTTTATTTTCTGGACTGTTAACATTTCTAACTAGCAAGCCTCTTTAGTACTAATTCTTGTTATCAGAGGGGAAATGATCTCTCTGGGAACTCATGACCAACTGATGTTTCATGTTCTTGTGTCCTTATCAATATTCCTTCATCCCCTTACAATCTTTATTCCTATATATGATAATTATTGAATAAATATAACTATCTACATAAATACTTACATATACGTATGTATATCATGATTGATATATGTAAAATATGTCTAATATATATAATATATGTATGTGTATGTGATAAGCACATATGAGTAAAAGACATATAAGCTCAGATTAGCAAGTGACATAGGAAAATTAATGATAATTCCATTCTTTCAAATATATAAAAATTTCCATATTTATTTCTTATAATTAGTAAGAAATCCTTATAACTTTAGGAAGCATCTGAACAAAAGCATGAAATTCAGATGTTAACCAATATAATAAATTTATATTGAATATATACCTAAGAAATCTGTCAATTATTTTTTTATGTAGCCAGACAGCTATGAATGAGGACTATCACAAAACACAAACTTATTTAGAATATTATAAAATAGATTTAACAATCTTTTTGTAAGTCAGCAGTGCTCTTTGAAGCCTGACTCTTGTAGGTGACCATGTGGTATCACAATATCAAAGGAATGGACATGCCTCTTGAAAATAGTTAACTGTTTGATTCATATGTCTTCACAGGATCTCTCTCTCTCTCTCTCTCTCTCTCTCTCTCTCTCTCTCTGTGTGTGTGTGTGTGTGTGTGTGTGTGTGTGTGTGTGTGTGTGTGTGACAGAACAGAGGATTTATGTTTAGGTTCATGAAACTACAGCTACCTGGTTTTTGGAAAAGATAACAAAATTATCCATTAAATAAATGCTAGGTTCTTCAACAAATGATTTTGAAATATGTGGACCTCAAAAAGCAGAAAAATGAAACTAAACCTTTATCTCTCACACTGTACAGAACTCTGCAGCAAATGATTCAAAGATGCTGATGTAAGAGTCCATACTGTGAAACTACTAGCGAAAAATTTAGGAATGCATTTCAGTTCAAAGGCAGAGGTGTTTACTTTCCACATAGGACTCTGGAGTACAGAGCAGACAGGACCCCATGCATCCAAAAGCATTTATGCATTTCCAACAGCTAACCTGTGGCAAGTCAATGTTGTATGCAATATGATGAGCTGGACTTCAGTACAGTTTCCATAATCTATAACAATGTTAGTAAAAGTTAAGCTTAACTCTCAATGTAAACTGTAAAATTATGAAATATGCAGAAGAAATTATGAAAGAAAAATGGCTAGTTTTTTATATAAGACTTAAAACATGCAAGAGTCAGATCATAATCTAAAAAGTAAAGAATATCTGTCAAAATATATTAAAATTTTGCTCTGTAACAATATGTCCTTAAAAGGATAAAATGAGTTATAGTATAATAAAATGTTTATCAATAATATAAGAAAACTAATATAAAATTGAGCATATTTAGAAGTAAAGGGTGAGTGAAACAGTAAACCAGTCAAAAAATAAAATTGGCAATAGATCTATATATCAAAATATATAAACATAAGAATATCAATATCTTGCAATTATTAGTCTGTAAGGTGATAATTAGTCCCTGATGATATATTGATAAACACAGAACATCTCTTGGAAATACTACTAAAAAGAAATAAAAATCAGTCTATCAGTGTGATCTGATGGACGAACTATGGAGAAGAAGCATGAGCTCTCTGATTGGCACAGTAGTAGAAAGCCTATTTGGAAAAGGTGTTCAGAGCAGGTTATCACAGTAAATATATTCAAAAAAATCCCTAGACATTGTTATAGTGAATAAATATTTTATGTCCATACAGTAACAATTAATGACTTGTAGTGGCTTTACTGATAAAGTCCAAAAGAGCTGGTGAAACAGCAAAATATATTGCTGGTGAATAAGCTGAGCATTCACAGTGCAAAATTGTGAAAATGACCTTTGAATTCAGACCTCAACCAGCCTTAAGCACACATGGTTTACCCAAGAGAACCCACCCACAGACTATGGCTATATCAAGTTTATGATAGATGTATTTATTTTTATGTTTTTATGTGTGTAGGTATATTACCTGCATGTATGTCTGTGCATTACATGTGTATGTGCTTCCCGTAGAGGTTATAAGAAGGCTTCAAATTCCCTGTAGCTGGAGCTGCAGGGGGTTGTGAGCCATCTTGTAGGTTCTGGTAAAGAATCCCTGGTCTTTTCAAGAAAAACAAGTGTTCTTAACTGCTGAGACATCCATCTGTCAGGCAATAATAATCACATTTATGTAAGATTTTGAAAAATTAAAAACAAGTTTGTAGGACAAATCAATGACTGGCAGTTGTTCTAAGACCATGGCTGTGTGAAAGAAATTCCTACAAGAAATTTTTTCATATGACAAGACTTCCTATGGATATGCTCATCTTGTATCAATTAACCTGAGAATTTTCAAATCAAACAGTACAACTCCATGAAGGAACTTCATGCAAAGTGCAAGGAAAATCAAACAAAGCCACCATTCAAATATATACTATAAAATGAAACCAAAGAATATCATTCTATTAAACTCTATCCACAGCTTTTATAAACTGTAAGGTATATGGTTTGACACTCTCTTTGGGGTGAAATACTGGCTCAAGAAATGTTCACAAATAGTTCCCTATTTATCTTCTACTAAGGGTAAAAAACAAATAAATCAGTAAAGTAACAACTAAATAAAAACTAACCAGCAACCATGCAGCACTGGAGTCGGTAAGTGTGCTATTCAAATGAGTTATTTTTATAATTTTGAAGTTAACGTGGGTGGATTTTTTGAATGTAAAAATAGGCATATTGGCACTAAGAAATTTCTCACAGAACAGAAAAAATTTATTGCAAACTCAAAAATAAACACGACATAAACAAATCCTATGGTTATAGAATAAAGTAGAATGTACTAGTATGAACACATGTACATCTTATTATCACCCAATTATACTCATGATTAAATATAGATGAGCTTAATCCTTAAGAAATGTATACTACACACACCTATATACATACATATATACACACAACCGTACATACACACACATGCACATACACACATGTACTAACACATATGAGTTTGGTTAGGTCTTATCCTTCAAAAGTGCTGATCTGTGACTTCTCAAATACATACATTTGTATTTGACATACATCAAATACAATTAAATTTACATAGTTCAACGTGAAGTTTCCATGATACAATGATTAAAACTTAACAGAAAACTCACATAATTTATGTGTCAATTTTTTATTGAGATTTATACTGAGATGGCAATACACATTTCTATGCTCACATGCACTACTGGGCAGTGACTGAAAGGGTGCCTCTGAGAACAGACTATTATGTGTAGTATAGCTTGCTGCTGACTTATGAAGCTCAGTAGGCATAATGCATTTTCATATTGCAATATCTTCAATTCTCAATGAAGATATTTGGTGTTGTCTGTCGGGACAATCACATGTACACTGTGGTGTAAAAGCTTTACATGTCAGTAAAAGTCTGATGGCCAATAAACTGAGACAGGATTAGAAGGTGGAACATCCGGCAGAGACTGGGGAGGGGGTGGGGAACTCCAGGAAATAAGTACCTGGATTCTGAGTAAGTCAGCTATATGGAACTGAGGAGATGACTTATGAGCTAGTCAGGGAACATGTGTAGTTAAAAGTCTATGCATTTATTCATAAATAATAAGCCTCTGAGTCATCAGTCAGGAATTGGGGTATGAGTGGAAAAGCAGTGTTACATGTGGTGCTCACTGTTGTGGTAGGTAGGCATGGAATCCAAACTTTGCTAAAAATCCAATCCAAGCTTAGAACAAAAGATTCAGGTATTAGAAAAGTCCCAGGTTTCTTTTTGTTGTTTTATTGTTCTAGCTAGCATTTCAAGTATTTGAATAGATATGGGGAGAGTGGGCATCCTTGTCCCTGATTTTAGTGGAATTGCTTCAAGTAACCCTCCATTTAATTTGATATTTTCTGTTGGTTTGCTGTATATTGCTTTTATTATGGATAGATATGGGCCTTGAATTCCTGTTCTCTCCAATACTTTTAACATGAAGAGGTGTTGTATTTTGTCAAATGCTTTTTAAGCATCTAAGGAGATGGTAATGTGATTGACTTCTTTCTTTGAGTTTATTTATATACTGGATTACATTAATGGGTTTTTGTATATTGAACCAACCTTGCATCCCTGGGATGAAGTCTACTTGATCGTGATGAATAATGGTTTGGATGTGTTCTTGGATTCTGTTTGGAAGAATTTTATTGAGTTTGACTATTTTCTTCTTCTACTCCTCATGAGCATGTTTACTTCTAAGAAGCCAAACATGTACAATGGACAAAAGAAAGCATCTTCTATAAATGTTGCTGGTCTAACTGGCTGTCGATATGTAGAAAAATTAAAATAAACCCATATTTGTCACTTTGCACAAAGCTCAAGTCCAAGTGGATCAAGGACATTAACATAAAATGTAATACACTGAATCTAATAAAAGAGAAACTGGGAAAGAGCCTTGAACTCATCAGCACAAGGGGAAAATTCCTAAACAGACTCCAATATCTCATGCTCTAAGATCAAGAATTGATAAATGAGACTTCATGAAACTGGAAAGCTTCTATAAGGCAAAAGACATAGCCAATAAGACAAATCAAATAAGCAACCTACAGATTTGGAAAAAAAATCTTCACTAACCCCACATCAGTTTAAGGGCTAATATCCAAAATACATAAAGAACTCAAGAAGCTAACCACCAAAAATCCAAACAATCCAATAAAAAATGGGGTATAGAACTAAACTGAGAATTCATAACAGAGGAATTTCAAATGGCTGAGAAACACCTAAAGAAATGGCCAAAATCCTTTGTAATCAAAGAAATACAAATCAAAATGACACTGAGATTCCACCTTACACCAAGAACGGCTAAGATTAATTTCCCAGGCAACATCACATGTTGGCAAGGATGTGGAGAAAGATACACACTCCTCCATTACTGTTGGGATTGCAAACTGGTACAACCACTCTGGAAATCAATATGGAGATTCCTCAGAAAATTTGAAATAGATCTACCTGAAGACTCAGGAATACCACTCTTGGGTATATACCCAAATAATGTCCCACCATGCCACAGAGGCATATGTTCCACTATGTCTATAGAGACCTTGTTTGTGATAGGCAAAAGCTGGAAACAACCCAGATGTCCCACAACAGAATAATGGATATAGAAAATGTGGTTCATTTACAAAATGGACACTACTCAGGTATTAAGAATAAGAACATCCTGAGTTTTGCAGGCAAATGGATGAAACTAGAAAATATCATCATGAGGGAGATAACTCAGACACAAAAGGGCATGCATCGTATATACTCATTAATGAGGGATATTAGCCAAAACAAAATAAAACAAAACCCTCGAAATGGCCAACAAGCTAAAGGACCCAAGTGAAGATGCCTCAGTCCCACCTAGGAGCCACAAGAAATCAACCAAGGAGGGAAGAGGGAAGAGAAGGGAGGGAAATGGGGACGAGGAGCAAGAGAGGGAAACATGCTCTGATATTGGGTGGAGAAAATGAACTACAATCCCTGATGTCCAGCAGAAGGAATGGAAACATGAAACTTTGGGAGGTTGGAGGGACCCTCCAGAATGTACCAGAGACCTTGGAGGTGAGAGTCTCTCAAGAGTTAAAAAAGAGGGATCTTAGATGAAATGTTCTACATTGGGGAGAAGGAATCTGTAAAGTAAAAAGACAGGGCACCAAGTGAGGGAGAGTGTTGCTATCCTACAGTCAAAACTCTGACACAAAATTGTTCCTGTCTGAAAGAAATGCAGGAATGGAAATGGAGAGGAGCCTGAGGAAAAGGAGGTCCAGCAACAGGCCCAAAGTGGGATCCAGCTCAAGGGAGAGGCCCCAAGACCTGACACTATTACTGAAGCTATGGAGCGCTCACAAAAAGAGACCTATCATGGCAGCCCTCTGAAAGACACAACAAGCATCTGAAAGAGTCAGATGCACGCAACCAATGAACAGAAGCTGCTAACCTCTGTTGTTGAATTAGGGGAAAACTAGAAAGCTGAGAAGGAGGGTGATTCTATAAGAAGACCAACAGTGTCAATTAACCTGGACCCTCGAGATCTCTAAGATACTGGAACACCAACCAGGCAGCATCGACCAGCTGATATGAGGCCCCCAACACATATACATCAGAGGACTACCAGGTCTGGGTTTAGACAAAGAAGATGCACCTAACCCTCAAGAGACTAGAGGCCCCAGGAAGTTTAGAGGTCTGGTAGAATGGGGTGGGGGGTAGGGACATCCCATGGAGACAGTGGAGCAAGGAGGAAGTATGGGATGTGGGACAGTTGGAGGTTAGACCAGGAGGGGAACATAATCTGGAGTTTAAAATAAGTAAGTAAGTAAATAAATAATAAATAGAATAT
The DNA here is from genome assembly GCA_030674055.1 of Rhabdomys pumilio. Lineage (NCBI taxonomy): Eukaryota > Metazoa > Chordata > Mammalia > Rodentia > Muridae > Rhabdomys > Rhabdomys pumilio. Next base: position 3,785,287 of record JANHMN010000001.1, read on the forward strand.
TAGAATAAAAAAGAAACAAAAAAAATGAATAAAGAAAGAAAAGTCCCAGGTGAAAAGCAGGAAACCAGCACTATCCAAAGCAGTTTTCTAGTTGTGCAGAAAGTGGTTCTCTTTAAGAGAGAGAGACCCAAAAGCCTCAGTGCACTTCCCAGGCATGAGGCCCAGGAGCTGACTTAGTTGGAAGTTGCTACACCAAGGTATCTCTAGGACCTAAGCATTACTACACTTCCCAAACATGGCAAAGTATATTGAGCAGCCTTGGACCCGTGGAAAACCAGTGTATGCCCAGGATGAAAGCCTGTAATGGCCTGGAGTCAGAACAGGCTGTAGCATGCTTTGGCCTGAGGCCACATCCCATAGTGGATGGAGGTCAGAGGACAGGCCCAGCCCAGTGGAATGGGTGAAAGCCTACAATTGCTCAGACTTGGGTGGAAAGGAGAACTGACCCAAGTGGGCAGAGCAAGCAGATAGCAGCCTATGTGATGAACTAGTTGGGTGGCAGAGAAACTTGGCACACTCTAACTACACAGAAATGGAAATGGCAAGAAAAGCTGAAAAGTCCACAGACATTGTCAGATACTTGGGAAGTCCATGCAATGACACAATCAATCTGGATTCCATATAATTTTGTTTTGCTGATCAGTATACAAATAATTATTATTTTCAGTAATAATTATAATTTTACATATCCTCTCTAAAAGAGTATGAGTAAATCATACTTACATAAGGAGGGACTGAGGAATAAATTACTAAATTGGAGGCCATAAAACAGATATTAGAGGACTCTTTAAATCTGAATAAAGAATATTCAGTTAAATCCAATCTGGAGCCTACAATGAGAGCAAAAGAAAAGTATTTCTAGAAGAGAAAAATCCACAGTCTTGAAGAATTAGAATGACAACCCACAGATATTCAATATACTGAATTAAGTATACAGACTATGTTTGATGTCACTGTAAAACAATGATATTCAATAGCCTATATGTTTTATTTTGTCTAATGTTTTTAGAAAATTAAAGTATGTGAATACATCATACTATTGATACATATTCAAAACTCTAATCAACTCTGTCTTAGGTTCTGAAAAGCATGATTCTGGGATTGCATATTTTTTAGGGATGATATCTTGGAAATGCCTCTTATGATAAAAGCTGGTGAAACTACAACATTAAAATACATTATTTTAGATATAATAGCATGAGATATGTTTCAGACATATCATACAATCCTAGAGGTCAAACAATTGTAAAAAGATCTAACTAGAGTTTAAATGAAATGATCATAGAACAGGAGGGAAATAGGGAAATATTCCAGACATAGATTAAAGATGCTTTATTGACTTTAAATTTTTTAAATGTCAATGAATCAAAAACACAGCTACTAAAATACACTGGGTTTTAAAAAGAACTGATGAATTAGATCAATATATATATATATATATATATATATATATATATATGTGTGTGTGTGTGTGTGTGTGTATGTGTGTATATATATGTGTGTGTGTGTGTGTGTGTGTGTGAGAGAGAGAGAGAGAGAGAGAGAGAGAGAGAGAGAGAGAACTTCAGAATGGAAGGAAATATGTTCCATTGGGGAAGAGGTTTACTCTGGGTTGAAACATCAAAAAATCATGCTTCAACAACTTAGAGAAATCTTGAGTGACTGTCAAGGTAGCCAAAAACCTCTTTCGTTTCTACAGTTTTGGAAGCTGCCTGTTCTGAAGTTCCTGCTTATTGAGGTAATATTTATCTTTCTTAAGTCTCTGATGGAGTTGGAGCCTAGATACTTATATTCTCACAGTTAAGCTTAAGTTGTTTAGGATTGAAAAAAATGTTGTAAAATCTAAAAAAAGATCATTTGGTAATACAAATTATAATAAAGAATGACTTGGGTACAGAACTTTGTATTTACTAAGACAGGATAATGGAGTACTTCCTCCAAGTTTGTTGAATACAAATGGACTAGATATTGTGAATGTAATTTTACCTGATAGTTTTCATAAATGTTCTAATTGACATGGCTTATTGATGTAAGATTAAGAACATTTTATTGGACTAAAAAGGGGAGGTGTAGGAATAATCTCTAGTACACTGTGTAAAAGCATCACCTGTGAATAAATTCTGATGACCAATAAGCTGAGTCAGGATGCAAAGGTGGGACATATGGCAGAGAAAGGGCTGAGGAACTCTGGAAAGCAATCTGGTGCATGACTCTCTACCTGGACTCAGAGGAAGTCAGACATATGGAACTGAGGAGATGTTACCAGCCACATGGCAGACATATAATATCATAAATAGGTTAATTGAATTATGGGCTAGTAGGGGAACAAGTCTAGCTTAAGGCCTAGGCATTATTATTAATAATTAATAATAAGTCTCTGAGTTGTTATTTGAAACAGGGGTGTGAGTAGTAAAGTCAATGGACATACCTATCCCCTTCATAAACCAAAGTTCAGTAGTATAATCAAAGAATAGAGTAAGAACACATAAAACTATACTGGCACATAGAACTGATTGAATACAGTAAGTACAAGAGCAGGAACAAAGAATAGTCACAGAACAATCCAAAACAGCAAACGTACGAGATATTGATTAAATATAAAATGGCAGTTAGAATGCTTGTCATCAATGTGCAGTCAAAATTAACAGACAAGTGAGTGCCAAAATATGAAACAAAACAAAATAAAATACTTCAAGTGCCTAAATGTCTATCCTACAAAGTACATCTTAATGGTTCTGATGTTTGACCAAGCCAACTCGGTCAACAGGGTTTCAAGGGAGTGAGAGGACTGAAAAGAAAAAAGACAATTAGACATTACAACGTGATGCCAGCCAGTGCTGAAGCTGAAGGTGAAGCAGATTTATACTTTTTCCAGTCTGCTTTTACACCATTCTAGATACATGCAAACAGTAGGGTCAGTTCTCACATCAAAGACAAAGTAGTCAATGAACAAAGCATAGACAAGGTAGTTAAGGAACAAACAAGGAAATTTAAAAATTCCCATAGTCCCAGTGTCTCGGAGTTTATCAGGATGAACAAAATACAAATATAATACATTCCTCAGCTGCATTCATCTTGACCCTTGTCCTAGCCTGATATGAAATTCTTGCCAAATTTCTAGAAGCTGCCCCCAAAACTCTCCATAGATGTTTAACTAATTCCTGTGATGAATTTGATATTTTCCTTTCCCCAAAAGGTGAAACCTAATTTTGTTTCTCTTGCCTGTACAATAAAATGAATAACTTGATTCTAAAATTAAAAAAAAAATGAAAAGAAAAAATGTAAATTTAAGGCAGAGACACATGGCTGCTACCATCTTAATCACATGTCAAAGGTGTAACTCATCCATCAAACTATTTGTGTGAAACAAAGGAAAAGGCTGAGAAGTGCATTCTCCTCTGTAGCTGCTTCCTTGAAAAACTTAGATTATTAAAAACAAGATGCCCAAACAATACATAGAATGGGTAAAGGGGCAAATAAGACTGACGAGCAGTTTTAGGGTTGTCAGTTGTATAAAGAGCAGCTCAGGACAGAAAAACTCACTGATATAAAAAGTAGAATGGTAACCAAGTGCAAAGGATGCCTTGACTTGTGTCATAAGGACAGATTGTTAGGACACTCGTGGGATGTTGGATATTGAATGTCATATGTAATTCAGTGGGTAGTAGGGCTAAGACATTTCTGTCAGGATTTTGTTAAATATACAGTTATGAGAGATGAGAGAAACAACGGTAGGATCTCTTTATTCAGATATTGCAAACCATCAAAGCTCCTTCAAGATAGAAAGTGAAGTAGATAGAGAGATAGATAAATAGGCGGATGGATGGATAGATGATAGATAGATAGATAGATAGATAGATAGATAGATAGATAGATAGATAGA
>JANHMN010000001.1:3790729-3838699 GCA_030674055.1 Rhabdomys pumilio
CCATGATGTGGTACCCTGATGTGGTACCCTGATGTACCATGATGTGGTACCCTGATGTGGTACCATGATGTGGTACCATCAGGGCATTGCACACTAGTCTTCGAGGGACTCTGCCACGGTCCAGGGAGCACAAGTCTTTGACAAGGTTACAAGGTAGTGCTTGCTACTTTTCAAGAGAAGAACATCACTGGAGATATTTCCTTTGATATTCAGTAATTTTATCTCCAACAAATTTTATCTTATGTAAATTAGAGAACGTAAAAATCCATCAGAATTATTAGCAAGCACTCCTTGTCATCTGATAAAATATTTTAAGTCCATCAGCAAATGGATATCTGTGCTTGATACAGAACAAAGCCACAGGAAAGCCTCAGTTAACTTGTAGACACTGGAATGATTGGGTAGAATCTAGATGTTCTGACTTTTCAAATCAGTGCTATTGAAATGTTGTATGACTATTGTTATTGCAAAAGATGAGTATGAAATAAGTCCCCAAGGCAAACAAATTTATTTGCAGTGGGTTTTGGGCTTTGGGGTAGACTGCTTACCAGAATTTCTTGGTGTAAGGACCAGTCTAAACCAATTTAAATAATAATGGGAGTGCTCTTTCAAGTTGCAATTCTCACTTGGGCCCTTCTGCTTGTTAGCCTTCTTTAGTTCTGTGAGGATGCCTCAATCCCATTTTGGAGGGAGAAGAAAACAATCATGGGAGGCAGAGGGAGGGAGGGACCTGGATGAGAGAAGGGTGGGGGAAGGAAAAAGGGAAACAAGAACAAGTGGAGGTGAGGAGGAGACAGGAGGGAAGCCCTGAGGGTCAGCAGAATGAATGGAAATATGCAACCTTTAAGGGGAGGGGGGGTCCCACTAGAAAGTACCAGAGACCTGAGAGGTGAGAGACTCTCAGGACTCAAAGGAAGGCACTTTAGATGAAATGCCAAACAGTGGGGAGAGGGAACTCATAAAGTTCATGCCAAGTAGAAAGACAGGACATCAAGTCTGGATAGGGTTGTCATCTGTCATCTCACAGTCAAAAACACTGACCCAGAATTATTCCTGTCTAAAATAACTGCAGGGACAAAGAAGAGAGGGAGGGAAAGGAGGCCCAGTGACTGACCCAAATTGGGATCCAGCTCAAGGGGAGGCCCCAAGGCCTGACACTATTACTGATGCTAAGATGTGCTTACAGACTGGAGCCAGGCATGTCTGCCCTCTGAGAGGCCCAACAAGCAGCTGAAAGAGTCAGGTGCAAACCAATTGACTGATGTTAGAGACCCCTGTGGTTGAATTAGGGAAAGGCTGCAAGAAGCTGAGGAGGAGGGTGACCACATAGAAAGACAAGCAATCTCAACTAACCTGGACCCCTGAGATCTTCCAGACACTGAGCCACCAACCAGGTAGCTCATACATCCCACAATGACACATAATGGCCTCCTAACTCTCATGAGACTTGAGACCTCAGGGAGTGGGGAAGCCTGGTGGGAGCATAGGGGACATCCTCTTGAAGACAGTGTGGAAGAGGAATTGGATGAGGAACTGAAAGAGGGTAGACAGGGGGTGGGGGAAGACTAGACTATAAAGTAATAAAGTAAAGACAATATAAGTAATTTTAAAAAGTTGCAGTTCTCTGGCTAAGGGCACAGAGATTTCTGTGCTAAGCTAATAGTCTGTCACCTGGAATGCACTCTGTTTTTCTTAAATGATATCCTTTGTCTGGCTCACAAAGCCCAAGTGCACCAGTATATTGCATAAAGAAACAGACGCAAGAGGCACTGCAAATAGAAATGCAACACTTCAAACATGGTACTGTAATGAGCAAACGAGGTGCCTCCTTCCATACGTCTTGGTTACACAAAAAGGGAAAGCATTGCACCTTCAGATTTATGGGATATTGTAGGGAGATTGCTGCAAGCTGTAAGGTATAGTTTTTCATCTTCATTGAACTATTTCAGATGGGAGAAGTCACACAGAGAATACTCCGTCACTTCTGTAGCTTACCGTTTAGACAGTCTGAAGCATGTTCCTTTGGGGCACATGTTTACTTATTTATACTACACCCACAGCATTATCAGATGCTGATACTTAAATCACCTCATTTAAAGACCTCTTTACTTCTGCATTCAGCCTGTTGAAATTCAATAGCCATAGACAATAAATCTTATCTAAGTGTAGACGAGGAAGAAATATATTATTGCTACTATATTATTGCAATATATGATTGCTAATATAATGGGTTTATACTTGAATAAATTTCTAAAAGGCACACTTCTTTCATCCTTGGCTTTTCCATTAACAACATTCCCTTGCGATTAAGTTAGAGATGAGATAAGCTTCTTATACTGTATGTGCCCCATAGCAAAGCAGAAACCAATATTACTGTCTTCTTCTATAGGGTTTTTCCATTTTACATAGAAAGCAAAATGATAAACTAAATTTAAAATGTAAAACATGGACACTTATAACTTGAGGATATGAGTGAAAAGTACAAAATAAAATAGAAGCTGGAATGGCAACAGCAAAAAATAGCAAATAGGTAAATTCACAACTTTCTGTTCTTTATTCAAGGTTAAGCAGGCTGTGCCACAGTGCCAGTAGTCTAGAAAGGGGCAGGAGGGTGGTGTAACTGTTCACATCAGCATCCGTATTTACTGTATGTCAAGTGTCATACCAGTAGCTTTTAACATACTTTCAATTTCTTTTAAATGAACAGGAATTATAAGTAGAGCTAAATTTTGGGTAATTTACTTACCTTGCAAGACAAGATGCTGTTTTTATTTTACTCAAAAAAGTTGTTTGTTTCTTTTAAACATAAGGGTTTACTGTATAGTCTAAGCTGGTCTGGAACTCATTTAGTCTCCTAAGATGGCTTTTTTAAATTTAATTTTATCTATTTTTTTATTATTCACTTTACATCATGCTCACTTCCCGCTCCTGGTCTTACCCCCGCAATCTTTTCCTCACCCTCTTCTTCTCCTGTGAGCAGGTGGGACCCACTTAGGTATCTCCCCAGCCCTGAAACTTCAAATTTCTGTAAGGCTAGACGCTTCCTCTCACAGTGAGATCAGACAAGGCAGCCTAGCTAGAAGAATACATCCCACATACTAAGCTGGCTTTGAACTCTCTTGCCTCAGCTTCTTGATGCCTAAGATTACAAGTAAGAGCTACCATGCCCAGCTTTTTTATGAATTTAAAAGTGATCAATTAATACTAAAGAATGAGTGTGTGGTATTGTTGGATGTCATTGTTGTTGCTGGCTACTGCACTGTGAGGGAAGGAAGTGAGAGGAAGAGGAACTGGAAGTTAGTACGTGCTGGGGGCGGGTATGAGGGAGGAGCTGGAGAAGGAATAGTTATCGAATATGATGAAGTGTCTTTATATACCTGCATAAAATTATCAGAAAATAAAAATTTTAAAAATACTTAAATAGCATGCTTTTTATACTTATCTGCAGCTTGTTGTTTTGTCTAATTTTTTCAGACAATTTCTTCTAGTTTTGATAGCTACAGATTTTGATAAAACTTACTTTTAAGGTTCCAAGGACAAACAATTCCTGTTGGTAGTTTCTGCTCACCCCGCCTTCTCTCTAAGCCCGACACAACCCTTTAGGAAACCAGACATTAACCGCACTTGACATACAAGCAGCATGACTCTCAGATAAGCCTTTAGGGGCAACGATAAACAACTGCGCTGTGACACTTTCTCAGCAGATGTAATTTATGTGATTGAAAAGTAAGAAAATATCTTCTAGTTCTCAAAAAATTATACATTTGAAAAAAAAATAACTTCTCCATTCCAGGGCATTCCATTTAAAAAGGATGATGTGTCCTGTGCACTTAGCCATTTGTGTTCCTGCAGGCATCTCAGAGGAGAGTCATTTAGCTATCTTAACTTAGAGAGGAGAATTTCGCTATGGGACATCTATGTACTTGAAACAGAATATTTTGTTCCATCAAGGAGGATGCAGCTTGGCAGAAGAGACAACAGAACCACAACATTTTAAGTGATGAGACCATGATAAGCACAAAGCATATGAAAGTAACAAGAAATTCTGGCCCCGATAAAGCCCCTTGGGCAAAGTGAGCTGAAGCTGCCCCATGGAGCAGTACCTCTCAGGCTTCTGGGCCTTCTCTATAGAGAGTGGACTCAGTTATATCCTCTTCCTTCACACCATGTTCAAAAGATGCCAAGCTTGTGTATTTAGGGCGGATGTGGCCTGAAATGTAGACAAATTCAGCTCATCAAGTTTAGGAGACTCAGAAAGCACTCAGGCTAAAATAGGAAGGACTAAACACTAGGGTTGCCAGTTTGGAGAGAGAATCTTACCTGCCTGTCTCAAAACACGTTTTCTTGACCCTCCACCATTTTGGTTTACTTACCACCTGGGTATACAACTGGAGAACTCATCCAGTGGGTGAAAGGCGGCAGGCAGTATGAAGTATGATCGTTCAGCTTTTGTTTGCTCAAACTACAGTCAAGGTTATCATCATAAACCAGAAGCAACGGAAGATCACGTGACCGTGGATGCAACAAGTGTTCGATCAACCCAACACAAGCATCATAGGATCCACAAGGGAAGCATCAGACATATTGAAACATGTGTCTGAGTATCTTCAAATGGTGGCTGAGCAAGTCCCATGAGCAACAGGCAGACTGGTTGGCTACTGTTTGCTCATTACAGTATCCCTAACATTAAGTGTCATCTGTATAGAACATAAGTCAATGTACTTTGCCTGGGGGTCTTGAAAGAATAAACAGGAAGGCCAACAAAACATAGACAGTTGGCCCAGAAGAGGTGTCTGTGAGTAAAGATGCTTGCAGCCATACCTAGTAACTGACCTAGCTTCCAACTCCAAAGCCCACATAGTGGAAGAAAAAAATCAGTTCCTCTAAGCTGTTACATGCATGGTCCCAACACATGGAAATGTCAGTATTGCTACACTGTAAGCAAACCTGAGCCTTGGTCCATGCCTTAGTCACAAATTATTTGTTAACTAATCCGTAATTTTAAAAATGAAAAAGGCAACATAAAGTCTAATTAAATTGATATTTCTAGTAGAGACTACTCAAAAGAAAAGACTGCTTGATAACCTAAATTTCAGTGGAACGAGAAACTCTAAGAGCCTGATGATTATAACAACTCTGTACAGATTAACCTTCCTGATTAAAGACAAAGACTCTCTGAATGCAGTGAAGAGCAGAGAATGACTTGGGAACCTGTTGTTTTCAGAAGAAACACTTGAGAGAAACAATCAAAAATTAGAGCAAAGTGACAAGATATCATAACAAATGGATATAAATTGGAAAGAATGAATTCTCTATCTAAAAACCTGAAACTAATAAAGAAAACATATTAAAGATGAACTCATATAAAATAAGCATATAAAAACAAATGGTGGGGGGAGTTTGAAACTTGAAATAGAGAAATGCAGCAACCAGGGCTGCAGTTGTGTTTGCGAATGTCATTAGATGAAGTTATCAGCAAACAACATGGAGTGTTCCAAAATATTAAACAACTGACCCATCATGAACAGTGGGGGGAGCTGAGGTTTATCATGACTTAGAAATCACGTGGTAAGCAGAGGTGGGAACAGGACAGATACTAGAGGTGACCACGGCAAATCATAGAGGAGAAAGTCTGGGTCACCAAAACCCTAGGGACATTACCAAGCTGTCAAAGCCAAAGTGGCACATGACTGTTCTAGTTTGTTAAAGAAAATAGAAGATCAGCCATTGTCCCAACCAGAAAGGTGTCTGAGCCTCCAGAGCAGGATGTTGTGGTCTTCTGTAGTTTTCTCCATTTGCAGTTACTTTTCTTCTTTCACTTAGAGACCAGAACTGTAGTGTAATATAAAATCATCATACAACATAATATGGTGCTGTATTTTGAGACATTCAGCAGCACAAAGCACATGTTTCATGAAAGTCAAAGTAAGTGCTGGGGACTGTGCACATGGACTGTGCACTTTTACTGTGCACATGGACTGTGCACATGGACTGTGCACATGGATCATGCACTTGGACTGTGCACATGGACTGTGAACTTGGACCGTGCACATGGACTGTGCATACGGGTAATCTTGTTGCTCCTTATGCTGTTGCTTATCACATAAGAGGTTATTCAGCCTGGGTCATCAGACTCTCAGCTGAAATCCGCTGGATGGTTATAGGTCCTGAGCCAGGTGTAGGAGGTCAGCCTGCTTTTCCTAACTGAATCTGAGAGAGAAGAGTCAGAGCCGGAAAACAGGCAGGAGGGATGATGAAGGAGCTGACTTGAGGACAGTGACACTACAAACATGCCTCCAACTGGAAGTTGAATAGAACCAGTGAATGTGTTCCATGGAAGGGAAGCTTTGTAAGAACTGAAACCAAACAAACATTACCAAGGAATCCCAGAGAGTGACAGTTTCCAAGAAGCTTCTTTTGATCAAGAAGAAAAATACTTATGATTGCAGTTGTCTGTCCTCGAAATCAAATTCTAGAAATAAGACTATCAGCAGAAATGTGCTATAAAGTAAAGGTATGTTTACAAAAGGCAACAGACAACAAAAGAGGAAGGAGGAACTCAGGTTCCAAATGCATGAGGAATTTGATTTAACACAAACTGCATCTCAAAAAGGTGTTAGAAAGACGATCAGGCCACAGAAGAGGATGAACCTACCTCACACCACAGCAACCACAGAGGAAATAGACGATTAACTGGGGGTAGATATGTAAAGCCATCCTTGAGCTGACAGGTTTCAGAGGAAGAAAGTAGAACAGAATTTTCTTCCATGGTCTAGACTAAAGTCATGGTTAAAAAAAGGCCTGAAAAAGGCTGAAAGCATTGTAGCATTATGGGCATTTCTACTTTTCATAACTAGCAGGCACAGTTCCCAAATTTGGCAGTATTATTCTTCAGACACACACACACACACACACACACACACACATTCTGAGAGATAAGAAACAATCCAACTCTCTAGACTCAGTTGCCTGAAATAAAGTCATAATTAGGACTTGCAAATTAAAATCATCTGAGAATTACGAAGAAAAACTGAGAAGAATGTGCTATATTGTGTACACCATTTTATCAGGAATTGAGTTCTCTTGTTTCTGAACATCGTAAATGCCAACATTTACTGAAAAGGACATAGTCACATTGAAAACTTAAAATAAAATACTAAAAGAATTAAACATAAGGTTTCTATCTATAAAATCTGATTAGTTTTCAGATTCTAAAGAAAGGGGCAGATAAATACACATAAAGGTAAAAATAGGAATTTTACTATAAAATAAGCAAGAATAGTAGCTTGTGATGAAAGAGCACATTGTAATAAATCATTCTTCATATCTGCAAGTACGTTCATAGGATACTAGTGGAATGTTTATTCCTTCATCTGTTAAAGTAAATAACCAACCTGTTAGATCTCTCCACACTATAGCATGTGGGATTCCATGAGGAAAATGAAGATTCAGCGTAATGATAGCAGATGTTCGCATATGTTCATGAAAATCTGCATGTGCCTGTCCATGTTCACCCTTGAAATTAAAATCTGCAACTGACATCATTTCTGCTAACCCTGTACATCCTGAGTACTGCTATAGAGGCCATCTTATCTACTGAATTATTTTTGTACCATTATATTTTATGTGCCACATTTATTCTCCTACATCATTTAGAAGTCATTCTTACGATGTAGCATAAGTGGTTTACAAATGACTGGGCCTTAAACACTGAAAACTGTACTGAAATTCTCAACCAACATCTCTAGCCTTCTGTGTTCAGATTCTGCAGCAAGGCTTGCATCTTCCTACACTGACAAGGTGGGTGAAAGTTGTAAGACTGTATATTGTCTCTGCTATAACTAATATTCATGGCCAAAATTTCATTTTTGATATCAGAGAGAGAACTACAGCTGAGGCTCATAAAATAGCCGTCTGATGAACGTGAGTTAGAGTCTGACCATAATGCTGACTGGAGATTGAGGTTGGGAATGGTGTTCAGATATGTCTGTTGGGATTAGAGGATTGCTCACAGACCCCAAAATACAGAACCATGGAAACAAAACATACCAGGATTCATTGTGGAATGTGATGTCAAAATGGGGACATGATAGCAATATTCCTTTCACTATTGTAACTTTCAATTAATAATATAAATTTGAATGGCAGATCATATAGAATTTAGGTAGATTCCAGAAGCAAGGTTTCACCTAAAATAACATATAAATGTAAAATCCAAATAGGAAACATTTAGGCTTGCAGAAGCCATGTTAGCCAAGATACTTGCATTACAAATCAAAGAAAAACTTGTTAGATTCCTAGAAATCTGCTTCCTAGCACAACAGATCTATTTTGTTGCAAATTATTTAAGCTTGAGTAGAACAATGGTCTCCTCTGCTTAGGCTCTGTCTTCAAGTTTTTCTTGAAACTTGGTATGAACCAATGACTGAGTTCTTTCAATAGCAATAATGAAAAAAAAATCCTGAAATCACACCATCGGCCCTTGGTTATGTAGTGGAAAGTCATACCTCCTCACTGCTGTACAGACTAGTATGAATTATGTCATCCAAGGATGATCAAACACTGCCCCCACCCTTTCTCCCAGGAGACAGCAGAAAGGTGTAAGATCTCCAGGTGTCTGAATAACATCTGGAGCAAAATTGTAGAATGAGAAGTGAATTTATAGTACATTGCACCCGCTGAGCTTGGGGTTACTTTTGCTAAGAACGCATGTATTATCCTACATTATACAGCTTTCCTCTAAAGCAGGACAGGAAAACTCTGACACAGTGACCATCAGTGTCACAGGCAAAACCAGCAGTGGACACCAGTTTCCCGGAGAACCTTCAGTAACATGTCCCTCCGTATTCTCTGGCTGTACTTCACTGAGACACTTTTTGATTAGAATAAACCCTTGTGTCAGGTTGGTTTAACTTTTCATAACAATGGCATCTTAGAAAAGAACCTTCCAGGAAAATGTATGAAAACATATGTTGCCCAAATTACAGATCTCATGAGGGAGGTGAGAGGTGACTTAAAGGCAAGAGGTGGATCTCTAGAACCAGAGAGTCAGTACACTTAGATGTAGGACAATCCTGTCTTTAGAGCTCTAAAAAAAAATTGAAACCTGATTTGGAAGCTTCTAATCAAGAATCTACCATATACAGAGTCTCAAGTCAAATTTTCCCCAGTGTTAGCCCCAAATTTTTAATTCAATTATTTTGTTTAAAATGTCTTATTTTAAACGTTATTTTCTATGTTCTGTTTCTTAATGGGAAAAATGAAGAAAGGTGTAAAACCATAGATGCTACTTTCTAATAATGTTTTCTTAATATACAGACAGTTCAGAGAATTGCTACAAATCTAATCTAAGTCCCTGGTGCAGCCACCACTGTACCATATGATGTTACATGAAGAACACAAAGATGACTGAAGTTGAATGTGGATGAGCCTTGGACAGAGCCCATTGTGGGTTACATATTAAAAATGTGTGACCTCCAAAGAATATAGTTTATTTCTTATATGTGGATAGGTCATATGCCTGTGTATATATATAAAGATCTGCTAGAATTTTATAACTCACTAATAACATTTGTGAATAAATTTGGTTAGTCCCAGACTCACAAGGCATGAACTTATTGCTGAAGATACCATGCAATTCAGACAGTTCCCAGAGGCCACTGAATGAGAAGTGACCTGAAAGCCTCCTTTCTGAAGACAAGATTTTGTACCATCCAATGACATGAAACATGTAAGCTTCCAAATGGAAGTGATAAACAGTCCTATCCAGCTTTGACAGAGCGCCACACTTATTTTAAGAGTACAGTAGTGGTACAAATACCTTGGCAGTAACCAAATGTTCTTTAATTGGACTTATGACTAGTCAACTGTAGGGAGAACATGCCTAGTACTGAAAATCTAGCCAGCTACCCAGGGCTAGTGAACTCGTAGTTCTTAGAGGAGAACCTAAAACTACCATTTTACAAAACCAGGCTAGTCCCTAACTACATTCTAGATATTTTTTCTTATAACCACAATATGTATAGGTCCTGCTTCTCATCAAATATATATGTATATATGTATACGTGCATACGTGCATACGTGCATACGTGCATACATGTATATATGTATATATGTATGTGTGTATGTGTGTATGTGTGTATGTGTGTATGTATGTATATATGTATATATGTATATATGTATATATGTATATATGTATATATGATGTATATATGTATATATGTATATATGTATATATGTATATATGTATATATATGTATATATGTATATATGTATATATGTATATATATGTATATATGTATATATGTATGTATGTATGTATGTATATATGTATGTATGTATGTATGTATGTATATATGTATATATGTATATATGTATATATGTATATATGTATGTATGTATGTATATATGTATATATGTATATATGTATATATGTATATATGTATATATGTATATATGTATATATGTATATATGTATATATGTATATATGATGTATATATGTATATATGTATAGATGTATAGATGTATAGATGTATGTATGTATGTATGTATATATGTATATATGTATATATGTATATATGTATATATGTATGTATGTATATATGTATATATGTATATATGTATATATATATGTATGTATGTATGTATATATGTATGTATGTATATATGTATGTATGTATGTATATATATATGTATATATATACATATACATATGTATATATATATATATGTATATATATTTATTTTTTGCAACAGAGGGAGACAATCACACATCAAAAAAAAAAAAAGTCACAACTCATCAAAATGCAGGGTTGTGAAGTCGAGTCCTAGTGGATTCATCCATAAAACATCTCTCATACCTAAGGCTCAGGGAACAATGAGAGAAAAAATGATCTTAAATGGTGATAAATGACAGAAAATGGTAGTGTAGCAGAAAGAGCATGAGGCAGTTTATTCTTTATACTGTCCACAGGCAGTTACTATGACAACCAAGTAATTAATAAATCGAGCTGTGATGGCATCTGGAGGATATTTACAAGCAGGGGACACAGAAAACACACCTCATAATGATCTGTCACTGGGATTAAAGTTCAACGCGGGTGTGGAGGAAGACAAAAGCAGCCAGGCCATCCTACCCTGTTCACCTCTCCCACATCGGACACACTAATGGGCCTTACTGGTCTTGCTTCTGTGGCAGAGCTCCCGTGTTTCCTCTGTGCCTCTTGAGTGCGATCTGTATCAATTCTTACCTGAATCATATCAATATTGTTTCATAATGGATGCCATCTAGATTGGAAGGACAGCATTACAAAACCAGAGAGTAGTAAAGTGCTTGTTGTCTTCTGTGAATGGAAAAGTGATCTAACATCATTAAGCTGAAGAAAGAGACACAGAAGAGGAGTGGGAAGCAGGGTCTCTGCCCTCCTCACTTCTGCCCAGCTCCAGGTTCAGATAAGACAAAGAGAGAAAAAGAGTTCAAAGGGCAGGGTGCAGAGTGAATACAGTATCAAAACTATCCTAGGAAGGTTGCCAAAATCAAAAGCATGCCATGAAACAAACTCCTGTTTTCTGGAGATTAAATCAAGGTAAATGATGCTAAGGCTGAGAACAGAACTCTACAGCTCAGATGGGTTTTGATGTTTTTTTTATTCTTTTAACCTTTTTGCTCTTTTGGAGGAGAGGTTAGAGCCTTGGTACTGCTAAGGACATAGTTTTAGTATATTTAATTTACCCAGTATAGTTATCTATGGGCAAAGTCAAGGTCAAAATGAAAGTCGTGCACACAAGCACAATCTGAGGCCCCGTATTTTCATTTGAATACTTTCTGCAGTTAAATAATGTGAGAAGGTGCCTGGCTGCTGCCTGATAGAAGGGAGGTTCATTTCCGTATGTAAAGAGAGCTTTTATATATATAAAGTAAATTATAAGAGCTGTACCACTTTAATCAATCTCCCGCTAGAACAAGGCTCCATAGCTATTAAAAGACTTCCAGTCCTAGAGACTCTTGCAGGCCTTGTGGCTTAGTCACGCCTCCTTGAGCACATGGGGGATGAATCAACTCTAAAAGGCAGCTAGGAATATGGCTTTGGTGGTTTTGTAAGCATAGCAGTGATGTGTTTGCCCTAAAGAGAGAGATCTGCCACTTTGTAAGTTAAGCCTGAGTGAACTGCAGGACTTGCAGACAGATACCCAGGAAACAGGTTGACAAAGTCTGAAAATAAACTCATTTCTCTCCACCTTGCTCACATAGTGTACTGAGCAGTCAGCTGTTTGAGAAGAAAAATGAAGAGTGTGCACAGGAGTGTCTAATGTCTGGAACTGGTGGCATAAATGCAGCTTTTTCAGTGAACAATGAAAATTAAAGTAGTCAGAGGAATCTGGCCAAGGTCAAACACTCAATGAAAGACCCTGGGCTGTAGAGAAGGCTCACAACCACAGCTCTGAATGTTGTGGGCTTTTGCTACACAGAATGGAACCTGGTCAGTAATTAAATAAATTCACACTCCCACTTGACTGCTCAGCTGCCTACATTCAGGAGTCGATCTTCACTCTGTTTCCTTCCCTCTCTCTCTCTCCCTGCCTTCCTCCTTCTCTCCCTCCCTCCCTCCCTCTCTCTCCTTTTCCTTTGGTCTTTCCTTCCTTTTTTCTTCCTCCCTCCTTCCCTCCTTCCCTCCTTCCTCACCTTCTTTCCTTCCTCCTTCCTCACCTTCTTTCCTTCCTTCCTCCCTTCCTTCCTTGTTACTGAAACAGCCTGCTGTGTTTGTGAAAAAACATTGATTATTCGTGGGCAATGGGGAAGTCAAAGCTGAAGACACAAAGATGAGTCCTTGCGCCTCCAGTAACATGGATTCCAGAGAGAGCAAGCTTCCTAGAAAGGCATATCTCCACTCCCCTAACACCATTCCCCACCCCACACCTTTTCTCCACCTGCAGCTTCATCCTCACTCCACTAACCCTACTGCTCCTCTTCACTCCATCACCTGATACTTCTCCACAGCTTTCCCACTAGCTCTGCTCCTATACCCTTTACTCTTGACTTTGATCTGTATCCATCTCTCCCAAAATCCCTACCCTTGACCCACCTGCAATTGAGGAAAATTTTCTATAAGATGGAGACTGTACTCTAGAGCAGAGAGAATTCATTTTCAGAAGCCGTGTTGGTTCTGTGAAATGGTGACAATGATGAACAGGGTAATAAAATATGGCTTAGCTGGGAGGATGAGAGACGACACAAAGGTAAACTTCACAGACCTTGCATCCTCTGTGGAACTGAACATTAGCCACTAGACTAAGCTAAATACAGGCTTGAGGTGGTCACTGAATCTCTGTAGAGGAGGATTCCACTTCCTACTTTATGACAATAATGAGTAATTTTCTTTGTAGCTTTCATTACTGTTGTTTCTGCTATCAGCATATCAAAGAAGATGCAGACCCCAGCTTTCTGGGTTTCAGAAGACTGTTTATTTATCATAAAGAATCCCTAAGCTTGACTATGAAAAATATTTTCTCTATACTCCTGAAATTCCTAGTATTGCATCTATTCATTCAGTCACAAAGCATTTTTAAGCATCTATGAGTTACATGCTTGATGGAATCCACAAGGAGCTTATCATCAGCAGATTCCACAAGAAAGAAAGGAAAATATCAAAAAAAAGGATCAGAAAACTGTAGGTACTTTTGAATTATTTTAGTAGAACAAGGGAAGTTTTCTCAAAATAGAACGATTAGCACTTACTTCTGTCTTTTAAGTTTCAGCAAAGAAAATAGTTAAGATTGTATTCAGTGGTGTGAAGAACCAGGTGGTACATGCTGACACCGTCACATCCATTTCCTAACCTTGATGTCAAGGAGACACAATATTGCACAAAACACATCATACTGTGCAGGTATTCTCATAATCTGAAAAGTTCTGAGACCACAGAGTTAGTTTTAAAATTTCTGAAGGCCAACTGATGTTCTCAGCATTCCTTGGTTGTCTATAGTTCTCTGTTCAAGGCTGAGGCCTACAAAGTCCCAACCGCCACCAATCCACGTTATCATGTCTATTGTTGATGTCCATGTTTAGCTCACGTTTAGGTAGTCTTGTTGACTAATCTTTATGGGAATAGGATCTGACATTTCCAGGAGACACAATCTCACAGTAAAATCCCTGGTTCACTGGCTTTTACATATTATCTGCCCCCTTCTTTTGTAATGTTCCCTTGACTTAAATAGGGGAGTCACACACACAATATATGTGTGTGTGTGTGTGTGTGTGTGTATTATACACAACATAGATAATATTGTATATTGTGTATAATGGAATATATATATATGTGTGTGTGTGTGTGTGTGTGTGTGTTGGGATGGTGATCAAAACCTCTGTATTTTGAATCCTTATGTTTTGTTTTGTTTTTTTGTAATGATCTTTTCTGTCTGTTGCAAAAAGAAGTTACCTTAATGAGCAGGAAGGACTACATTCATTTATGATAAATAGTCTTCTTTAACAAAGAGAAATTGGTAATCAATTACCAAATGACCATTCCTGCAAAAATATATTTTTATATTTATAGAAATAATATTATTTTTAATATTGAAGAGGTTGTATATATGTGTGTGTGTGTGTGTGTCTGTGTGTGTGTCTGTGTGTGTGTGTCTGCCTGTGTGTGTGTGTGTGTGTGTGTGTGTGTGTGTGTGTGTGTACAAACAATTAATGAAATATTAGTCCATGACTTTAAAAGAAAGTGTGGAGAGAGATATATACCAGGAATTGAAGAGACAGAATAAAGTGGGGCAATGTTATATTATATTATAATTTCAAATATAAAAGCAATAACTTTTAAAAGCCAAACTAATTCAAAGGAGATATTTAGATTTAAAAAAGTGACCTGCTTAGGTATCTGGGCCTCCAGGAGAGCTGTTTTCTCACACACTCCTCTGGTGTTTCCCAAAGACCTTCTAAAGCCCAGGACACGATTTCCAAAGTGTCTGCGAAACCTTTTCCTTCTTACATTTCCATTCAAAATGGAGTGTAAATAGAGTCAAGAGATTAATTTCCTGAGGATAAAATCATACAAATGTTTATTGGTATATATTAAATTCTACATAAAATTGTATATATTGAAATAAATTATTATAATTCTTTTTTTAGAAACCAGAAAGTTCTTAATTTCTGTTTACCAGCTTAATAAAAGCCTGAGATGCTTCACAATTTGGACTTTAACATTGCACCAAAGTAAAATATTTCTATTTGGTCTACAGTTCGTTTTTCTTAGGAAAGGCTGTTGGAAGTCTTCTGGTTGGGGAGCAACAAGAGTTTCCGTAAGTGATGAAACAGTCCTTCAGAGCTGAGCTGGGATAAGTGTCAGATGTTTATTCACAGAAATCATTGAATCACTACTGTCAGGGATAAAAACTAAGTGTGCCAAACTTGCTCTGGCTGTTACAGTGTCTCTACAGAGCTCTTGGGGCTGCACTTCTTGGCCCTGGTCACATCATCTTGTCTGCCAGATTGATTATCTTTGTTATTCACTGTCTGTCTGTGTAGTGTTTGGTGTCAACTTGACACAAGCTAGAGTTATCTGGGAAGAGGGAATTCCATTGACAAAATGTCCACATCAGATTAGCCTGTAGGCAAGCCTGTTACAATTTCTTAATTAGTGATTGCTCTGGCAGGGCCCAGGCTCCTTTGAGAGATTCCAGCCTTGGGCATGTGGTCATGGCATGTGTTAGGAATCAGGCTGACCCAACCATAATCCACAAGCCAGTAAGCAGCACTCTTCCATGGCTTCTGTACCAGTTCTTGCATCTAGGTTATTTCCCTGCCCTTTTCTTCTACAGGATGTTTTGTCATGTTGATTTATCACAATAGAAACTCTAATGGAAACACTGTCCTAGCATGTTGAGACCTCATTATCACTAAATAAATCTTACAGAGTTTGGAGGACAATGTACCTGCATCAGAAGGCATTGGCAAACATCTGAAAATACAGACCACAAATCCCTTCCATCTAAGAATAGGGCTGTGAAGCCTAAATTCTAAACCAGAACATTGAGCGACTTCATAACTTATTATATCATGCATCTAGTTACAAGATTTGAACTAATGCCTATTGAGGCATTGCCTATTTATTTATTTATTTATTTATTTATTTATTTATTAAGGTGGCATATTTCTCATTTCAGCTGTAGAAAGGGGAAAGACAAGCAGACAGGCTTTAGATTAGGGAAAGCTTGAATTCAATTGTACTTCTGTCTCTTCACCATAGAAACATTAAATTCATACTGCCTCCTATAGACTGATTATTGTCTATGTCCTATAGGGTAGAATATTCTATGAGGGTAGCATCCTATCATATCTAATTTTTTCTTCATGCTGTGTCCTTTACAGCCATGTGTGCATGAGCCAATATCTTTAGTATGATTATGTGGTAGAAATTAACTTGATGAAATATGCATATAAAATTATAACAGAGCCTGAAGATTGAATGTATCTATTACTATTTTTAATGTCATTTTACTCTGAATATGAAAGTACTAATCCCCAAATATTATATGGCCTTTTCTTTCAAATGTAAGCATCTACTCCTAGAGGAAAGGGAGAAGCTGTTCAATCTCGGGAAACTAAGAAAACCTAACAAACTCAGAAAGTTCATGAAACTCACAAGATTCACAAAGAACTCTCCCAAAATTCTATTTTCAGTCAACAATAGCAGGCGGTGGGGAGAATTTGATAAAAGTGCCTGGGAATTGGTCAGGGGTAGAAGACAACTTTTGGTGACTTCACCTGTGCTGGGTTGAGATTTCAGTGATTCAGTTTCTTTTGGGTCTCATGAATTCCTATAAACTACCCTTCTCTGGGGTTCTCTGAGTAACCCCAGTAAACATGTGACAAACCAATATCAATTACAGCAGACGTATTTCTACATTTGTTGCTTCGTACATTATCTGGGATAAAGAAAGGTAGCTATTTCTCCACAGAAATAGTCACATAAAAACAAATCTAGTTAACCAGACAGGTAGACTTTTTTTTTTCAACATACTATAAATCATGTTTAATGTAAGCTGACATACTACTTTGAGGAACCCCCTTTGTGTTTCTTTTCTTACATTTATAAGAAACAGCATCCTCTCATATGGTGCTTACATGAAGATAGAATAAACAGAGGAAAGAAAACTTTATTTGTAGGGTCTGCTATATTTACAGGCACTCAATAATGTCTCTCCATCATTAAACTTTGTGCTTCTCCTGTGATCACAGTGTTAAAACCTTATTGATTTTTTTTAAGTATTCTGTAAAGTATAAAATATAGAAAAGTAGGAAGGCACATGGAGTGAGAACACCTAGAAAGAAGTGACCTTGGCAAGCCTTTTCTCTAGGTAGTGGGTTCCTCATTGTGATCTTCATCCAAGTCCATTCTCTTCACTTGTGCATTCAAAATGATCCTGTATCTCTCTCTCCATTGTCCCAATGGCCCATTGTCACTGATTTTACAAAAACTGGTCTTCTCTCTCCCCTCTTGATTGGTTCAGTTATACTTCTTTGGGACTCCTAATATATTATAAAGAAAAATGAAAGGACATATGCTAGTACTTTGTCATTGTTGTAACAACATGTTTTACACACACAATTTAAGGGAAGAACTATTTACCGTGGCTGCTAACGTCACAGAATGCTGTCCATTTTCCATAGGTCAGTGAGTTATGGGTCTTTCCTGAGAAAGAATAGTATGGTGATATGAGTGTGGGAATTATGACGGGTGTGTTGTTGAGGCAGAGGTACAAAAAGAGATGGCCAAGATAAAGAGCCCAAGAACATGATTTCAGTGACTTACTTCTTATGATGTTCTACTTCTTGAACTTTCCAGAACCTTCCAAACAGCATTACCAGTGAGACACCAAGTCTTCAATGGAAGAAGCTAAAGGCAAATAATATTATGTGAAATGAATTTCTCAGATCAGCAAAGGAGAAAACCAATTCTGATTCAAAAAGAAATTGATATTATAAAAAATTATATACTCAGTTATTAACTTCCACTGAGAATGGATTCTTCAAAAGATATGAAGAACACAGAAACTTATTGCACAGAGTTTAGATTTTAAAATCTTTTTCAAATAAAATAAAATTTACACAAATTAGTTTTTTGATAAGGATTTAGAATATTTTCAAAGCAGTAGAAAAAGGAGTATATACCTTTCCAGATTAGTTCATTTAAGTGTTTGTTGATTGTTTGTTTTTGTTTGCATTTTGTTTTTGCATGACTAACAATGCCTAGTCAGAAGAAAACCAGTCTTTATCACAAAGTTATAGTAAGTCTCATGGACAGGCTTTGACTGTTATCATCAACCAATAGACATCTTTACAGGTGTCTGTATAAAGATAATTGATTGGGGAAGGCATTGGTGGCTTATTTAAATGAGAACAGAAACATAGTCTTGATTCTGCAGTATTCCATTAATTCTTACCCATTAACTGGCCATTTCTGGACCAAAAATAATAAAAGCATCAGGCATAGACACTGAAACTATGCAAATTATTAATCCAAGACTATGGAAAGATGTAAGACATACTAAAGAGGGTACTGTATGTTAAATAGTCAACACTATTGTAGGATGGAGTCATGTTTAAATGTACACACACATAAATGCATACATGTGTATGTGGTTGTTTCCCTCCCTCCTTCTACCTTTCTCTCTCTCTCTCTCTCTCTCTCTCTCTCTCTCTCTCTCTCTCTCTCTCTCTGTGTGTGTGTGTGTGTGTGTGTGTGTGTGTGTGTGTGTGTGTGTGTTCAACCTCAGTAGGCTGCAGGTAGTACTGAGAAATAATACACAATATCTGTTTGAATGCTGAGCATCTACATAATACATTTTTTAAAATCCATTTTATGAAATACTGAGTCTTTGAACCCCTTTCTCTATTTGGGATTTAAGTTGAAAACACTCAGACCTACCAAGAAACTTTTAGTGAGGAAATCTACTGAGGATGATCCTGTTTTCTTAACTCAGTTCATCAAGTAGTACTTTGCACCACATCATAGGAATTAAAATCTGGTTCCAAATAAGTGACTTTAATGAGAACTAATAATTGCATTCTGTTGAACAACACTGAAAATCAATTAAACTCCGTGTCTACAGTCATCCTGCAATATGTAATATGCATTTTTTCTATATAGGTCCTTCAAGCTGTAGTTCAGATGTCCAAAAGTGAGCAAGAGATGAGGAGAGAGAGAGAGAGAGAGAGAGAGAGAGAGAGAGAGAGAGAGAGAGAAAGAGAGAGAGAGAGAGAGAACAAGTTTACTCTTGTTCAACATTTCTACAAGATGAAGGTCATCTTGGCACATCTTCATCATGAGACTATTGAGCAGTGCACATGCATCCGGTGAAGATGACAGACCTTCCTCATTCAGCCAGTTATCTGGAGTTCTCTTCATTCTTTATCATAGCATTAACCTTTATCATAGTGTCACTGAACTGATTGCACTCAATTTATTAGCATCGAAACAGATGATTTTGATTTATATTCATCATAAAATAAGAGAGAACTTTAGAAAATCATATTTTTTAGTGAAATCTTGTCCAAACATCATTTCTCCTCTCTAAACCTTAACTAAGAAAAATAAATGTGAACATTATGGGAGCAAACCTACCCTGGACCAGTGAATCCAGTCAGATACCCTTCAGAGGTCCTTCATTTCAACCCTGATGGGCCTTTGAAGTCAGCATAGAGGTAGAAACGGTGCTGGGTAGGAAGCCTCCACAACAACAGCTCCAGATGTTCTGACAGGTGGTCTCCAGGAGGGCCTCAGTACCAGGGCAATTAATATGGATGTGACCTTCATTCTGAAACCAGCTAAAGAGCCTTTTTGATATTTTCCACATTTCAGGTCTGAGACAATTTCACAGCAGGCAGGATCTGATGGAACAGGCCTGTTAAGCTTCCTGGTGTCAAATGAAGAGTATACTGAGAAGACAGAAGACTTAGTGTGGATTTCTGAACTGCACACACTTTCCCTCTGTCAATGAACAGACAGTATATACAGGACTCCCCTTTCCCCAATGAATGTACACATCCCAACAATTCCAAAACACATGTATGCACAAGTATGTTCTTGTGTTCTCTTCCTCTGTTTTCTTGTGTATACAGATATATTTTATGCACTGATAATATACAATTCTGTGTAGAGGTCTACAGTAAGTTCTATATTATTTCTCACCTAAGGACACTCACTCCCAGGAAAGAGACTGTTCACTTGCCTTGGAATGTTCTCACAGGTCAAGTTTAAATTTCATGGTTACAATCATAATCACCTCCTTTTAATTTACTTTAACTGCTTCCTGCGCAGGGTTCCAAAGATTTGTTAAACCCTTTGACTGTATATGTTGTTCTATCAAAAAGCACCATATCTGATATGGACTATAGTTTCAATACTCTTAGCAGAATAATTACACATTCTAATCTAACCCTTGAATGTGATTAACTTTTTCCTTCTTTAGCTTTTTTTTGTTTCTTAAGATTTCACATAGAATAATTTAATATCATATTTTATTTAACAAATAAATTAATGTATCAATTTAAAGATCTTAAAGGAATACAAAAATAAATAATAAAAATTCATAATATAATTGGATCAAAAAGTTTTTAATTTTTATAATATGCATTTTTCAATTAAATGCTAGTTTTTTTTACAAACACACACACACCAAAGTGGACTACTTTACAGAAAACTATAAGTGCCCCTCCCAAACTACGTTAACGTGGAACTGTCAGAAGGAGAAAGTGAAAATATTGGGGAGACAAGTTGCTAAAACCAGTGCACTTTCTTTAGGAGGGGAATTGAAGTCTCTAAACCCATTTCTGTTTATGAAACTCAGAAAATGCTCATAGTAGAGCTGTCAGTTTACACCATTATTAGGAGCCATACATAAATATAAATGCATCCAAAATTTCTGTTATATCTTGGAAGACCACAGTGTGATTCTACTCATTTAATACTGCTTAATCTTTGACACACTGGCCAGATAAAATATAACAATTGGCATACAAATCTAATGTTGTATTTGTGAATGAGACTTGGACTATTGTACATCTGAGTCAATAATAAGCTTGTAATGTTTGCTTAAAGGAGAAATGTTAATGTTTATTACTATGGAGTATATTATCTTAGAATGTCACTTCATTATAGAGAATATATATTTTATTTAACTCTAAAATTTCCATTTTATTATGTATTAATTAATATTTTTTCAGACATTAAGAAGAACAAAATAACACAAAAACACATTTTTATCATATCTATTTGATATATGGTCATAGCATCTCAATCAAGCTTGCTTACTATTTCTAAATAAATATGATATTTACAAATGGCTTACACATGGCATGAAATATCTCTTTAAAATTAGCTCTTTTTTTTTCTTCTCGAAACACCCACTCTAGTTTCTTTTCATCATGATAACTGTTCTCAGTGAACTCTCTCCTCTGGAGCAATGAGGTGGCCACATCCATTCAGCTCTCATTAAAAAATGAATTAGAAAAACATAATTCACTTTCCATGACTGCTTCATTGTAGACTCTGTTTTTATGCTGGACCCAGAAAGACTGATGCTAAAGAATGTTATGATGCTAAAAGCTATTACAATGCATAGCCAAGACTATGTGTTCATGATACACATAATCTTAAGTTTCTCTGAATAATATTTTTTATAATATACTATCTGGAGATTTCTACCATCCTGAAGCATCTCCTTACAGATGCAGCTTAGCTACAAAATCTTCAAGACGAAGTCTGCTTGATCTTGCAATGCCTTCATCCATACATGCTATGATTCATCTGCCATACTACTGTAGCTGAATTGCACAGGCTTCTTTCAAATGCTTGTCTCTAAAAGGCCTCACATCACTTAGGACTGTCATCCATTGATAATTTTTAGGGAATCGATCAATTGATTCAGCTTTTCAGTGAAAACAATCACAGTGACAGATATGGTATTCAGCTACTGTGTGTCACAAACCACTGAAATGTTTACATCTGCTCTCTTCCAGGTAGCAAGCAGATGAGGGGCTACTCAAAGAAGGAGCTGTTCTGGGAAATGAAGATACCTGCTTTTCTCAGGTAACTGCTGACAAGACAGTTCTATGGTAGTTAAGTTTGTGCTCACTATTCACAAACAGAGATGGGTTTCTCCTCTACTACTACTGGAATTATAGCTCCTGGCCTCTGTCAAGAGTAAGCATCGGCCACATTTTTTGAAAAATCTCTTTTCCTTTTTATGAGAAAAAATACTATAAAATCAAAGAACGGGTTATATCAAAAGAAACTACTGCAGCAACTGAAAGTGAGGTCACTTTCCCCAAGGAAATGAGCACAGAATTTTAAACAATCATGTGAAGAATTAAAACAGGCATTTGCCATTGAAACAACAACAACAAACCGTAGAGTAAAGGCATGAGATGAATATTCTACATATCTCATTGACTCTCTGATACACACACACACACACACACATTATTTTATTCATCTACTCTATGAATGATTATTATTGGCTTATGTATTATTACAGGAACATTATGAGACACAAATAATAGGAAATACAAGAAAGATCATCTTAAGATATATAACACAACTCAAAAGTAGTATGATATCTTCAATCATTTGGGAAAAGTAAGAAGAATACTAAAAATCGGCAATAGTTTGGTTTTATGTTTTTTTTTGTTTTTGTTTTTGTTTTTTTGTTTTGTTTTTTGTTTGTTTGTTTTTGTTTTTGTTTTCTTTTTGTAAACAGGTAGAAACTTATTTTTCCTTCCTTGAATGTTGAAAGGTAGCATAAAAGATCAAGCTTAGGGCTATTTAAGTTTAAGTGTTATTTAGAAAGCTGTGCTCATAGCAAAGCTCAACCTCTCTACTTAATAGACTATAAAACATTTCTCCCCACAAACGGGGTGAAATAATTATTCCTAGTACAATCTATGTAACCATGGCTACATACTGACAGTTTAATGAGATCAAGAGCTAAACTAGGCACTATGGTCTTAGACCTTAGAGGAAGAGTCTGAGATGATCTACCTTCAAGGCATTGAGATACATAATGGTTCAGCTCTAAGCACACGTCATGTGACCAGCCAAAGGCTACACATCCATGGTGTCCTGTGGCCAGGCTTACTGGGTAGGTCCAAAGAGAAAGCTGTTAGCTGCTTATTGGTAGCAGGGTGGCCTGTACATTTTGGAAGGTTGTCAAGGGATCTTAGGCAGTCAGGTCATGGTAATGAGTCTAGGATTGTGTCAATATAACATTTCCTGCTTAACTATACTAAAAGAATGATTAAATCCTGTTATTTACATAAATAGAAGTACATAGAGATTTAACTAATTGTCCATTTTGTAAATGAAAAAATACAGCCATGCAAAATGTGATTTTAACCTCAAAGCCCAATGTTTAACTAGTATTCTTCTATTCTTCTTAATACACACCTGTATTCACAGTATATTCTAATTTGGAAGCAGCCTGTAATTTTGGTCACATTTAATCCATCCATTTATCAAGAACTGACTAGGGGAAGCTGAGGATAAGCGGTCTATTAGGAAATGAGATCCACCCAAAATAATCTAAACTCATATTTATAAGACCTGATTACAGCAACAATACCAACATCTGATCCCAATGACAGATACTGCTGTTACAAACACACATAAAATCGTTTTTGAAAAATTACAGTCCCCACACAGAATGCAAATGTAAAAGCATTGGATAATAAATGAAGAAAGTAAGTGATGAGATTTATGTTGGACACACATAAAGTCACACTGTATATTTGGAAAATTTATGATGGTTACCCCTCAAATATGGATGCCATATTAAAGCCTTTCTAGAAATGAAATTTAGACCAAAAGAAAAATCCTGAAAACCAACACACAATCAGCCATTATCCTTATGGGTTTCACATCTGATATGTCTCCATTATCATTATCAGCAGAGACATCATTAGTTTTACTGATATGTAAACATGTAAGTCTTTGTTCTTATAATTCTTTCTCACTTTTCCTTCAATGGAGTCCATTGAGCTTTAGGTTTAGATATTATATTGTGATTTTTTCAGTTGGAGTTGTCAATTGTCCTCAGCATGTAGACCAGTAATGAATATCTGTAATAATCTCCATCTTCTGCAAAAAAGAACCTTCTTTGATGAAGAGGGCTAAAATATATATCAATGTATACCTTTATACACAAAGATAAATATTGAGAATCCAGTTGGAAATTGTTCAGACTTACAAAAGTAGAAGTGGTAATTTCATTTCCAAGGTCCACAACCATATCTGTCACCTGTAATTATCTAGGTTTACAGTATAAAGCAAAAATTTCCTACCACAGAAAGGTCTTTCTAGTTCAATTAGACAGCAGTTGCTTATTCTCAAGGTATAAGTGCCACAAGTACACTCTATTACCATTAGAGGCATCTTGCCATGCTGGTCAATATTGTGGTTCTAGCAGAGGCCCGGAACATTAGTGGTGAGATGGCATTCTCAATATTTGACAGGAAGTGGCAGCCATTATATCTCAACAATATGATCAGCTTAAAGAAACTACACAATGACAACACCAGTTAATATTTTAATATGTGGGAGGAAGAAATCTTACAAGATCTTACCCCTCCAGGAGGAGAATAGGCAAGAATTGGCTGCTGAGAGGGAGAGATTCATTTTCTCTAGGGATAAGTCTACTGATAGGTAGATCCAATCCCAAGTGGTCACCTCTAAACTCTTTCACATACAAGCAATACTAAGTGGACTCTGCAGAGAAAGAGAGAGAGGGAGGGAAGGAGGGAGGGAGAGAGAGAGAGAGAGAGAGAGAGAGAGAGAGAGAGAGAGAGAGAACATGTATGTTCGTGTGTGTGTGTGTGTGTGTGTGTGTGTGCATGCTCGTGTGCATGTATGTGTGTGTTTGTTCCACAGGAGTGTGTGCGTGTTTATTGCACAGCATGTGTGTGCGTATATGTGTGCATGTGCACATGCACACACATGTATGTGTGAGTTTGCACTCATGCATGTGTGTATGTGTGTGCTCATGTGTGTACGTGTGCGTGCATTTGCATGTGTATGTGTCATGCGTGTGTGTGTTCAACAATTACACAATATTTTAAAAAGTCATGAACTTGAGAAGGGTTATGAGTGGGAAGGTCATAGGAGGAGTGAAAGAAATAAGAAAGTTGGAAATGATACAGTACCCAGACATCTAACATACAAAGAAATAAATAATTCATTTGTTCTCTAACTTTGGTATTTAACCATACATGAACTTTTAAACTAATTTATGATTTTATAAATTTACTTTAGATATACTAAATAACAAACATTTTCACTGAACAATAAGAGTGTTATCCTTTTGCTGGTTTGCCAGTCATCCTTTCCTTCTGGTAGATAAAACAGTCTCTCCATTAGGTGCTGGTTTTAGTCACTGTGCTGCTATGCTACACTGTGCTCCCTGGGCCTAGATGTCAGTGACAGTGACTGCTCTTGCCTCCCGGCTCCTCTAACCACAGCAGTCAATGTAGCATAAGATACTTATCTCAACCTGAAATTCGGGCCACATTAAACTCTACCTAGAACATGCCTTTTCCTTATGGATTTCTAAGATCCTTTCCCATGTTTATTACGTTTTTGACCTTATGGCAAAGCAGCTGAGGTGTGAGGGAACAAAGGTTGCTGCCCAGTAACCAGGGGAGGGAAGTCGGGTTCTTTCTATCACGCTTCCCAAGTAGCTCCTAGGGTCCACATTGAATGGATACAATTTTGTAGCTATTAATTTTCTAAGTAATTCAAAAAAAAGTACTGAGGAAAAAATGTAGGTGGCCAAAGAAAGAACCTTTTAATGCATTTTGCTATTTATGCAAATCTATACCACTGCAGTTTGCCATTTAGGAAATTACCTTAAACCATTTTCCATTCACCCACTGTTAACCTAGCTTGACGAATGTCCACCAACTCCCCGATGGCTAGGGCAGTACAAACCGCATTTATCCCACCAGCTGGATTTTTATTTTACTAAAGGACTCCTACCACCCCTGATGGCTGCCCATTGCCACTTTTGCTGTGGTGAAAAAACCTTTGGAACAAATGCCTGGAAACAAACCTCTCAGGATTCCTTCAAAAGCTTACAGGTACAACTGAAAACAAAGCTCAGAGATATATTTTTCCTTTTCATCACATTCTTTTTTTTTAATGCAATTGCAGATAAAAGTGTGTATAGTTTGGGAACACAGTGATAACAATCAGTGCTGAGATACAGACCTTCTGAGTGATGTACAGGCTGCTATCTATCAGTGTCTGTCTCTCCTCACTGAGTCTACCTGCCAGAGAAAGGAGCTGATTTTCTATCAAAGCTCATCTGTAAACAGAATCAGAAAGCAAGAAAAACAAAGTAAAGCAAAGCAAAACAAAAGAAAACCACAAAGCCTTCTGCAAGGGTGGGGATCATCTGTGACTGCCCCTTCACATGGTGCCTTGTTCCCAGGGAAACTGTTTTTCTCTCATTTCGGCAAGAACAGACCAGTTTCTATCATACGTATAAATGTGTTGTCTTGTGAGATTTTCTGTACGTTCACCCTTTATTGAGGGGAGGGATTGAATCTGAACTCAAGCACTTCGTAATAACCTTTGATGTTACAAAAATTTTGAATGTTTGTTATGTCACAGTGAGTCTCCTGAGAACAAGGAGCTTATAATCACACCACTGTGTGAAGGGATGTTGAGAGAGCACACAAAGGAAGCAGCTACTCAGTAACTAAGAGATGGACGCAGCGTGCTTTCTCTGGCATACATGAATTGCTGACATTTTCAGAAAAAAACTCAGACATTTTATATTGCAAACGTATTTTATTTGAACACATCAATTTTCCCCCTACTCACTGTATATTGTGACGAGCACTTTGAAAATCTGATTGTTCTGAACTTAAATCCTTGCTTTCTTTTGTATCTTGAGAAGAAATAGTGTATGCTTTTCATTGACTTTGAAGAGAATTATTGGCTATTTTATGACGTCTACCTCCTTAGAACAAAAGAATCAATCTCAAATGTCTCTCCCTTTGGCATATAGCCACCAATTACACACACATACAGGCACAAACATGCACAGACATATAAATTCATAGACACACCTACACACACACACACACTCACACATATATGCACACATACAACATATATACACATTATAACTCCAGTGATAATGTTACTTGGGAAACATCATAAAGAAATGTTTCTTTTAATTTTTTAACATTTTTATGTGTTTCTTTCTTTTTGGCAGATAACCCTATAAACACCACTTAATCAAATGAGCCATACAGGAAGTGACAAGATGTACTCTTCAATGTGGAGGGAAGCATAGACCAACACTAGATGTACGCTCTCTTAAGTGGTTGTAAAATCAGAAGCATAAGGAATCTGAAAATTATAAGATAATTGAACAGCAGAAGGATGACCCTCTGCCTTCCCTGCCCTGCTTGGCTATCTACATGTAGGAAATAATTACCTCATTGTTTTCCTGTGAATACCATCTAACAGCTCAGGAAACATGTCCACAAGACCGCCTCTGCTGGTTGATGGTCAGGGCACATGATCAAAGGGTGTTTTTTTTTTTTATCTCTATTCTTTATTTTACTGCCTCTCTGGTATGCCCATCATTCAACCAACACACTGTATAATTAAAGTGCTGTCTTCTCTTAGCTGACAGGACAGCCCAACAGCAGTGAAGCTCCTATTATAGATTTTCTTCATGCTTGTTCTGCCTCTGTTGTTACTTTTTAATCATCCCTCCCACCAGGCATTGTCTGCCTGTTGAGACAGTAGCTAAATGAGTTGAGAATTCTATCAGGTTTGCATCAGCAGTGGGTGCCGCACACATTACCAACTCATTAGAAAAGGAAACTCAAAGAAATAAGAAAGTTTTCTATTGCGCTTTGAAAAGATTGTGGCAACCACTCTCTAACAAGAAAAGTTCATGTTCAAACATTTTGGTCACAAGCATAGCGCCAGGCTAGACAGGCCCACTACTTGTTTACACAGCACAAAGCAGTCTTCATTAAAATGTTGTCTGTTATTTCATTTCCAATATCCGTTAAAGCCTCTAGAGTCCAAATATTTTGATATTAACTAAAGACACAGTGTTTTGAAAACACATGAAACAAAATCAAATCACCACAAGCTTTTTTTTTTTTTTTTTTTTTTTTTGATATGTCATCCACATCAGTGCACCATGGCAATTGGCAAAATAAAGTTGATTGTTGCTCCCAGGTACCTCTATGTGTGACATTGCTCTTGACTGGTTAGGCTTAAACATCAAGGAAAAATGATAGTTAACTACTGAGCATTATTGTAGCAAAATTATTTACTTTATTTACTTTAATATTTTATGTGCATTTATTTTCCTGCCTGTATGTTTGTGTACCATATTCATATCTTGTGCCTACCAAGGCCAAAAGAGGACCTCAGATCCTTGAAACTGGAATTAGTACTTGTGAGTCACTGTGTGGATTCTTGGAACTGGACTCAGGTCCTCTGCAAGAGCAACGGTGCTTTTAGCCACTGAGCCATCCCAAGCATCCAATAGATCATTCTTATTTACTATACAATCTTTCCTTTGCTTGGTTTCAGAATGAAACTAACCAAATATAGTTTTTGAAAATATAAGCATCTTACAATGCTTTCAATCTGGTTACATCTTAACAAGCTTGTTTTCTGGTCTAGAATATGTAGTTACAGCCTCAATATTAGCAAATATTATTTGGAATGTTGTATTAAACTTCTATATAGTAAGGCCATTAAAACTGTCAGAGCCAATAACCCAAGTCACAGGTAAACTCCTCTCTTGTCTCTTTCATTACTTATTTTGAAATGGCAAGCCATTTTTTAAATATATCTTTATGAAAGATCCAGATACACAATTTAATATGTCCGGAAAAATTTGTGCCAATACTCTGTGGTAGTAACTTTCAGAGACTGCCGGTATTTCAAAAGTTATCAGTCTCTGGAAACACTGCAAGATTTTCTTAAATACCCCCTTTCTGAAAGAAAGCCTGTGAAGTTACAAAAGTATCAGTACAGAGTTGATAGAAATGAGTTTAGATTCTAGCTTCACAATATTGCTGCCTTTGTGGAAAATGGTTGATTGACACCCAACTCCATTGTTGATTCATGAATGGCAGTTTATGAAAATAACATTTTACTCCACATTAAGGTAAATGTCACAGAAGTTACAGGAAAAGGTACAGCAGCTATTGACCAACCCAACATATATATGGTATGTATCTTGATGAAAATACCCGTGCACACAAAACAGCAGAATCTCCCAGGGAAACACAACATTAGCATTCTATCTCTTAAGGGAATGAGAACATCACATGGAAATGCAGAGAATAATTCCAAATGTGAATATCCATAATTATTTTTAACAAATTAATCTTTATATTATATTGGATATTGGGAGTATAAGCATCAATGTAGTCACAGGTATGTTTGTGAAAGCTCCATTTTTAACCCTACATTTTAGTAGTCATTTAAAGGGGCAAGGTTGAAACTACTGTGACATGTCCACCCTGCTGAAAGAAATCAGGGCTCAGAACTCAATATTAGGGGGTTTATATCCAGGTTTTCATGGGGATTGAGTTATTCAGGTTAGAAACAAAATATTTGGAAAAGGTTTAGTGTGAAACATGGGCTAAGTTTCCCTGAAGTATTTCTTGTGATGAAAAGACTATATATGAAAATCACATTTTTTTGAGAGAAAGCTGGTGGGATACTGTGGATGGTGCATTAAATTAAGGCTCAAAGTGAATGGTGATCATTGCTATAGATATTAAAATGTTATAACCAAGTGAAGAGAAAATCCATAGATCTGAACAAATTGACCAAAGATGGATGGATATATTAGATGGATAATAGGTGATAGACTAAATAAGTGATATATAAATATATGATAGAAGGACAGATGGACTAGATTAAATAAATAGGTGATAAATAGATGATAGGTGATAATAGATAGATAGATGATCAATAGGTTATGATAGATAATAGATGTCCACAATAAAAAGAACTGATAATCTGAAAATTAAACATCAATAAGACAAAGTTTCCAAACAATAAATGGGGTAATGAACTCAAAAGACAGAACACAAATGAACTGAGTGACCATAAGGTCGCACATCATGTTTACTTTACTAGTTACAATAGTCAAGTCTGCAACCAACCTAGGTGCTCATTCAATGGTGATTGGATGAGGGCTATATGCACAGATAGGCAAGGTACTCACTCCTGTCATCCCAGCAAGTGGGAGCCTGAAACAAGAGGATGGGGAGGCAGGTTTGGGTTATGTAGTGAATTCTAACTCTGCCTCATCTAAATAGTAAGGCCCTGTCTCAAATAAACAACATGCAATCCTAGACCAGCTTTTAAATTCAATCAATTATTATTCATAAATAAAATCCTATTTATTAGAGTGTGTGTACCATAACTTGTCTTAAAATTCCGGTTGGATGTGTGACATTAGGAGTTTGGGTTCCGGACAGTCAAGTGAGCACGTTCAGCTGAAGTGAATGGAAATAATGTACGAAAATTACAAGTCCAATGACCTTGGCTACAATGGGATTAATAACAGTATAAAATATTGAAAACATCGTTTGGGCTCTAAATATCAAAGACAATGTGTATGAAACAGAAATTTTACTATAACAGGAAAGGTAGAGAGCAAGAACAACACATCCAATAAAGGCCCTTTGTTATTCTCACAGAAACAACCTGTCAAAATGGGGCGGTGTGCTGCAAACCCTTTCCTGCTCCAGGCTTCCTATCATTTGATGTCAGGCCAATCTTATGAAGTACATTTTATTTTCAATTTACTCCTCCAACTCCCTCTAGAACTCTGTCATCACAAATAACAGCTATCTCTTTTCCATCTCATACACATGACTTCACTTGAAGAATAAAAGTAAAGGCTTTGAGTGGATTATCATTCTCAGGAGCCAGGAGTGGTCGTCACTCCACCCCATCCACCACTTATCTCTAATCTTGGATATAGCCAATAATCCTGTTACCACCTGTTTTCAGCCTTTTCCAGTTCCAAATGTTCTCCCCTCTCAAAAGTGCTTAAACCCAAACTGTGTTTGTTCTTCTGTGGTGATACAATAGAAAGGCTGCAAACATGCCTGCATGATATGGGTCAATCAGCTAAGTGCTGAAAATAGTTTGTCCGATTATGTTTAAAGTCATCTACATACATACATACATACATACATACATACATACATACATACATACAAACATACATACTTACATACATACATACATACACACATACATACTTACATACTTACATATATACATGCATACATACATACTTACATACATACAAACTTACATACATACTTACATACATACATACTTACATACATACTTACATACATACTTACATACATACATATGTGATATAGATGAACATCATGATCACATTTATTCCCTTCTCCACAATATATATTTTTAAAGTAAAATATTCCTAAATTGGAAATTCCCGATATCTAAAAACCTTTCTATTGGCAAAGAGTTGGATGAATACCACTCAGTCTGCAAAAGCAAAGAAACAGGAAAGCTCCTGATTTTCTGGCTCCCTCTATAGTGAATATCAATGGTCAGTTTAATATGTTTGCTATCTTTTGTTCACACCAGATTATGTGAAATAGAGTCTTGTTATGTAGCCCAATGCCAGCAGAGGACTCACAATATCCCTGCTTCTCCAGTGCTGGGATCACTACACAGACACTATCACTTTTTCTTTGAAACTTCTGCCTTTCTTCACTTACTTGATCTGTGAGTTCAGTGTTATGGCTTCAGTATAATATTTGAGACTTAGAGTCCTCCATAATTTTGTTCTTTTTATAATGCTTTGAGAAAAACAGCTTGGATTAAAAGTCCAATCTGTATCCCTCAATGCTACCAGTCTCTACCACACCATCTTCTGAATATTTTCAGTTGGTTTTCCCACAGTCATGCTAAACTCAATTATGTTCTAACTGAAACTCATTCCATTGGTGCTAAAATTTGATTGTTATTCACACATGTCGGTTTTAATCGATGTGTCACTTTCATGCTAAAGCTTGGCTATTCACTTCTTTTATTCCCTTCTCAATTCAGCTATTCACTGTCTTCAAATCACACTTGAAATCCTTCTTGCTTTGCCGGGATACCTGTACATTCTGACTCTGGCCTTCACTGTAGCTGGCTGGGGACTTCTGGGCTAATTTACAAGCACTGCCTAATTTACTCTGGACATTCACTCTCTATACTGCTGCCAAGGGTCTCATTCAGCTTCTTGCCCAGTTGATCTTTTCCTGAAGCTTAGCATAATCCCTGGGCATCTAGGAAGGAAAATTATGCAAGGCCAAGTGAGCATGCTTTCACTGTTACTTACAGTGCCCTCCTCTAATTCTTCTGGTCTCACCTGCAGTGCAATGACAGATCTCACAACCAAGGCCCACTCCATAGCATGTTTACCTTTGCAACATAATGAGGCACCTTGCCTAACCCTTATGCCAGAGAGATAGAGAAAAGAAATTCATATGAATGCAATAACTCTACAAGGCTAAATTAATCCTGTGCTAACTCTATCTGGGTCTTTCGTGTGTACATTCTCTTCCTCTGGGAGTCCTTGCAATCTACTTCTTACTATTAAAAAAATGCACTGTCTTTCATATCCTACTTAGAATCTAGTTACTAGTGATCTATATCTCATAGATATCTCTTATCTATAGAACAGGTGTTCTTAGCCCTACTGTAGGTCAGGGTATAGAAGCAAGAGCCCCTTAACATGATGAAATTTTTCTTAGAGTCCTCTGTGTTTACCCAAAACTCAACTATTTATTTTATCAAGTTCATATGAAGGAAATGCATTGTATCAAACATCTTTATTGCCAAGATGTAACCTTCCAAGCACTCTCCCCGCTGTCTGAATAACTGATCCTTTGTTGGGGGGATCTTGATGTTTACCTTTCAATTCTGTCTGCAAAGCTGAATAAATGAGTTGCCTAGAATTCAGCAAAAATTTTCTTCCTTAATTATTATCACCTTTGGATGGGCATAGATACTGATGAAATAGCTTAGTTCACAGGCAAGTTAATATATTCTACTGTGCCTGTCGTAACATGGCCAACCGAGCTCAGTGTGAGTACCTACAGTTTTGCTATAATTGTCTGCTTATGAATACAACTTTCTCAGCATGAAATCTGTGGCCTGAAACACCATGAAAAGGTTAGGTATTTGTTTCTGATATTTAAGAAAAATCAGCACATTGCCAAGAATGTGTTTGCCTGGCAAGCTTCCTAATTTGTATAATTAAAATTATAATCTATGAGAAATAATGCTTCATTCTCTCAGAAGATGCAGAGTTTAAGAACCTATTATGCCCAAATTAATCTCTCAAGAAAGTCTTTGATGCCTGAACCTTAGGAGTGGGTTCTATAGATTTAGACTAAAGAGTATCATTGCTAACTGCTCATCTCAAGCTCAACAATCTGACACTACACACAGTTAGTGTAGAGACTCGGGCTTCTTTCTTTATATGGCTAAATGTCATTTGTCATTACTATAAATCCTTGACAAGTTAGACATTGTCTTGTTCAGTTATAAGTTTTGGAGGATGTAGTCAATGCAAAGATGACTTTTGATTATAACCTCTGTGGAGAAAACTACTTTCTGCATTAGACTTAGTTGTATTTATACCCCACTAGTGAAAGAGGAATGGATTTTGATGGACAATACGACCCAAGTCCATACCACTGAAGAATCTTCTGGAACACTACCATCAAACGCTGAAGAAAGACTTTTAACTTCAGAGGAGTCTCCACACCTGTTTAGCCACCTTGAGTACTGGAGGAAGTTCCTTCTCTTTCACCTTGGATCATTGCAATATCTCTAGAAAGTCAACAGATAGTCACACTTAATGGCAGCACTTACAGCATAGAACACTAGAAGCTTACATAGAGTAATAGTATAGAAAGCTAAGTTTAGTCCAAAGATTCTTTCTATATTAGAACTCATGGAATGATCAATTAGGATATTTGTTAAAATAGCACCATCATTTGCCATGTTCCGGACTTGGATACTTGGCGGCATCTTCCTGGGAAAGCCTGTGGCTACTGATAGATTATACAGAGATGTTTAGAAAAGATAGCCATGTTTTGAGTTTTATTTGCTGCTCATATTCTCAATGAAACCATCAAATGAGAGTGAAAAAGAGATTTTTGATACCTTAGCAGCTTTTATACAGGAAGCTGTCCCTTCACAAGACAGGGAAAATCAGTCCTACACTCTACTCCTGGAAGCTCTACACTTGTGACTTTATATATTCAAAGACAATAAATATCATGAGCGAAGCAGGCTCCAAGTTGAATAAATCAATAGGCTGCCACATCATTTCATCAGAATAATTACAAGTCAGCATTAGATTACAGACTTGAATTCTAGAGACCACAATTGAAACTGCTCATAGGGCCGAGGCCATAGAGGACATGCTGAGACAGGTAAAGTCCTAAGCCAATACTAAAGACCCAGACATAAGTAAGAGCAGAGAAGGTCATGTTCTGTGGACACACTCAAATATGATAACTCCCTAATGAGCTAATCCATTGCTTCCCACTCAAAATTGGTCACAACTTCAGACAAGTACCCATACTAATAGAACCATTAAACAGAACCAGTCATCTTGTACTGTGAGACCAAATGGTCTATTCAAACATCTGACACAGTAATGAAAAACTTTGAAAAGCTGGGGCTACAGTAGAGTGTTTATGTCATATGGCATATGTCAGAAGCTTTTGTTGACTTTACAACTGTCTCATTTTTAGATCATACTCATTTCTCCACCAAAGACCTTTACAAAATTAATGCTGCTACTGTTTGTAACTATGAAAACACGTCTGATGATCATGTCCACCTGTGTATTTGGTGATCTATTTGGTACCCACAACTCAGAGAATTTTTTAAAAATAAACTATAAGTGCCTCTTTATTGAAACAAGGAAATCTTTTGGTGAGTTCTGTGAAAATGGGCAATAGACCAGTTGCTGAAATAAATGATAATAAATAGACATGATCCCAACTATCAATGTTGCTTTAGCCTTTCCGTAGCCTTCTTCATGATCCACAGCACCTGAGTCCCCATGGGAGATACTATAATGGAAATCTCTATAGGATGCCCATGAGAACACAGACAAAGGAAGAGTATGAATACCCCTCTATAATCTCGAATTCTCTTGCACATAAAGTAAACAACCATTTTCTCTGTATGTTGGATAATTGCACGTAAAAAAAACTGTCATATTTTATGTTAATTTTTGTATTTTAATATGTGTGGAATCTGTGTTAAGGTTCAAGTCCAAAACAACCCTGAAACCACTCACCTCAAATACCACCAATATTTCCATTATTATCTGTGAAGAATTAGGAGTGATGAGATAATTACAGTTAATAATCCTAAATTTCTCAAGAATAGAACGAATACAAAGAGGTCTGGATGGATTTCCTCCCCTCCTTGAGAGTTTATAATGTTAATAAAGTCCCATGAACATAATCTAGCCAGTGGAAGGTCATCAGAGCTTGTGGCTAGTAATCACATTACTTGGAAGAGGCAAAACTGTGATTAAGTCTCCCAGTTTTCAGATCTGGGTTCTTTTTTCTTAGGAGAAGGGCTACGTAACCTTCACAGCTTAGCTTGTGAAAGCAGGTGACAGGCCAGTAGCACATCTCCCTCTTGCTTGTGGGTGTCCTGACAGCCATATAAGTTGACAGGATATCTATCTCTGTTGATCCTGTGCAGTGGGGTCAGCTGAGCCTAGGTGCTATGTTACTTCCCTGCTTGGCAATGCTTCCTCAACATCTCATGCTCCATTTAACCTGTGGGACTAGTAGTCTATGTCTTTTTCTGCACTCATATTACTTGGGCCTGTAACTGTAAATTAAATGAACAAGAATATAGTTATTATGTAAGTACTTGATAAAGGAAAGACAAATTTAACATCTGATTAAATAATTTAGAAAACTTTACAAAATAAATCCAAAATAGTCAGTTTAAGAAATAAAGTCGAAGTACAAATTAATAAACTAGGACATAGAATACTATAGAAAAGAACCCTAAATTTATACCATAAGACCAAAACCTTGAGCAACTACTGAAAATCTAATTAAAGGGAAAAGAACACGAGTAAGTAAGGCAATAACTTACATGAACAAATAAACATTAAATTAAAGATGATTAAAAGTTTCAAAAATATTTGATATTTAATTTGTCTATAATGTATGATGTTGGATGTATGAAAATTAATACTAGGAAATGAACCACTACAATGTGTTCATGGCTTTAGAGCCCCACAGTAACCAAATAAGGTACAATAATTACAATCTTACATGAACATGACAACAATGTATCTAATATGTCATTGAGATGTGAACATAGTATGATAAATTTTAACAAATTCCCACCAAGCTATTACCAATGATGTGAAAATTTTGAGTTCTCATAAAAAAATCCTTATCAAAGATACTTAATAAACAGAGTAGAGATTGAACATATAATGCCTTGACCTTAGGTAGGTTTGGTTACAGAAATAGAGGATAATTCCATGTAAGGAAATCTGTCAATGCAGGTTCCCGTGTTTACAATAAATGTTCCTCAAGTCTATACAGATATGTGCACTGTACTGTCACTTCCCAGAAATACCTCCTGCAGAGACTGCCAATCATTCCACAGCCCTGAGCCCAGGAGTTAGTTGTTGCTGAATTTCTTAAGTTTATAGAAAATTTTGATGAAATCATTTTTATCCTCTTTAAAACTGGAGAGAACAGTAACTACTAGTTCAATAGCTATGGAGAATGTTAGATGTGTCATTTGCATAATATACTCCCATGCCATTTACCTCGAAAACTACATTACTACAGTCATCGGGCACCCAAGAACCTGCATAAAATAATGATCAGTGACGATTAAAACATATTAGATACATTGTTGTCTATAATAGTGTATTTGGACACTAAAATATTTTATTATTTTTAATTATCTCTACGTATGTTTGTGTGGGTATGTGCACTTGTGCATATAGATGTCAGTGGAGTTCAGAGGCATCACGTTTCCTGGAGCTGGGTTTATTAGTGGTGATATCTCCCTACTATGGATACTGGGAACTCAATTCAGGTTGTCTCTAAGAGCAATACATGCCCTCGATGACCAAACCACCTCTCGTGCCCTGTGCTGAGACACTTTCAAGACAAAATACTTGAGAACTGGGTTATATCATGTTCATCAATTAGGAAAAATGTAAAAAAGGCTTTTATTGTAATAGGACACTATTTCTAAATACAGTTGTAAGTAGAAAACCTGTAGTAAAGAGGATTTGTAGAGTACAATGCCTTATATTACAAATTAGAGGACTATAAAGACATGTACACGTGTTTAAGTATGTATGTATATGTGTATTCATGTGTATGTATGTGTATAGCATGTGGTGTATGTGTATGTGTGTGAGTGCATGTGTGTCTCTGTATGTGGTTATACGTGTATGTGTGTATGCATGTGGGTGTATTTGTGTGTGCATGTGTGTGTGTTTAAAACTCTGGAATAAACAGGACATCTCAAAGGTAAACCAACAAATGAATTTTTTGTTAATTTTCTCATTTAAAACCATAAACTTGCATCAACAGAGTGTATATCAGTTATTCTAATCATACCACAATACTCATTACATTAGATTTTACCTCATTCTGAACTTTTATACACATCTAAGTCACAGCATAGTCTAAGGGCAACTTCTTAAAGACTAGCAATTGATACTGAATCCAATTATTTTTAACTCATACATCTGAAAATCCTCACAAACAAATAAAAGCCTAAATCCTCCGATCCATCCTGTATTGAACGCTGTTACCAACCACAATTAAAATGAAACTGTTTAGAGTATTTTACAAATGAAGTACTGATATACCAGCTGATCAGAGAATCATATAACGTCATTTGCAAAGCAAATAAAATGCTGATATTTTATCTTGAAAGAACTGAAAATAGCCACAGTGATAATATTGATAGCTGTCCAGTTTTCTTACAGTGTGAAAGTATCTCCCTTCAAACAAAACCAAGAGTGAGTTCT
The DNA here is from genome assembly GCA_030674055.1 of Rhabdomys pumilio. Lineage (NCBI taxonomy): Eukaryota > Metazoa > Chordata > Mammalia > Rodentia > Muridae > Rhabdomys > Rhabdomys pumilio. Next base: position 3,828,879 of record JANHMN010000001.1, read on the forward strand.
TAGGCTTTGCTTCGAGGTAACTTAATAAAGTAAGAATTGCTAGGCTGTAGCAAGATCGATGCCATTTTCTAAGTCGTCTACCTTCTACTATAGAGGAACGCTCCTCTTAATGCCTTCACTTTCCTTTATACCATGTAACAGCAGGTGGACCATGAGTCCAGCACATTCAAGTGAATGTTCTTAAGGAAGTAGCGAAAGAAACCAGCAACTCCATTATGACTGGTGTTTTCTAGGGTATGAACTTTTCAAAGTAGAACAGCTAAATTCAGTGAGCTTATTTAATTAAGTCTGAAACCTTTTAGAGCTTTCTCCTTGAAAGTGCCCCCTTCCCCCAAAGCAAACTTTAATAGGATGACACTAAAGTAGTCTGAAAGTATGGGGAGAAGTTTTACATCTATGCCACTCAGATATTTTAAAATTAAGGATATAAGTGAGTGACATTTTGTTGCATTGAATTTTAGAAACATCTTTCATTTGAAAATATTTCCAGACATTTAACAAGTCCAAAATGTGACAAGATTTATCTCTTCCCAATTTAGATGTCTGATTTGACTAATGAGGCAGTGCTTTTCATTTGAAAATGTTTCCATTTTGGATTTATTTTTGCTTAAGCTTTCTTCAGCTCACAGCAAGGCTCAGAATCAGCCATCTTGCCTTTACTTTCTTTCTCCATGTTTAAGTGAGAATTCAACTCTTTGTTGACTACTTTGGGAACTGTAGCCACTGAGAATTTCAGTCAAGTTTCACTCATGGAATTTAATTAAAGTAATTGACTCCTGACTCCTATTATCCTGTCAGGATCAGGATTTCCCCTTCTTCTCACACCCAAAGAAAATTTTCTGAGGTAACCTTCAACATTGTTAAAACCAAACCAAACAAACAAAAACAGACCACCTACCATTTTTTCTGTAATTTATTTTTTATTCACTTTATACCACTACCACAGCCTGCCTGTCTTCTTTTCTCCCAGTCCTGCCCTTACAAATCCTTCCCCTATTAGCACCTCCCCCTCTCCTCAGACAAGAGGACACTCCCTCCCCCCAGCTTTGGTACCTCCCCATCATGGGACATCTATTTCCAGCAGGTATAAGCACATCCTCTCCCACTAAAGCCCAACAAGGCAGTCCAAGTAGGGGAAGGGTTTCCAATGGCAGGCAACAGAGTCAGAGATAGCCTACTCTCCAATTGTTAGGGTACCTAAATGAAAATGAAGATGCACATTTGGTATAAATATATATGGATCAAGCCTAGATCAAGCCCCATGAGTACTCTTTAGTTGGTGGTTCTGTCTCTGTGAGTCCCCATGGGCATAGGTTAGTTGACTTTTTAGGTATTTTTGTGTTGTCCTTTACTCCTCTGGCTCACACAATTCCAGCCCCCACTTTTCCACAAGTCTCCCTGAGCTCCACCTGATATTTGACTATGGGTCTCTGAATCTGTTTCCACCTGCTGCTGGATGAAGCCTCTCAGGAGACAGATATGCTAGGTTCCTGTCTGCAAATATAGTAGAGTATCATTAATAATGTCAGGGGTTGGCTTTCTATCACGGGATGGATCTCAAGTTAGGTCAGCTATTAGTTGGCCATTCCATCAGCCTCTGCTTCATCTTTTTTAATGCATATCTACTAGACAGGAAAAATGTTGGGTTGAATGTTGTATGTGTGTGGGTGATAACCTCCTCTTTACACTGGAAGTCCAGTCTGGCCACAGGAGGTGGCCACTTCTGTCTCTGTATCACCTGTTGGTAGGAATCTCAGCAAATATCACCCCCATATTCCCTCTAGCATTCCCAATCCCAGGTGCCCAGTTAGCTCCAGTGATGCCTCCTACTGATTTCCAATCTTACTCCCAGTCCACTCAGGCTGCCTCCCCCTGCACCCAATCAACATTCCCATACCCCTCTTAACATTCTCTTCCACACGGTTCTCTCTCTCTACTCATCTCCAATTAGTATGTTGTTTTAACCCTTCTATGTGAGATTCACACACCCTTCTTGGGCCCTCTTTATCACCCAGTTTCTTTACATCTGATTGCAGCATGGTAATCCTGCACTTTATAGCTAATGTTTATTTACCAGTGAAAACATTCAATATGTGTCCTTCTGGCACTGGGCTTATGATATTCTCAAGTTCTACCCATTTGTCTACAGAATTCATGATATCTTTTTTAATAGCTGTATAGTATTCCATTGTATAGATTTACCACATTTTCTTTATCTGTGCATCGGTTGAGGGACATCTGGGTTGCATTCAGTTTCTGACTATTACGAATAAGGCTTCTATAACATAATTGAACAAGAGTCCTTGTGGAATGGTAGAACATCTTACAGCTGTATGACAGTGGGTGGTGAAGTTGGCTCTTGAGGTAGAACAATTTCCAAATTTCTGAGAAACTGCCAAGTTTATTTCCAAAGTCACTGTACAAGTTCATACTCCAACCAGCAATGTAGAATGTTCCCCTTGATTCACATTCTTGATGTCTTGTCTCATCATTTAGTTTTTTACCTTAGCCAATTCCGATAGTTTTAAGATGGAATCTCAGAGTCCTTTTGATTTACATTTTCTGATGAATAATGACATTATTTCACTCATTGCTTCTCTGCCATTTAAAATTACTCTGTTGAGAATCCTTTATCTCTGTATCCCCAATTTAATTGGTTTGTTTGATTTGTTGATGTCTTATTTCTTAAGTTCTTTATATATTTTATATATTAGTTCTGTTAGATATAGGTTTGATGAAGAGGTTTTTTTTTTTTTTCTTTTTTCACATTCAGCAGGGTACCATTTTGTCCTATTGATGGTGTCCTTAGCCTTGCAAAAGCTTTTCAGTTTCATAAGGTCCCATCTATTAATTGTTGGTCTTAGTGCCTGAGCTATTGAAGTTCTGTTCAGGAATTTGTCTCCTATGCCAATGGGTTCAAGGCAGTTCTCTACTTTCTGTTCTATTATATTTAGTGTGTCTGGTTTTATGTTGACCTTTTGGACTTGCGTTTTGGGGCAGGATGGTAGATATTAGTCTATGTGCATTTGTCTTCATGCAGATGTTCAATTAGACCAGCATCGTTGTTGAAATGTGTTCATTGTATGGTTTTGACCTATTTCTTAATTATCAATTGTCTATATATGTGTAGGTTATTTCTACTCCACTGATCAACTTGTCAGCTTTTATGGCAATATCATGAGGTTTTTATTAGTATCATTCTGAAGTACAGCTTGAAATCAGGAAAAATGATACCTCCAGACATTCTTTTATTGTAAAAAATTGTTTTGGCTATCCTGTGTTTTTTATTTTGCCATATGAAGTTGAGAATTGCTTTTTCAACGTCTTCAAAAATTGTTGGAATTTTGATGGGAATTTGAAGCGTTGAATTTGTAGATTGTTTTTGGTTAAGATGGCCAATTTTACTATGTTAATTCAACTGATTCATGAGCAGAGGATATATTTCTATCTTCTGATATTGTACTCAATTTTCTCTTGTGAGATTTGAAGTTCTTGTACTATGGGTCTTTTGCTTGCTTTATTAGCACTACAAGATTTTTTTCTAGTATTTTTGACCATTATAAAGTGTGTTGTTTCCCTAATATTGTTCTTAAATTATTCATTTTTTGTATAAAGGAGGGCTAATATTTTTAAAGTTAATTTTGTATCCAGCTGCATTCCTGAGGTGTTTGTCAGCTATAGAAATTCTCTGATACAACTTTTGGGGTCATTTATGCATACTATCATCTCACTTTCAAATAGCCATACTTTGAATTTTTCCTTTGTAATCTGTAACCCTTGATTTCCTTTAGTTGTATTATTTCTCTAGCTAGAACCTCAAATATTATAATAAATAGATAGCAAAGAGTGAGCAGATCTGTCTTGTCCCTGATTGTAGTGGAATTACTTTAAGTTTCTCTCAATTAAATTTGGTGTTGACTATTATCTTGCTGAATTTTGCTTTTATTATGTTTAGGCATGCACCTTGTATCCCTGATATTTCTAAGAATTTTTAACATAAAAGTATTTTGTATTTTGTCAATGGCTTTTTCAGCATCTGATGAGATTATGTGATTATTTTTCTTTCAGTTTGTTTAAATTTGGATTACAATTATAGATTTTTGTATAATGAACCATTCCTGAATCCACGAGATAAAGACAACTTGGTCGTAGTAGATAATAGTTTTGATGTGTTCTTGACTCACTTTGAAAGTATTTTATTGAGTTTTTTGCATCAATGTACATAAGAGAATTTGGCCTGCAATTGTTTTTGTTGAGTCTTTTGTATGGTTTAGGTATCACTGTGACTATGACCTCATAGAATTAGTTTGGCAGTCTTCTTTCTGTTTCTAGTTTATGAAATAAATTGAGGAGTAATAATATTAGATCTTCTTTAAAAGTCTGATAGAATTCTGTACTAAAACCATCTGGCCTTGGAAAATTGGCTGAGAGATTTTAATGATTGTTTACATTTCCTTAGAATTTGTATGAGCGTGATTTAACTTTGGTAAGTAGTATCTTTCTAGAAAGTCATCCATTTCATTTACATTTTCCAATTTTGTGGAGTACAGACTTTTGATGTGAGACCTAATAATTCTTTAAATTTCCTTGGTGTCTATTGTTATATCTCTCTTTTCATTTCTTATTTTATTAATTTGGATACCGTCTCTGTTTTTTAGTTATTTTTGCTAAGGTTTGTCTATCTTGTTAAGTTTTTCGAAGAACTAGATTTTGTTTTTATTGATTCTTTGTATTGTTTGTTTCTAATGATTGATTTCAGCCCCAAGTTTAATTACTTTGTGTCATCTACTCCTCTTGGGTATGTTTGCTTCTTTTTGTTCTAGAGCTTTCAAGTGTGCTGTTAAGCTGCTAGTATGAGATCTCTCCAATTTTTTTAGGAAGACACTTAGTGCTAAGAACTTTCCTCTTAGCAGTGCTTTCACCATGTCCCATAAGTTTGGGTACATTGTACCCTCATTTTCATTGAGTTCTAGGAAGTCTTTAATTTCTTTCTTTATTTCTTCTCTGACCCAGTGACTATTAAATATAGAGTTGTTTCATTTCTGTGACTTTGTAGGCTTTCTGTTGTTTCTGTTGTTGAAGTCCAGCTTAAATCTATAGTTGTCTGTTAAGATACAAGGAGTTACATAGGTTTTCTTGTATCTGTTGAGGCTTGCTTTGTGACCAAATATATGATCTGTTTTGGAGAAGGTTCCATGAGGTGCTGAGGAGAAGGTGTTTGGGTGAAATGTTCTGTATGTATCTATTAGGTCCATTTGATTCATAGCATTAACTAGTTTCATTATTTAATTGGTTAGTATTTTTCATGATAATCTGTCCATTGGTGAGACTAGGGTGTTGAAGTTTCCCACTATTTTTGTGTGGAGTTTGATGTAAGAATTAGGTTTTAGTGATGTTCTTTTATTTACGTCAGTGCCATTGTATTTGGGCATAGCTGTTCAGAATTGAGATGTCATCTTGGTCGATGTTTCCTTAGATAAGTATGAACTGTCCTTCACTATCTCTTTTGATTAATTTTAGTTGAAAGTATATTTTAGTAGATTTTAGAATGACTACCCCAGCTTGTTTCTTGTATTCATTTACTTGTAAAGCTCTTTTCCAGCCCTTTACTCCAAGGTAATTTCTGTCTTTGTTGCTGAGGAAGTGTGTTTCTTGTAAGAAGCAGAATGGTGGATCCTGTTTTCACATCTACTGTTGTAGCCTGTGTCTTTTTATGGGAGAATTGAGTTCCTTGATTTTGAGAGATATTCATGACCAATGATTGGTAATTCCTGTTATTTTGTTGTTAGTGATGTTAGTTTGTGTGTGTGTGTGTCCCTTATTTTGTTTTTGATTGTATGGAATTGTCCAAGCTCTCCTGGCTTTTAGAATATGTGTTTAGATGTCTGGTATAATCCTGATGAACCTATCTTTGTTCATTAATTGGTCTTTTTAGATTTAACATTTTCTTCTCCTGATTTATCATTTTCATCTATTTATCCTCTAAGCCTAATAGTCTATCTTCCATTTCTTGTATTCTTTTGGTGATGCTTGTGTCTGTAGTTCCTGTTCTCTTCCCTAAGCTTTCCATCTCCAGGATTTTCTCTTAACTGTTTTTAATTATGTTTAATGTTTGACCAGCTTTATTCATTTATTTCACATGTTTAGTTGTATTTTCCTTTATTTCTTAAAGGGATTTTATAATTTTCTTTGTAAAGATTTTTACCTGTTTAATTTATTTTTATGTATTTCTTTAAGAGATTTATTCATTTCCTCTTAAAGTTCTCTATAATCTTTATAGAATTGTAATTAAGTTTGTTTTCTTGCACTTTGCTTATGTTAGGGTATTCAGGGCTTACTGTAGTAAGATAGCTATGTTTTGAAGATACCATATTGCCCTGGCTTTTATTGAGTGTGTTCTTATGCTGGCCGTTAGCCATATATTTGTCCCTAGAAGTTCTTGATGTAGCAAGTTTTGAGAATGAGGGCCTAACCTGGGTATTCTTAGTGTATCAGGCCTCTGATGGGTTTTCTTGAGTTGGACAATGGAACTCAGGAGACAGTGCACCTCTCTCAGCAGCTGGTGACAAGGCAGGCAAGAGGTTGCAGGCATGGGGAGGGGATCTTACCTACTTGTTCCTGTTGATGGAGGCTTGGTGAAGGCAGGTGGAAGTACAGCCAGACAATGGAGCTCCAGGGAAAGCATGTTGCCAGCTAGACCTCAAATTCAAAAAACCTTGTCTCATAGTTGATATGAACTACATCCCACCACTACAGCTGTGTGTGTGTGTGTGTGTGTGTGTGTGTGTGTGTGTGTGTGTGTGACAATGATCCACAAACTGTAGTAAATATACTGCAATGGTAATTGGCATCCCATGTAAATACCTTTGCCCTGGAGATGTATCATTTCAACTCATGTAACTTTTGCATAATTTAACTTTAAATATGAGTATATGATTAGAAATAAGATACTTTTAAAAACTATTAGAACAAGCTTAATGTAGAATATTGCCAGAAAAATGCTTAAAATGTTCACACTAGGACTAAGAATATCTGTGATGGAAGCTTTTATAATTCATTCAGAAACTTCTACAAAACCTAAGAAAGAAAGGTGCCAAATGAGAATATCTCTGGAAAGTAGTAGCTAGGTTGAGGGTTTGGTATTCTCATTTAGCACATTAAGAAAACAAACACTCATGGGTGTTTTAACTGGCTTCCAGCAGAAAAATGAAGTAAATATGGCTCACACTGTGTTCTAGGCCCTGGACTTGCTCAGCATTTTCTCTCAGGCTGTGTACTGATGGACAGAAATGCTAAATTTTCAGGTCACTGACAAATGTTCAACAAAACAAAAGGGGAAATAGCCTAGAATATAAATTCTTCCATATCACCAGGTAATTATACCGAAGAACAATAGTCATTCATATTGGCATGGAGAAGAGGGTACTGCATAAAGAGCACGCAGGAGATTCATTACTGAGTTACAAGGCATAAAACAGAATCAAGAAATTGAAATATTCATCACGAAGCATGGTATTAGAATATTAACAAGTCCGTACATATAAACACAGATGTGCAAAGGTTAGACATCTCCCTTCATAATTGATGCTTATGCTGTTGGCTAAAACAAATGTGATTATTAGTTCTTAATCCAAAGACCCATGACTTAAGTAAGGTAAGGCCTCCTCTTTTCTACTCCCAGAAATGCTTAGTGGTGGGAATTGACCCGAGAATATTTCAGCTTTTGTCTTTGGGGTAGTATCTGTTTTATAATAGTCTGCAGTTCCTGGCTATTTTGCAATGAAATTCATTTAAGACATTGTTATTCTATGCTATGAAATACTATGGGTAGCCCAATTTGTAAATATCTACTTGTTTCTCAAAAAACTCATTAGGTAATGTGGTATACATGTCATTCAGAAATACTGTATTCTATGAAACTAGAAGCCAGCTTAGCCAAATTTTACAACATTGTTAGATTAAGACCTTTCTTTGCTGTATCTTAGAAAGAGATTTGCATCTTTGCAAATACTTCATCCTTACTTGTCTCATCTTCTAATTATAAATACCCATAGTTTCACTTTCAAGGGTAATGTTTAGAGTACTATGTAACATTTTATCACAGATTTACATGCAAATGTGAAATTGCTTTCATGAAGTTGGTTGTGTAAAACAGATAAAAGCACAGAGAGAAAAGGAACCTGCACTTGCCATGCTGAGTGGCCTGGCTGCTGGTTGCTGATCAACTATTATTATAACTTGGAAACCCCAATCAATTGTTTGAATCTCACTCAGTTTTCTCAACTGTAAAATGTGAACATGCCATGAACCAGGTTATCGACATTTCTCCTCAGGAATCCAATGGCCATTTCAACCTGCACTTGAACAACAAGACTCTACTTTCTCTTTCAGTGTTTTCCACATGATTTCCAGATTTATGGAGCTTGGACATAGGAATTATTATGATCATTTTAACTTCTCCACTGCAAGGAATCCTTAACAAGTCCTTTTAAATCCAATGTGCCGTGTGTCTCAGGTACTATGCATATTGATTGAGCAAATATTGTAAAAATGTGTCAGTTTTTCTTAAAATCAAACAGGAAGATAGGCATTAAAGTCTCTCAGTTGATAGAGAATCTGCAAATCAGAAGCAGTTACTGGATTTTGGAATTATGGGTAATAATACCAGCCACACAAACTCGCATAGCATATTGAGAGAATGGCCTGGTCTAGGCCCAATCTGTCTCTATGTGCTCTAGGAATTCCTATATTTTTACACCCCTAGAGTTACAAGAAATTGCTGGCTTTGTAATCTTAAGAATAGTATGAACAGGTGTCACATAATTCAATTATGCATGTCACATAGCTGTTCTCTGCTACTGTAATAAACCACCATGATAGTTTGTATGAAAATAAACTGTCTGTATCTTCAAACCATAAAAAGAGACATTTCAGGACCACCAAGACCTAATTCTCTGTATTTTCTTCAGAAGAACAGAATTCTCTAATTCTTATTAATAAGAGACAGGGAAAGGAGATAATGAAGCAGGGAGAAGAAGAAGGGAATGAGAAAGAGGAAACAGGGTTATTTGTCCTGGAGGAAAATAGGACAAAAGATAGAGAGGAGACAAACACATAGGAAAACACATTTTATAAATGTACAAGGGAAAACCACATGTTAGGATGAGGCACTAACTTTTTATTGGGCGTGGTTATTAGGTGAACCAATGGGGCTTTTGATTGCTGGACTTCAATACTTTGATAGTTAGACCTTGGTAATCAGCCCCAGGAGGCAAAAGTGACTAAATAAGGGAATAGACCTTGGTGGGCAACTTAAGGAATGTAATCTCATGGTTTTTAGTGAGGCAAGGGAATGGAGGAGAAGAACAAGGCCTGCCAGAGTCACACTTGTCAACCTTGGCTGACTAGAGTTCCTTCAGCATACACAAAATATCTGTCACTGGCTACGGCCACCTGCCATTTTTATGCAACTCGGCAATGACTGAAAGTCTACCTCAGAGTGACTGAAAATGACCCTGAGTCATTGAAAGTGACTGAAAGTCTTCCTCAGAGCCTCAGTTGTGGCTTTAAAAACATGCTTACAAATATTACTTCCATATGGTAAGGTGGCCATGGTGAGATAAAGATGGCTTAGGAGGCATGCTTGAGCTGGTATGGTAAAGTCATGTTAATTGGCTAAAAGAAAGAGAACTTAAAATTGTTACTTGAGGTCATGGGTGTAACCTTCCTGGAAGCAGTTGCAAATGTGATACAAGTTATATTACACACACACAAACACACACACACACACACACACACACACACACACACACACACACACA
>JANHMN010000001.1:3838709-3933982 GCA_030674055.1 Rhabdomys pumilio
ACACACACACACACACACACACACACACACACACACACACACACACAGAGAGAGAGAGAGAGAGAGAGAGAGAGAGAGAGAGAGAGAGAAAGAACACAGACACACAGTTTGTAAGGTATACTTTAGTCAGTTGTACAAAAGGGCTAGGTTAAGAAATAAGGGGCTGTAACCCAAGATTTAGATTCCTACCTGAAATTCCTTCTTTGTTCTAGCCTAATGTCAGACACCTGCCTGAAGTCTACTTCCTTGTCCTTGGCCAATGTCATATTTTTGCCAAGCAGCCCCAAAGGCTCTCTGCCTTCTCTCCCCCTTTTTTTATTTCATTAACAAGACTGAGTCTGTCTTAGGTCATTCTAACAAGAATGCCTTTCTTACCCCTCATGAAATATGCATTATCAAAAGCAATGCAATTATGTCTTAGGTTGGTAAGGCTCTGTGAAGAATCTTGCCTGTCCTTGGCTTGCCAGCCTGTTAATTTAATAACTATATCTGGGGGTCCATTTTCAGGTTCAAGCCATGTACTTTGGCTGCCAAGATGCTGATGTTGTTAAAGACAAGCTTTAACACGATGAGCAGGAATAAAAGTATTCCCAGGACAAAAAGGGCTAGCATGATCAAGCTATATATGCCATTCTTGAAGCTCGACCAAAATAGACATACTGACCTCAGGCCATGGGTAATTTTATCTACAGTATCTACCACATCATCGGTCAGCAAAGCAGCATTCTTGCAATTCATAAGCAGACTATGTAACATTAAAACATCCAGAGAAGTGTTAGAATTATGCCAAGTACATTGCAAATGTCTTTAAACTTCTTCCTAATTACAATGACTACCACTGTAAATTTTAGAACTAGCATGAATCCAATGGTAGGCTAGAACAAAGAAGTAATTTCAGACAGGAATCTAAATTTTAAGCTATAACAAGAAAGTAAGTAGTCTTCAGACATGAAAGTGACTTTGGGCTAGGTCAGGGAAGTAATCTCAGATATTTTGGTCATCCTGGTAAGCCCTTAAAAACAGTGTTCACTTAATTGTGTTAAATGCCTTGCTTGTTCTTTGACTATTTGTGTTTATTGTCTTTCTTGTTCCTTGACTATTTGCATCTACTGTATTGAGAGACTCTCAATCTAGAACTGACTTTAATAATGCATATAATTAAAATGGTATAAAAGCAAAAAGGAGGAGGGAAAATGGGGCATGGGGTTCTAGGGAGGGGAAATGGAGAAAAGGAATGACATCTGAAATGTAAATAAATAAAATATTCAATAAAAATAAATAAATTCATGGTCATCAATAAATGTGAGTTAAATCAGTTCAGAAAAAGAGCCTGGGGAAGCCTTTGGACACATGTCAGATACATACACCAACCTGAGAAAGGGCGAAGTCAATACAGAGAAACTGACAAAGACATTGACAATTCAGGTGTATCATATAGAATGTTTCCTCTTCTGATTTGCAGGCTATTCTATGCATCAGCTGTGCACCGAGTCTCTATAGCATACTGTTGGTCATCTTAAAGCTCAAAGAAATGGGTGAACTATGAAGACAAGGAGAACAATCAAAGAAATGGAGACATTACATAGTGATGTGGACTTGAGGGATCTTCAGGACTGTTTCATGGGACTAAGACATGTGTCAACCAAGAACCATTATTCTTCAGTCTTCTTCTTAGGAGGGAACAAATTAAGTGTAAGTAAAAACACTCCTGTCTCTGTCCACATGTTATTCTGTTAGTGAGTAGCTATGGAAGCTGCATCAAGTTATGCAACCTTCCCCAACCTCAGCATCCCATGTATTGTGGGGCAAATAGAATCCCTAACCAATAGGATGAAGAACAAATGTGGTCACCCCACAAGGCAGCGTGACCTGTTCAGGGGATGGAGGGGACACAATCAGGGCTGCCTGTTATTTCACACAGCTGGGTACCTTCCCTTCTGTTTCACTCATGTTTATTTGTAAAGGGCTGCCTGTTGTCTCTGGCATCCTGAACACAGTCCTTGACTGCATCATTGTAATTCTACACCAGTCATTCTATAGGAGTCCCCTTTAGAAAACATAATGCATCACTAGTTCATTTTATAGTCACAGCAACAAAGGCTATGTGGAAGCTGCCGAATTAGACTTTCATTGTTCCCAAACACTAAAATCAAATTAAGGAGCCCATACTATTAATAGTAATACTTATTCAGCTCCTTTCCACTTTAAAGTGCTCTATAAACATTAAGTAATTAGACCTTCCACTCTTCTGAGGTAGGTAAATAATTGTTATCTCCCAATTTAAGGAAGCTGAGGTGGAGGTTAAATGGTTTGCTTGCTCAGGGCACTAGACTGAGGCAATATTTAATTCTCAAATTAGGGCATTTAAACGTGTTTTAATTTACTTTGGACACTGTATTGAATTTTAATGATAATTTATCATATTATTATATACTGTTTCTATTACAAACTGGGTGGGAAACTAACTCATTAATACTTGAATGCAAATATGTAGAAAACTTCAGACATATGGATTTCCAAGATTTTCTTAGACGGTCCATTTATAGACCAAGTTGTAATTGTTCATTCTCTCAGTGGTGATAATTACACACACACACACACACACACACACACACACACACACACACACACACACAAAAGTAATCATATTTCTCATAACAAATACAATTCTGTTAGTATGAGGAGCCATTATTGCACTGACTCCCAGAACTGCAGAGCATCCATGGGCTATGTTGGCTTGTAAAAGCTGCAAAGAACACCTCTTCTCTGTTGTTATTTCATGGACTGTCCACATCCTCATCTGTCCTACACAAGGCTGTCCAGCTTATAAATAAAATAATGTGAAGAGCACATTGTTACCTCCCCCCTTTTTCAGACTCACGAACACCTGTATGTTTCTGCCTCCACCACAAAGCCCTTCTCAGCTTTTCTAGAAATTATAGCTGGTAAGGCCATGGGATAGACTTTAACCACAGCACTTACAATGTTACCATGTCACCACTTACAATGGTTTACAATTCTTCTATTGTAACAAACAAACAAAGGCAACAAAGGCATTTATTAAATGTGCATGTCAGCGCAAGACATGCAGTGAATCTCCTGTGATGTTAACTAAACAGAGACACAGGGAGAGCAATATAGTGCCTGAGCCACCTTTCCTAAAGATGAATTTTACTACTGACATATTACTAATGAATTTTTCATGTTTCCCTTTGGTATTCACCAAAGGAAAAAAAATCTTTGTTATTTGTTTACACATAGGCTTTCTAATCTTCTTATCATGTCTTTTCCATAATCCCTGTATTGTCAAAATCTCTGTGCTGTCCTTTTATCTTGCTCCAGGCAATCTCCTCAAGAGTGGATATCTGTTGAGTGGAGAGTTTAGTAAGAAAGTTTTGTGGATGTAAAGGAATGTTTTGCATATACTGCCGATGCAGATACATGTTATTAACACTTAAGAGGACTTCTACATGAAGGCAACTAACCTATTACTTACCTATTGCCTCATTTAAAAAAATAATGCAAATTAAATTCAAAGCCTTCTTCAAGGGTCTGATTTTTTTTTCTGTTCTAGAAATGGCTATTTGAAATTAAAGCTGAACAAGGAGTATGCTAAGCCTCTTGAGAAACGGTAACACTAACTGCCTCTCAACTTCTCCCTGGACCCTAGGGTATACAATTTCATGAAGAAAAGGGAGACTGAAGATTTCAAAGGCATTAGTTTACTTTTATAAAGAATATCAGTGCAAGGAGAATTCCTTAACAAATGTTAAAGTACTACTGAAGAAAAATTCCCAAATGGAAAAATAGAGATGGGTGATGAGGCATTCTCTTACATCTAATGTTTATGCTGATGTAATTACCAGTACAAAAGAATGGAGAAAATGCAGGGACACCGAGGGGACCAGGTGCAGGCACAGCCCACCCTGACAGTATCATAGCACTGCTGAGTGTCGGGCTTGACTGGTTAGTCCTGCCTGTGTCTTCCCAAGCACCCATCCTGGAATCAAAGCCCAGCATTCCTTGAAGCCCAGCAGGATCTTCACTGATCCTTTTTTTACCTGGTTAGTGTATCAGGGTCTTCAGTCTGAAGCCTGAGCAGGGTCAGGAAAGGGGAGTACACTAAACTAGATTGGATCTATTTTCGATGTACCTAACCAGGGTAAAGTAGATGAGCCTGAAAGTGTTCAGGAAAGCTTGAAGATGTGCCTGAGATTTGGAAAATGGCCTAGAGAGTTGGGCTTGACAGTGTAGCTGAAAAGCAGTAACAGGAGGAGATAAAACGATCTTACATCTGCATCTCTGATGAGTTCAGACCATCGAATAAACTTGCTGGCATTCTGCAGTGACTCGGCAAATCATTAGCAATTTCTTCCGTTTAACCTTTTGTATTAAACAGTAAACTATGAGTTGTCAGTATATTTCAACAGGTAAAGGGCCCTGCTGCCAAATCTAGAACCCACTTAGAGGAAGAAAGAGAGACCTGACTCCTGAAAGTGGTCATCTGAACTCCAAGTGCGTGTCACATTGTGCCACCCTGAATAAATAAAAACTGAATATAACATAACAATTAAAAAAGAACAAAAAATGTAAGCAAGCTGTAATGTTGCTGCTGTAAAATATTAACCTGGCATGAATTCTGAATTACTGTCGGCATAACTGCATAACTCCTTACTGAAGATTGCTTTAGGAAATACCCTCTGACGTCTATAGAGGTCTTCCAGTAGGAAGTACATGATTCAGTAATATAATGAAATAAGTAGACAAATTAATAAATATACAGGGTGGTAGTTCTATAATACAGGGCTGCACTAGGCTCTAGGAAAACCAAAAGAGAGTCCCACACTCAGTACTATATTTATTTACTAAGCCAAATGGCCTAAAATACCAATATTTTTATTTGTTTCTCTATATTGAAAATTACTGCTACATTTATAAGGTCCATGTGCGCTTGTGAAAAGAAGGGTGCCTGAGTAGGTAGGGGCTTTCAATGAACACTGAAACCTCCCCAGAGCCCGTGTTGCTCTCAGACTCAGTAACACTTAAGGGGGCAGATTTTGAAGAAAATAGCAGTGATCCTTACAGAATAAAATTTAAAATTCTGACTAATGGGCAAGAAGAGGCTTTTCATTAATCAAGCATGGGCCTTATTATTTCTTAACCAGAGAACTATCCAAGTTCAATGTGTTCATTTTGAGAAATCTAATTGCTGCAAATCCAAAACAGATACATATTTTTCTAAGCAGTAAATAGAGCTATTTTCTTTCCTTCTCTGAAGCATAAAAGAACCAGTACTAAGAAACAGCTGCATCCCCAGAGAGGCTCAGACCCTCAGATACATAGAAGCTTTGTAAATGGTCAAAATGCACAGGCAGTTCCATTTCTCTGCCCCGGGAAAGCGTGAGTGAAGGGTGCTTTTAGACAGCTGCAGAGATGGGTGATGAAGGCGGGTGAGACAAAGAAGGACAAAACCTGCGTGAGCAGATGTCACCTTCAAAGTAAGTGTGGCACTGACAGCTTTGCTTATCTGCTCCACCACCTAAGAACAAGCAAATTGATTTTAAAATGAGGAAGCAATATGTTCATATTCATGGAAATATCCACCAAGCCTGGACTCTGCATTCTGTTGTTTATCCAGGGCGGAAACACTTGAGCTGTGTGGCTTTCTGTAGTTTATCTGTGGCCATCAACTGAATGAAATGAAGATATGCAAACAGAATGAGTTCGTAGGGATTCTGAGTCTCATTTATTTTCATAAGGCATTCCTATCTCTATAAGATGATTATTTTAGGTTTAGCTATTGGACCTTCAGCTTGATTTAGGATCTTTCTCTTCTAACATTGCCTTATGTCAAGTGTTCCAACATGGTAATCAACTCAGATGGCTGTGTGGGGACCGTGTCCTGTTGGTAAGAGTTTCCTGGAACCAAGCTTTCTGTAAATCCTCTTTCTCACTGTTTGAACTCTCCTCCACTTCTGGTGTAGGTTGAATTATTAGTGTTTGTTTTATACCCCACAGAGACTTCCTCTCTCCACAGCCATGATCCACTACAACAGTGTTCAGAAACAGCCAGCTGTAGGGAAGAGGATTTTGATGAAAATGTGCTTGCAA
This sequence comes from Rhabdomys pumilio, assembly GCA_030674055.1. Lineage (NCBI taxonomy): Eukaryota > Metazoa > Chordata > Mammalia > Rodentia > Muridae > Rhabdomys > Rhabdomys pumilio. Next base: position 3,844,821 of record JANHMN010000001.1, read on the forward strand.
GGCTACACATTCACAGAATATGGAAAATGAAGCATTCATCTCTGACATTTTAGAAGGACCTAAGATTGATTTCTACCAAGGAGGGTTGCAGCATTGAGGACATTTCCAGGGCCTCACTTCTCCTCCTATTCTCTTCCCTTCACTTTTCTTCCAGGTTCATGAATAACCATTCTAGAGAAATGTTTCTTGTTTATTCTTTGTTCCTCTCCAAAATACACTCTCTAATATTTTTCCTCATCTTTCTAAGAAAATAGGTGGACATGTTACAAAGTAAAAAGTACTCATGTTTGAATGACAGATGTCAACACGATGATCCCCCTTACAGTGTAGAATAAGTCAGCTTTCCCTCCATGCCACCCTGTTTCATTGTTACTGAGTCATGGGCAAGTTTCCTTTCTGTAGAGGGCAGGAGCTTCATTTTTTTGTAGGCTGTTTATGCTTATAGCATCTCCCATTTGATCAATCCTGCCCCAAATTATTCACATGACTCATATTATCTTGCAGCTAGTCTTACCACAGAGAACCATTTTTGACCACTCTGGTTCACACTCCATCACTCACCCTTGAAAGCTGTTTGCAGCAATATTTTCACAGATCATTACTGTCCCTTTATTCTTCAATTCTTACTTATTTTCTGAAGGCCTGGTAGTAGAAACTAGGTCACCACCACAATGACAGTAGAAGACTGCACTGAAGAAACTAAGTGGGGCCAGAATCAGTGACAGTGACTGACATGTTCACAACCAATCAGTCACCTCAGACCAAGGTCTAAGCCATGGACAGTTTCAAGCAGTGGGAGATCTCACCCAGTGTATGGCTCCTGCTTTGAATGCATAGTGTTATTTCTTAGTAAGAAGTAAGACATCACCATCAATCAATGCTATTACTCTAATGTTGGAAAGTAGAAGGAAAGGAAGGAGGTAAAGTTAAAAATGAAGGAAGGAAGAAAGGGAGGGAGGGAAGAGAAAGGACAAAGAGAGTGGCAGATATTGACAGTGAGAGGGAAGAAGAAACAAGAGAAAGATAAAAGGGGCAAATGATGACATAACACACCCACCCACACACATATGTGCACATACACTACACACACAAACACACACAAATGCCACACATACACACACACTGCACATACACACAAAACAGATGCACAGATACACACACATACATATACTCACACATACACACACATACATAGACACATGCACAGACACACTCTCCCCCCCACACACATATACATGTATATACACACACACACGTACATGCACACACATTTACATGTATATTCACATGTATTCACATTCACAAACACCACACACTCATACATGCACATATACAGATACACATACATAAACGCATGTATATCACATACATACATACATGTACACAAATATACAAACACACTACACACATACCATCCACAAACACATATACACATACACACTGCACACACACACCATACACAAGTACACATACACACACCACATACATACTGTACACAAACACACACACACACACACACACACACACACACACATGTACACACATGCCACACACACACCACATTCACAGCATACACAAACACACACATACAAATACAAACCCCTTCCCCTATACACACACCACACATATCACACACACACATAAACACATGCAACACAAACAAGATAGTAGCAAAAATCCAGGTACTATTCACATTTGAGATAACATTAAGGACCAACAACTTAAAAATCTTAGTCAAAAAACCTCCCAAGTCATATCCATTACTGATGGAGAATGTGGGCAGCAGCTATGCAGAAATGCTTGGCTCATGATCAGATCATTGAAAGGTTCCTATTACTGAGATTCCCCATGAAGAGTTCATTTGTATTCATAGAAGTTCCAGAAGGAAAAGGGTACACAATTACCAGGTCATTTAATCTGTCTGCTGTGCAAGAGAAGGTGATTCCCTGCACGAGGAGGCTGCCTGGGAGTTTGTGATCACTCTGTGATCATGCCTGAGTCTTTCCATTTTTTTCCCTCAAATTCCTAAAGTGCTTGCTCACTCTTAAAATCCCCAAAGGGAAAAGCAATGTTCATGCATGAAAGAAATGATTTTCCTTTGAGTGTCTCTGTGAGGTCATGTATCTCTGTTGGCCTGCTATAGGCAGTGACATATGCAATTGAATATAAATGTTCAGTGTTTCCTTATTAGAACTAATTAGTGGGACCATTTTCCACTTTTAAAATGATGAGCCTGGCCTCCCATCAGAAGGTCATTTTTACTAATGTTTCTATTGCAGCTAGAAATTGTTACTGAGAGATCATTCAATGCTGGATAGTTTGGGATTAACAGTTCTTCATACACAAACACACACACACATACACACCACACATACCAAACACACATACACACACATACACCACAAAAAGATGTTAGATAAAATTCAGGCACAATTCACATTTGAGATAACATTAGGAACCAATAACTCAAAAGAGATTAAGTATTCAAATTAACCAAAATTATTGATTTTTTTCTTTGTAAAATTACAAAGAAGAAAATTTTAAAGTAAAATATAATAATAATTTATTATTTTATAATAATATAATAATTTATAATAATTCATTTAGAGCCCAGCTCTCAGATTGCAACATGGACCCTGGTAGGAGTCTTTTAAAATGATGATTTTAATACTTTAATAAGTGAATAGTGTAGACATTTCCTTAAAAGTTTGTGATGAGATTACTAACTTCAGTTAATACTAGAGAAATCATGAGCATTCTCAAACAATGATGCCTATCATTCTTTGTAGTAAAAGATCTGTGAATGGTCAGGGTGGTAAGTAGGCCACCATTATAGTAGTGTATGTATTGGTGGGCACAGAAGGTAAAGACATATACTCTTTAGATCATGTAACAGAAATAAGGTTTGCTTGTTTCTGTTACATGGCGTAGGTTGGGCAATAATGAGCATGGGGCTTACAGTTTAAAGACAAGAGCCACCAGAGTCTCTATTTTGGCAAAACATTTGGTCAGTTGGGTGAACTATATTTTGCACAGTTTCCTGGTAATTCCCATCCTTTGAGTAAAGGCAGTCAAGGCAGATAGTTGTGCACTTCTGCAAGTTTAGTCTGAGACTTGCAAATTTAATTTCCAGTTACACAGTCTTTAACCTCCTTGTCCTGACAACATGTCTTTGGGCTTTCTCAACTCTACTGGCTTCTTCAGCTATCATACATCTAGTTCATCTTAGCCTTCCTGCCCCTTGACTTTCAATTTCACTGTAAAGGGTGTTTCTTCTTTCATTGTTTTTTATGTTTTGGTTTGTTTTTGTTTTCATTTTTTTTTGTATTAGACATTTAATTTATTTCCATTTCAGATGTTATCTTCTTTCCTTATTCCCCCACCAGAAACCTCCTATACCATCCCCCATCCTCCTGCTTCTATGAGAGTGTGCCCCAGCCCCCATTCCCACCTGCCTACCTTCGAATTCCTCCACACCTCTGGAGCATCCCACCTTCAAACAAACAAGGACCTCCTCTCCCACCAATGCCCAACAAGGCCATCCTCTCCTACATATTCAGCTGGAGCAATAGGTCTCTCCCTGTATGCTCCAAGGCTGGTGATTTAGACCCTGGGAGGTCTGGTTGGTTGGTATTGTCATTCTCCTCATGAGCCCACAAACCCCTTCAGCTCCTTCAGTCTTCTCTCTAACTCCTCCATTAGGAAGTCAGTGATCAGTCAATGGTTAGCTTTGAGCATCTGACTCTGTATGTGTCAGGCTCTGACAGAGCCTCTCAGGAGACAGCTATATCAGGCTCCTGTCAGCATGCACTACCTAGCATCCACAACAGTGTCTGCCTTTGGTGACTGCACATGGGATGGATGCCCAGATGGAGCAGTTTCAGGACAGATTCTCCAACAGTTTCTATCCCACACTTTGACTCCATATTTGCTCCTGTGAGTATTTTGTTACGCTTTCTAAGGAGGACCAAAGCACCCACACTTTGGTCTTCCTTCTTCATGAGATTCACATGGTCTGTGAGTTGCATCTTGGGTATTGCAAACTTTTGGGCTAATATCCAATTATCAGTGAGCACATACCATATGTATTCTCAGGATGATATTTTCTAGTTCCATCCATTTGCCTAAGAATTTCATGAATTCATTGTTTTTAATAGCTGACTAACATTTCCTTGTGTAAATATACCAAATTTTCTGTATCCATCATTCTGTTGAAGGACATCTGGGTTCTTTTCAGCTTCTATCTATTATAAATAGGGCTGCTATGAACATAGTGAAGCATATGTCCTTGTTATATGTTGGAGCATCATTTGGGTATACAGCCAGGAGTAGTATAGCTGTGTCCTCAGATAATACTATGCCCAATTTTCTGAGGAACCACCAGACTGATTTCCAGAGTGGTTTTATCAGCTTGCAATCTTACCAACAATGTAGGAGTGTTCCTCTTCCCCAAATCCTCACCAACATCTGCTATTACCTGAGTATTTGATCTTAGCCATACTGAATGGTGTGAGGTGGTATCTCAGGGTTGTTTTAACTGCATTTCCCTGATGACTAAGGATGTTGAACATTTCTCTAGGTGCTTCTCGGCCATTTGAGTTTCCTCAGTTGAGAATTCTTTGTTTAGCTTTGTACCTCATTTGTTAATAGGGTTATTTGGTTGTCTAGAGTCTAATTTCTTGAGTTCTTTGTATATATTGGATATTAGCCTTTTATTGGATGTAGAATTAGTAAAGATCTTTTCCCGACCTGTTGGTTACTGTTTTGCCCTATTTACAGTGTCTTTTGCTTTACAGAAGCTTTGCAATTTGATGAGGTCCCATTTGTCAATTCTTGATCTTAGAGTATAAGCCATTGGTGTTCTGTTCGGGAACATTTTCTCTGTGCCAAAGTATTCAAGGTTGTTCCCCACTCTCTCTTCTATTAGTTTTAGTGTATCTGGTTTTATAAGGAGATCCTTTATCCACTTGGACTTGAGCTTTGTACAAGGAGATAAGAATGGATTAATTTGCATTCTTCTACATACTGATCTCCAGTTGAGCCAGCACTATTTGTTGAAAATACTGTCCTTTTTCCACTGGGTAGTTTTAGCTCCTTTGTCAAAGATTAAATGACCATAGGTATGCTGGTTTATTTCTAGGTCTTTAATTCTATTCCATTGATCTACCTGCCTGTCTCTTTACCAATACCATGCAGTTTCTATCACTACTGCTCTGTAGTACATTTTAAGGTCAGGGATGCTCATTTCCCCAGAAGTTATTTTATTGTTGAGAATAGTTTTCACCATTCTGTTTTTTGTTTGTTTGTTTGTTTGGTTGGTTGGTTGGTTGGTTGGTTGTTTTCTTTTTTTCCAAGTGAATTTGATAATTGCTCTTTCTATCTCTATGAAGAATTTAGCTGGAATTTTGATGGGGATTGCATTGAATCTGTAGATTGCTTTTGGCAAGATGGCCATTTTTACTGTATTAATCCTGCCAATCCATGAGCATGGGAGATCTTTCCATCTTCTGAGACCTTCTTCGATTTCTTTCTTCAAAGACTTGAAGTTCTTGTCATACAGATCTTTCTCTTGCTTGGTTAGATTTACACCAAAGTATTTTATATTATTTGTGTCTATTGTGAAGGGTGTCATTTCCCTAATTTCTTTCTCATCTGTTTATTCTTTGAGGAGAGGAAGGCTACTGACTTGTTTGAATTAATTTTATATCCAGCCACTTTGTTGAAGTTAATAACCAAGAATGAGAGATGAAAATGTTAGTACATTAGTTGATAATTGAAGTAAATAAAAGTTATTATGAGTGTCATTATGATTTCTTTTTAATGCATTTAAAAATTTTCAGTCCTGCAAGGTATCTCAGTCAGTAACAGCATTTGTTCATGAATAAGATTCATGACTTGGGTTCAACCTGTGTAACCCACAAAAGAAAGAACCAACTCCCACAAGTTATTACCTAACCTCCATATATTAGCATATGCTCTCCTCTCTCTCTCTCTCTCTCTCTCTCTCTCTCTCTCTCTCTCTCTATATATATATATATATATATATATATATATATATATATATCACACATACAACTAAATAATTTGCAATCTTTTTATTTTATTTGTAATATTTAGAGCTGTATAAAGATTCTGTCATCATTCATAGAAACACATTCCAAGACCTTGGAACATCAGTTCAACTAGAGTCATCAAGAACATATGAAAGATTAGCTCAACAGTCCTTAGGGTATTCCATGGATTCAAGGGAAACCTGGTTCTTTCTTCAACTCTGAGCCTCTTAGTGACTGGTCTGAGCACCAGGAATGTTTATCCTATACACCTAATTTGCTATCACCACTGAGGTCTATTATGCACAAGCCTGAGAAAATCAACATATAAAGTGCAAATTGTACTGTGGTTATAGTTTCAAAGATTTCAGTCAATAGTCTCCCAGGTCCACATGTTGAATACCATCTCATGGACATGTGGAGCCTTTCTGATAGATGCCAAGAGTCAATAGAGAGAGGAAAGGCCATACCACAACAGTTCCCAGTGATCTAATTTCTGTTCACTAGGCCATTATTGAGGATAACTCAGTTCTCAGTGATGTCATGGGTTGGTGTAACCGCTACTTTTTTATTCTGTTCTGTGATAAACATCCTAAACAAATGCAACTCAAGGTAGAGTTTACTGTGGCCTATGGTCCCAGAGGGTTTGATGTGCACAGAGCAGGAAGAAATGCCATCATGGCAGAAAGCTGAGAGATCACATCATTATCCATACACAGGAAGCAGACTGTAAACTAGAAATGGGAGAAGCCATAAACCCTCAAAGCCAGGCAACATGCCATACTTCCTCCAGCAATTCTCCTCCTCTGAAAAGTTCTGTCTGACTCACAAATGACTCACAATTATAGCTGTCTGAAACAGCATCGTGTGCCAAGGACCAAGAATTCAAAAATATGAGACTACAGCGACACTCCTCATTTAAAGCACTACAGCTAGGAGGAGTTCTTCACTATACTGATCTTTCTAGGACATTTAAGATTAAACAAACATACACTGAGCCTCTGGTACCACCATCTCACAATCTTGTTCTGTATTCTCTCCATGGATAGGAATTATCACACTGTAACAACACATTTGTGAGTCATGTATGACAATGTATTTCATGTGTTTGTCTCCTGTGTTCCAGAAAGAACAAAGACCCTTTTTAACTGTCTGTGGCCTTTTCATAGAATAAATTTAAAATTCATTAATATTTGTCGAATGAAGAGCTAAACGATTGATCTGTGGGAAAAGATTATTCCATGAAGTGCTACTTAAAATAAAAACTTAAGAAGTCACCTAATGGAACAATGTCAGCCTCTTTAAACATTGCCTGAACAAAACACACACTCCATCTATAATTTTTTAATATTGTAAGTAATTTTATAAAAAGATGATTCCTTAATTAAACTTTTCGTTTTCTGTCCAAACACTTTGAACAAATATTAGAGAATATTGCATTTCAGATTCTGCATATCGTATAAAATTTAAAATACAATGTAGTCCCAACCAGAAGTATAATGTTAACTAAATATTTATCTGTTTGTCACAGTGGACAGAAGGCAAATTTACTATTTTTCAATAATAGAATATGGCTATTTTACATTTTTATCTTATTATTTGTAGTTTAACTCTGATCTATCTTATTATTAGCAATCAATAGATGATTCCCTTGTCCATGTTATAACGTTAGCTTCAGTTGGGTTTGACTTTCCTCATGATGAGACTAATCATTTCATAATATCCAGTGTATGGATTATATAAGACAGGTGCCCTCAAGACATCCTTTTTCCTATTACCTTTACTTTAATTTTGATATTTGTGTAACATTGAAAATATTTTCACTGTGCAGATATTTTCATGAATTTCCCTCAAATTGTCAAGCTTATGAGATTGGTTTTCTAGATGTTTCACAGTAATTGTCTTTAGTAACATTAGATATTATCAATCCAAAACTCCACCCTGAGTTTGAATTTTCCTAAATAACTCATTTCATAATAGAGATGGATAGTGGTTGCTTTCTTTCCTATAGACATACTCACACAGGAAAAGGTCAAAGTGCCATTTGGCACAGTAAGAAATACTTGAAAATAGAAAACAAACCTGTAGTAATTGTGCCAAAGCTGCTTGTCTTTCTCTGCAGATGAGGAGGAAGGTCATTGCAGAAGACTCTTCCATGGAACTTGATTATAACTGATGCAAATACCTGGGAAGATCACAAAACAGGAGCACCAAGAAAGTCTTCCTGTTGAATCTTATTAATAGTAAATTTGCAAAGTATGAATAGGAGCCACGCCCAGTGGAGAAGAGTGTATTAGAGGCTGCAATGCTCATGTAAAAGACCAACACACAAACTGAAGGGAATGATGGGAGCTGCACCACAGCTTCTGGGACTGAAGATGCTCTGCTGCCTGCATGACTCCTCTTCCAAGGCAAACTCAAAATTCTCCTCAAACTCTGGCTACATCCAACTGCTTTCCGAGGACTCCACACACAGACAAGTCCCACAAGCTCAAATTCTTCCTTATAAAGGATTTGAAGTGTTTCAAACTTAGAATGCTGTCTTCCAAAGTTTCTCAGCTCAGTCTGTCATCTAGTAGCCATGACAAATTATGGTTTTATAATATAATTTTTTTGCTCCTTAAATATCAAAATACTTAATGGCAAAAACAAGGGAATTATGTCTTTCTTAACATTATGGAATGTAATTCAAATTCTAATCATTCTTTCATCTTATAGAATGCATAGATATGCATATGTATATATGTATGGACAGATACACAATGAAAACTGAATACATGTATATATTAAAGTCCATGAATAATTTTTCAAGCATTTATATTTCTTTGTAATAGAGTTTATAACTTTGAATAAAAACACAATATAGGGATAGTCATGCTGATCAGATTAGAATATGTCCTAACTCAGTTGACTTTTCTTGAACATAACATTGGTGCTCTGTTTTCTTAATTTGTAAAATTATTTTTGGTTATTTTATTTATTTACATTTCAAATGTTATCTCAGTTTCCAGTTTCCCTTCCACAAGCCTCCATCCCCTCTTCCCACTCCCTGTCTCTATGAGGGTAATTCCCCAACTTGCCACCCACTCTTGCTTCAGTGGCCTAGCGTTCCTGTAACCTTGGTCATCAAGCCTCCACAGCACCAAGGGGCTCCCCTCCTAGTGATGCCAAATAAAGCAATCCTCTGCTACATATACAGCTAGAGTCATGGGTACCCCCTGTGTACTCTTTGGATAGTGGTTTAGTCCATGAGAGCTTTGGGGGATCTGGTTGGTTGATACTGTTGTTTTTCCCATGAGATTGCAAATCCCTTCAGCTCCTATAGTCCTTGCCCTAACTTTCCCATTGGGGTCCCTGCACTCTGACCAATGTTTGGTTGTGTACATCTGCATCTATATTGGTCTGGCTCTGGCTTTAGAGCCTCTCAGAGGACAGCTATACCAGGTTCCTGTCAGTAAGCACTTCTTGGCATCAACAATAGTGTCTGAGTTTGGTGTCAGGAGATGGGATGAATTCCTAGGTGAGGCAGTCTCTTGATGGCCTTTTTTTTCAGTTTATGCTCCAGACTTTGTCCCTACATTTCCTTTTGAGAGGAAGATTTCTGTATTAATATTTTTGAGGTGGGTGGGTGACCCCATCTCTCAACTGGGGGCCATGCCTATCCACTGGATATGGTCTCTATAAGTTCTGTCTCCCCTTTGTTGGTTATTTCTGCTAAAGTCCTCCCTGAGAGGGTCCTGAGAACATCTTGGGTCCTGGCATCTGGGACTTTTTAGTGGTTACCCCCAGATTCCCTTCCCCACTGCCACACACCTACTTTCAAATTCTTGACCCTCTGTACTTCTCCCCCTTCCATATCTGAACTAGACCCCCTTTTCCCTCCCTCTCCCCTGTCTTTCACAGATCCCTCGCTCCCTCTACTTCCCAGAGATTATTCTCTTCCTTCTGCTGAGCAGTACAGTTTGTTGTGATCTTCTTTCTTCTTGGGTTTCATATGGTCTGTTAGTTGTATCATGTATATTCCAAGCTTCTTTTTGGCTAATATCTACTTATCAATGAGTACATACCATGTGTGTTATTTTGTGATTGATTTACCTCACTCAGCATGATATTTTCAAGTTCCATCCATTTGCCGGTGAATTTCATGAAGTCATTGTTTTTAATAGCTGAGTAGTATTCCATTATGTAAATGTACCACATTTTCTGAATCCGTTCCTCTGTTTTGAGACATCTGAGTTGTTTCCAGATTCTGGCTAATATAAATAAGACTGCTATGAACATGTGGAGCATGTGTCCTTGTTGTATGTTGGACATCTTTTGGGTATATGCCCTGGAGTGGTAAAGCTGGGTCCTCAGGTAGAACTATTTACAATTTTCTGAGGAACCACCAGATTGATTTCCAGAGCAATCTTATTAGCTTCCTGTCCCACCAACAATGGAGAAGTGTTTCCCTTCCTCCACATCCTTGCCAGCATCTACTATCACCTGAGTTTTTTATCTTAGCCGTTCTGACTGGTGTGAGGTAGAATCTCAGGGTCGTTGTTTTCCTTTGCATTTCCCTGATAACTAATGATGTTGAATATTTCTTTAAGTGCTTCTCAGCCGTTTGAGACTACTCAGTTGAGAATTCTTTGTTTAGCTCTGTACTCCATTTTTAATAGGGTTATTTGATTCTCTAGAGTCTAACTCCTTGAGCTCTTTGTATATATTGGATATTAGCCCTCTATCTGATGTATGGTTGTTAAAGATCTTTTCCCAGTGCATTAGTTGTTTTTTTATCCTATTGACAGTATCTTTCACTTTACAGAAGCTTTGTAATTTTATGAGGTTTTATTTGTCAATTCTTGATTTTAGAGCATAAGCCATTGATGTTCTGTTAAGAAAAATTTCCCCTATGCCAATGTGTCCAAAGATCTTTCCCGATATCCACATTAATGTCTACCTTTAGTGACTGCACATGGGATGGATACCCAGGTGAAATGGTCTCCAGATGGCCCCTCCTTCAGTTTCTGTCTCACACTTTGTCTCCATATTTGCTCCCTTGAGTATTTTGTTACTCCTTCTAAGTAGGACTGAGGCACCCACACTTGGTCTTCTTTCTTCATGGGCTTCATGTGGTCTGTGAGTTGAATCTTGGCTATTTCAAGCTTTTGGGCTAACACCCGCTTATCAGTGAGTAAATACCATGTGTGTTCTTTTGTGATTGGGTTACCTCACTCAGGATGATATTTTCTAGTTTCATCTATTTACCTAAGAATTTCTCAAGTTCATTATTTTTAATAGCTGAGAAATACTCCATTGTGTAAAGGTACCAAATTTATTGTATCCATTCCTCTGTTGAAGGACATCTGGGTTCTTTCCAGCTTCTGGCTATTATAAATAAGGCTGCTGTGAACATAGTGGAGCATACGTCCTTATTATATGTTAGAGCATCTTCTGGGTATATGTCCAGGAGTGGTCCTCAGGTAATGCTATGTCCAGTTTTCTAAGGAACCACCAGACTGATTTCCGGAGTAGTTGTACCAGCTTGCAATCTCACCAACAATGGAAGAGTTTTCCTCTTTCTCCACATTTTTGCCAGCATCTATTATCACCTGAATTTTTGATCTTAGCCATTCTGACTGCTGTGAGGTGGAATCTCAGGGTTGTTTTGATTTGCATTTCCCTGATGACTAAGGATGTTGAGCATCTCTTAAGGAGTTTCTCGACCATTCGAGTTTCCTCAGTTGAGAATTTTTTGTTTAGCCCTGTACCCCATTTTTTAATAGGGTTATTTGGTTGTCCGGAGTATAATTTCTTGAATTCTTTGTATATATTGGTTATTAGCCCTCTATCAGATGTAGGATTGGTAGTGATCTTTTCCCAATCTGTTGGCTGCTGTTTTGTCCTATTGACAGTGTCCTTTGCCTTACAGAAGCTTTGCAATTTTATGAGGTACCATTTGTCAATTCTTGATTTTAGAACATAAGCCATTGGTGTTCTGTTCAGGAATGTTTCCCTGTGCCTAGGTATTCGAGGGTCTTCCTCACCTTTTATTAATTTCAGTGTATCTGCTTTTATGTGAAGGTCCTTTATCAAGTTGGACTTGAGCTTTTTACAAGGGGATAAGTATGGACTGATTTGCATTCTTCTACATGCTGACCTCCCGTTGAACCAGAACCATTTGTTGAAAACTCTGTTCTTTTTTTCATTGGATGGTTTTAGCTCCTTTGTCAAAAATCAAGTGACCATAGGTGTGTGTGGGTTCATTTCTGGATCTTCAATTCTATTCCATTGATTTTTCTGCCTGTCTCAGTATACCGTGCATTTTTTTATCACTAGTGTTCTGTAGTACAGTTTGAGATCTGCCAGAGTGTGACATATTCAGAGGTGGATGCTCACAGCTAGCCGTTGATTTCATCAAGGGGTTCCCAGAGGACAGCAACAATACCAGCCAACCAGAGCTCCCCAGGGTCTAAACCACCAGCCTGGGAGCACATAGGGAGGGACCCATGACTCCAACTGTATATGTAGGGGAGGATGGCCTTGTCAGCATAGGTGGGAAAGGAGATTCTTGGTCCCATGAAGGTTGGACACCTAGTGTGTGGGAATTCGAGGGTGGAGAGGTGGGAGTGGGGAGGGTAGGTGGGGGAACATCCTCATAGAAGCAAGAGGAAGGATGGTAGGATGGGGGTTCCTGAGTGGCAGGGAATGGGGTAAGGGAATAAAATCTAAAATGTAAATATAATATCCAATAAAAAAGTAAAAAATTTAAAAAAATATTTTAAAAAGATCTTTTCCACTTTCTTCTGTATTAGTATTAGTGTATCTGGTTTTATTTATTTTATGTGGAGGTTCTTGATCCACTTGAACTTGAGCTTTGTACAAGGAGATAAGAATAGGCCAATTTGCATTCTTCTACATGCTGACCACCAGTTGAACCAGCACCGTTGGTTGAAAATGCTTTTTTCGACTGGATGATTTTGGCTCCTTTGTCAAATATCAAGTGACCATAGGTGTGTTGGTTGATTTCTGGGTCTTCAGTTCTAGTCAATTAATCTACTTGTCTGTCTCTGTATCAATACCATCTGTTTTTTTTTTTTTTTCACTATTGCTTTGTATTATAGCTTGAGGTCAAGGATGGTGTTTTCCCCCAGAAGTTCTGTTATTATTGAGAATGGTTTTTAATATCTTGGATTCTTTATTATTCCAGAATTGAGAATTGCTCTTTTTATCTCTGTGAAGAACTGAGTTGGGATTTTGATGTGGATTGCATTGAATCTGAAGATTGCTTTAGGTAAGATGCCATTTTTACTGTTAATCCTGCCAATCCATGAGCGTGGTAGATCTTTCCATCTTCTGAGGTCTTTAATCTCTTTCTTCAGAAACTTGAAGTTCTTGTCATACAGATCTTTCACTTGCTTGGTTAGTGTTACACCAAGATATTTCATATTATTTGTGTTACACAAGTTATTTTATATTATTTGTAGCTATTATAGAGGGTGTCATTTCCCCTATTTCTTTCTCAGCCTGTTTATCCTTTAGGTAGAGGAAAGCTACTGATTTGTATGAGTTTATTTTGTATCGAGTCACTTTGCTGAAGTTGTTTATCAGCTGTAATAGTTCTCTCCTAGATTTTTTGGGTCACTTATGTATATTATCATGTCATCTGCAAATAGTAGTATCTTGACTTCCTCCTTGCCAATTTGTATCCCTTTGATCTCTTTTTGTTGCCAAATTGCTCTGGCTAGAATATCAAGTACTATATTGAATAGATAGGGGGAACATGGGCAGCCTCTTCTTGTCCCTGATTTTAGTGGAATTGTTGCAAATTTCTCTCCATTTAGTTTGATTATGCTTATTGCCTTGCTGTATATCACTTTTATATATTAAGTATGGACCTTGAATTCCTATTCTCTCCAATACTTTTAGCATGAATGAGTGTTATATTTTGTCAAAGGCTTTTTCAGGATCTTATGAGATGATCATGTTTTTTTTTTCTTTGATTCTGTTTATATAGTGGATTACGTTGATGGATTTTCATGTATTGAACCATCCCTGCATCTCTAGGATGAAGCCTACTTTATCATGTTGAATGATCACTCTGATATGTTCTTGGATTCAGTTTGCAAGAATTTTATTGAGTGTTTTTGCATCAATATTCATGAGGGAAACTGGACTGAAGTTCTCTTTCTTTGTTGGGTCTTTGTGTGGTTTAGGTATTAGGATAACTCTGGCTTCATAGAATGTATAAGGTAGTGTTTCTTCTGTTTCTATTTTATGAAATACTTATTGGTATTAGGTCTTCTTTGAAGGTCTGATAGAATTCTACACTAAAACCATCTGGTCCTGGGGATTTTTTGGTTGGAATATTTTTAATGACTGCTTCTAATTCCTTAGGGATATGGGACTGCTTAGATGGTTTATTTGATGCTAATTTAACTTTGGTACTTGGTATCTGTATGGAAAATCATCCATTTCATCTAGATTTCCAGTTTTGTTGAGTATAGGCTTTTATAGTAGGATCTGATAAATTTTTGAATTTGAATTTCTTCAGTTTCTGTTGTTATATCTCTGTTTTCATTTCCAGTTTTGGTCATTTAGATACTGTCTCTATGCCCTCTGGTTAAAAATAAAATGCTATTAATAAGAATACTTTCACAGAATTGATACAGATTATACATTTCAAACTTTAAGGACAATACATGGAGTAAATATGTAAATTTTAAGCTACTTTTAGTGAGTAAGCTATCAAAAAATGATCTCTAGAATATTTATGAAAATGCATTATGCTATGTTATTTATTCTTTAGTGTATTGAAATATTAGTACGTAAAGGATGTCTGAGATGATATTGCATGAAACACCTAGAAAGCAACTGAATGAATATAACCTCTAACAATTTGTAAATGATCAAGGTATGTACATTATGTTTAGCTGAAGAAAGTCATAATCCAGGTATAGATCTGTGAATTTAGTTCAAGAAGGGGAGTAGAGACTTAGGTTGCTCATGTTGAATGTTGAGAGTGTTAGAGAATAGACTTGTCCCAGTTGAGTCTCTCAATTTCTGATTGTCAAGAAAATGGGGAAAACTGTCATTTTTAGGAACTTAATCTTGTCAAATATACAACAGTTCTACCCTCAAACACACACACACACACAAACACACACACAAACACACACACAAACACACACAGAGACACACACAGACACACACAGACACACACACAGAGACACACACAAACACACACACTAAAAGAGCCAATTGGCTAATGTGAAAAGAGGATAGGGAATCCCACTATATAAGAAAAAAGCAATGTTTATTCTCTCAATGTAGAAATCTTTAATAAAAGCTCTGAGTCATAAGGTCATGTAAACTCTAAGCTGTGGACTGCTCATAATTACTGTGACCCAGTTCCACAAGATGTAAAGTAGTGAGTAAAAAGCCATGAATATGGGCAGTGAAATCATTTGACCCAGAGCCTTATGAAACATTTTTTGAATATTTTAATTTATACTTCATTAAGAAAATTACATTTTTCAACTTCATTATTTTTTTGAAATTCTAATTTTCTGCTTTTCTAAAACCACAGTGGTCTCTGCTAGGAGACATCTGCTGTCTGCCTGGGCAGCAAAACTCATTTATACCCATCAAGAAGGTCAGAAAATCTACTCAAAATAGCCTAACCCACTAGGACACATAATATGAGCCATAACATGGTTTGTGTCAAAATTAATCATAGCTTGCATTTTAAAAAGTCCCTTCTGAAGTTGAGATAATGTTTGCTTATCTTGTGGCCATCTTCATTGTTCACTTAATGAATACTAATTACTCCCAATTTAAAACAAGTCTCGACACAAATGTACCCAGAGGTTGTTTGTCATCCCAGAAGTTGGTATGCAAGTGAAGAAAGATTGTGAGTCTGAGGAAGTTTGGATACCTGTTAAGATCTTGTCATAAGATATTCAGTGTAGCCCGGCGTTAGAGGGCTAGCCCAGACTGTACATGATGTGTAAGACCTTGGGCTGATCTCAAGCACAGAAAACAAAGAATCAAAAGTTGTACTTGACCAAAGAAGGGGTGGTGAGAGATCTTTATCATCTGTGGCATCCTTGTGACAAGACACTCAGAGCACCTTGGACACATCCTCCCGTATTTGCATCACACAAGCTTTTAATTTGATTGCATCTTTTCTTGTTACTAGGAACAGATTTATTATCTTAGAAGTTCACAAGTATTATGGATATTTTTACAACATAATATGTAAGAATTGAAATTTTCTTTATTGTCTAGTAGACATACCACACTTCCAATCCCATTGTGTTTTGACAGTTACATTTACAAGTGTAAAAAGTTGAACATGGCAATTGGAGGGTAGAGCCTTGGTTTAAAGATTGTCACAGCACTCTCTTGTGGCCCAGGGGTTCAGCTGATTTCAGCCTTGGCTTGCCTGATATCCACAAACTACTCTCATTTCACTGTCTACATAATGTAAAAATCTTGGAACAGTAATACTTATGGAAATTATCTGAGAATCTGTGTCAGTCGCCTTTGCTTACATCCTTGTTTCTCAAACTGAGAAAATCAGCCCCATAGAAATTCAATAGAGATGAGGAAATATAACTGTCCAAGTAGATTCTTTGAGCAGCCAGTGTTCAAAGGGATCATTGCCAAAGAAAGAAGAGATACAGACACTGTGGCACCATTTGTAGTTTACTCTTCATAGAGATCAGAAGTTCTCCTTGTTGACATCATTTACCTTTCTGGAGCATCATGAATTCCCCTCAGGAATCCATGCCTCTTTCACTTTTTGTCTACAGGCTGTAATGTGATTCTATCTCACTCCACCATCTAATAGGAATGAGGCCTTTACCCAGGTCCTATCAATTGAAAAAAATCTCACCTCAGTGGCCATGGTTAAGGGCTCTGTGTGATACTGACTTTGATGGGTCCTGGCAGGAGTACAAACTCCAACATTTGAGAGTAATGTCAAGCTTCACAGAGTTGGAGCTTATGTCACTAGTTAACCAGAACAGAGAGGTTGAGAACAAGGCAGTAAGGTAAAGCTAAGTAGAAGCATAAAGATAGCATAGGGTTCACTGCCTTCTACTAACCATCAACCTATTCTCAATTATATGAGACTACAGGCATTTTAAAAGGATGCAGTTGATATCACACATCCTAAGTACGAAAGATCAAAATTAACTAATAGTTTTAGACAATGAAACCACAGTGGAATAAGACTAAGCATTCATAGCCTGAGTGCTGATCCTAAATGAGAAGAATTTGGACAGCTTCCTGTGAGTCCTTTACATCATTTAGGCAGCTATACAAATATCCTAAATGCCACCAGCAGCACACCGTTATCTTTAATAATCGGAGGCTGATATTGAAGGCCAAGTCACCAGCAGATTAAGCTGGTAGATGAGCTTCTCTTCCTGTATGCATAAAGAAGAATGAGGAAAGGCATTACCGTCCCCACTAGAGACTCTGCAGTGGTTAGCTTCTCTTTTACCACCTACTCATCTCCCCAGATCTCTGCCTAACATGGATGCTGGGAACTGAACTTCCAACTCTCAGCCTCTGAGAAAGTACTGTGTTTGAGCTGCCCACCATGGGTGCTGGAAACTGAACTTCAGACTCAACCTCTGCGAAAACACTGTACACATACCTCTACTCCATCTCTCTAGCCAAGCATAATTATTTTTAAGATTGCTGGAGCAGAAAGCCAAATCCCTCTGTGAGTTTCCCAAGCTCACGGGGTCTGTTTTCTCTGTGCTTCTTGTGTCCCTCTCCATTACTACCATGTGCTTTATACAGCTCCAATCCAAAAAGATTTGGTAGGATATAGTACAAGTATAAATTTTTTAAAACATAGACTTTTTTGAGAAGTTTCAGTTTCATGTGAGATTGTACAGACTTACTGAGCTGTTGACACTTACATTCAGAGCAAGAAGTCCCGCTCATTCTCTTAAGGCTGTCATTCTCTACTAAATGCTTGTGACAGATTAGTTGTTATACAACTCTATGGAATAGAGCAACTAGAATCACACTTACTATATATCTGCGCACACACACACACACACACATGTGCAGATATATAGATATACTTTTAATATATGTAGTTATATATGTGTTTATCCATTTATCTGTCCATGTACTATCAATATATTTGTGTATGTATATATGTATCTATCATCTATTATAGCTACCACCTATCTATATATCTATTATCTGATAACTTTTATGAGTTTTGATGATTAGTACTATCACATAGGATAGCTTTATTTTGTCTTCTATTTAGTTAAAATTTTCTCTTCTTATGCCATGGAAACCTCTAAATATTTTCACAGTTTAATCTTCCCTTGAGTTTCCAGCTATTGGTATCAGATGCTTTATTCATAATAACCCTCTGATCTTTAGGTAAGTATTCATTCAAAACTGTATGTCTCCACTTCCAGCTAGTCTCCAATTTTACTAAGAGATACTGTCTCAAAAATAAAAATAAAATGTTGAGTAAGAGACTGGTTCTCAAAATTAAGGTGGAGAATGATAGAAGACATATGACATCAACCACTGGTAGTCTCACACATTTGCAGGAACATGCCCACACACACACCCATATAAACAGTGAAACACGTGCATGCAAAAATACACACACACACACACACACACACACACACATACACATATGCACACACACATACACAAACATAGATACACACAAGCATACATACACATGCTCACACATACACATATATACACTTTCAGGGAAATATATACACACACATACACACATCACATGCTTTCACATATGTATACACACATGCACAAATGAACACATGCATATACACACATATACACACATACACACACACATACATGCACACACACATAGATACAAGATGAGATTGATGATTTCACACTTCTTTTAAGATATTTTAAGCTTTTCACATATTACTACTAATGTAGCCTGGCTAAAATACAGATGTGATTAGAGAAGTCAAAGAAACAGAAAGTTTTTCTCTGAGTTTTTCTCTTGAACTGGTTTAATGACTCTCTATTAATAAATATAAGAGATACTTTTTGACAGGCAAATGCTCTAGAGCCTGCTCCGACACTGTTACCTAACCTTAGGCCTAGTTTTGAGAGTTAGATTACTGGGGAAAGCAGTTGGAAATCACAGAGAACTTCAGTCTCAGTCTAGATCTCGCTGATTCCTGCTCCAGTAAGAAGTGAGAAGCTGCTTCCACATTCTTCTGTGGGGTTGCCAGAACAACCTTGGCAACTAGGCTTTCTTCCTGCTCTTGGTGTAATGTTCTGCACACTCTGAGATCTGAGCCAGGATACACTGTATTGCCCATATTGTCTATGATAGGTATTCTGTCACAAAGATAAGGAAAATAACTAAAAAGTCATGTAAAAGAAGCAGTAAGCAATCATAGAATGCGTTGTCATCAAACCTATACAAAGCAAATGTATTGTAATGACCACACCAGCCTCCAGATTAAAACACATGGAGGGGCAGGAAAGAAGCCCTGGCTGTGCAGTAGTTAGTGCTGCAAAGATCTTGCTCTACTTGAGAAATGTTTATTTTAAAATGAAATCGAAAACATGTTTTTCCCAAACATTCCCTCTCCATATTCTCACTAATTTTACTCACAGTGAATGCATGTTACAATTTGAATATGGAATTTAATTATGGGAGAAAATGGAAGCAGTAAGAAAATGATAAACTCACAACTGAAGTGCCTTTAACTGTTTGCTAGAGTCTTTACCAGAATCCTCTACCCTTTAAAAGGTACTTATGGCTATTTATTTCCTTCACTACAACTGCACCACTAGGGCCAGAGACAGCACAAAAGGTAAGGCACTTTCTTGCAAGCCAGGAGCCCCAAATTTGATACTAGAACTCTCAGTGGAAGGAGATGAGGGATTCTTAAATATTAACCTGTATGCATACACCACACAGCACTTACATGGTCACATTTGGTTGCTCGCAGGTGCCTGCAAATGGTACACACACAGTACACACAGTACACACATACACACATGCACATACATACATAAACACACACATACACACATGTGCACATGCCTACCCCCCACCTCCCACCCCCCCACAAACATACACCCAGGAACCCAGATATAAGTAAATAAAGTAAGAACTTTTAAAAAGTGTGGCCATAACACTGCATCATTTGCCAGCTTTAGGGAAAGTTTAGACAAGAGCATAATACCCTGAAAAAGTTCATGATCTAACAAATTCTCCACATATTTACTTCAGGTTCCTATGAATTAAAACACAATCACAAAAACTCAATTCAGAATTTTCTCTATAATGTAGCCATTGATGTCTATCATTTAAAATTCACATAATCACAGCTATGTGGTTGTGTTTAAAACACTGTGGAGTTGCCACGTCAAAGCTAACAGAAGAGAAATAAAATGAAGAGATAGTCTGAGATCTGAAATTAATCTTAGATTAATAGTCTTAGGTCTAATAACCTCAAAAACTGTTTTCATGGTTTTATGATACCATTACAAACACCATGAGAAACACACTGTGCGTGATGACTAAAATACCAGTCATGACCACGTCTGTTGCCTTTTATTTTTTTCTGTATTGAACAAGAACCATATTCATTGATTTTTACATTCTGTGTTTTCTTGTCATTATTACCCATGGAAACACACAGTTTCATGGATGTCCGTTTAACATAGCAAGTTTTGTTGAATTTCTCTATATTTTATGAGGCCCTTGAGGTTATATTCAAACCTCATTACAGCTTTTCATCTTTAATTTATATATTTTCTAAGGAAGAAAAATATTCCCTTGACTATGAAAATTAAATAATGATATGCATTGTTTTTTTAAGTAAAAATCAATTTTATCAATAATTTCCCCACTAATTGAGTTAGAAGGATACACAGAGAATCAGATTAGATCAGATAGCTAACTAATTAAATCTGTGAATAAATAATGTAGACAAAGTGGCAGGATCAAAGAGTTAGAAAACCAACTTATCACAGATAAGATGGCAGCAATTCAGTCAGACAAGAAGGAATCACATACAGCATAAGGCTGAGGTAGGGGAGCACAGATGATGAGGATTGAGGTCATGTCACCATACAGGTGATATCTTGACCTATGGATCAAAATTAACATTACTAGTCAAACAGCCCCAGTTTTAACCCACTGTTAACCCAAATTCTATTTCTAGTATCTTCAGATGGAATATCTTAGAATACATATAGCCCAAATTGCATATTTGTACCTAACAGGATAATTCTAACCATGAAAAAAGGTTAAGTCATCTGTTTTGTTTTTTTGTTTTTCTTTTTTTGTTTTTTGTTTTCTGTTTTTTTTTTAAATCCCTGGCAACAATCATACTGTTATTGCCATTCAATTTCCACTCTCATTAGCAGACCTTTGTCAGTAGAGTCTAATTTCCTTCCCCAACCAGAGAAGTAAGTTTACATACAAGGGGTGTATTTTGTGCCCGATGAAGGGCAGGAAAATGATTTTCTTACAACTTCTATAGGTTCCTTGCAGGAGCCATTCTTTTAAAAAGATAGGAAAAGAAAAAAAGTGTGTAATGAGGTGCCTCATTTTGCCATTCGGTCTTGGAGACCTGGCCTTGGATGCCTGGAGACCATAAAAAAGGATAGATCACTAACCCCATGGCTGGAGAAAGAGAGGCAGGAAGAACATTGGGACTGCTAGCCAAGCATCCTAGCAGTATCAATGAGCTCTAGATTAGCGTCTCCAAAGTGGGAAGAACAACTGAGTAAGACACCACAGCAACCTCTTGTCCCATATGTAGCTACGAATATACATGCATGCACACACAAACACAGTAAATTAAAAACCAGCGTATCTTTTTTATGTACACTACAGTAAATGTTATGCAGCAAAAAAACATTGGGATATAACACAAAGCTGGTTACAGAACAATCTTTTTTATTAACTTGAAAGAATAGCCAACTATGTTCACATGTGAAGTGTATCTCAATTTTCTATCCACTTAAATGGAGATGTCATTAAATCCAGTTCAAAAAACAGCAAACAGATCTTTCCAAAATAATGTATGCATTTAGTGGCCACTTGCCAGTTCATCAGAGGAGTGTCAGCTGCACCTATATAATCATGGTCTCAGGGTATACACAGAGCAATGTATATACTGGGCAATTTATATACAAGATTCATACAGGGCAAAATGATGTTCCCTCCACCATCTGCCTTCTCTAGTTATTTCCCTTCCAAATCATTTTCTTTGGTTCTATTCCTTCCTTTATAGAAGTCTACATTTCAAGAGAAGGATCACATAAAGGGCTATAATGCTAATCAATAATATTTATAGTCTTAAAATGCAGATCATCTGATGACTGATTAATGCCTCTTCCTAGACTCAATTCTTAGCATCACCTAATACAAAGCATGTGAGTTGCTGCAAAGTTTTATTTACAATTAATACTAGTCTACTTTAGGAAAATACAGAAACTAACCCCAGAAAGTCAGAGCCCTTTCTCATCTCAGGTACATAAATTACTCACCGGCCTTAGCAAACAAATGATCTCTAAAGATGGCCCTTCTCTCTTACCACAGCACACTTCTCTGACTGCAAACAATAGCTGCCTGAAAACAAAATGGCGACGCTTGCTCCACACTGGCACAGAGCCTCCCTGTTTGCAGGTTACTATCAGTGGGAAGGCTTCATCCTTATCTGTTTAATTAATGATGTGGGCTTTTAAATTTGGGCTTCATAAGAAATCAGTTGTCGCTTGGTAACAGATTTGCCTGTGGGCTCCCTGAAGAAGCCTGACTTTCCAAGCAGAGCACCCTGTTGTCTTATAAATAGGGCAGTGAAGCTTGCTCAGACGTGCCTCAGGCGTTCAGCAGCTCTTCTACTCTACAGTGTCTCATTCTGCCTGGAACTCCTCTTCACCAGAGACACACTCAAGTGGAGGGAGAAGAAAAATGCCCCTGCTTTGTGTTTTAATCAAATAACCTGTCAGAATTGAAGAGTGCAGAGGCACTTGCTCTTCTTTCCCCCAAAAAGAAAACAATTACCTTAGAGTATTAATTTGCTAAAAATAAAACCCATTATGATTCTTGGACAGTTTAGCATCAGGAGAAATATAAAGTGCAATTTTATAGCGGGACCATGGCAAACACACATAAACAAACAAACAAGCAAACAAACAAGACAGATCTTCCAAAAAATATAATGTATATGTCTTTAAACCTTACTAATGGAAATTGATGCTGTAAGTTAGACCTGTGAGGGTGAGGAAGGGTGAGAGAAGAGAGTTTGTTTCTGGTAAGGAGTCACACCATCTGTTCTGTTATAACACAAACTCATAAGAAGAGAGCTTTACTCTCTCTGCCTCAACATTTGTGTCTTGAACAGAGAATGAACTGGGCACGTGACTTATAATTGTTTTCTGAAGAAGAAAAATAAGTTCAGCATTTCCAAGCATCTGTGGCTTTCACCCTACAATACAGAATGGACAGTCTAGGCTTTAGCTTGAGAGATGTGGCTTTGTTTCTGTGGAGTTTTACATTATCATTGAACAAAACACTGTGAGGAAAACATTAGCATGAGTGTATGTATGTATGTATGTATTTATGTATGTATGTATGTATGGATGGATGAATGAATGAATGGATGGGCACATGGATGGGTGGGTGGATGGGTGGATGGATAGATAGTAGATGGATGGATAGGTGAGTGGGTGGTTATGTAGATAGATGGATGGGTGGGTGGATAGGTGGATGGATTTTGGGTGGATGGATGGGGTAGATGGGTGGTGGGTGGATGGCTAGCAGGCTGGGTGGGTGAGTGGGTGGTTAGGTGGGTGGATGGATGGATAGATGGAGAAGAAATGAGAATGAATGGGGGTAATAAAACCTCTGGACCTGATGAGACCTAGAATAACTAAGACTTGCACCATCTAGTGTTGAGTTAGGAACTGCAGGTAAAGAAAGTGGCTCTGAGGTGCAGGTGAAGAATGCCAGTCTTCACAGATAAGTGTCAGATAAAGCGGCTTCCCCACACGCATCCTGAGAACTCATCCTATCCATTTTCCAGTAGATGCCTGTGAAAATGGCTCCATGACATTTTAATTTAATAGCTATTTATTAAATGTCTATTATGTTCTAGGCATTCTAAAATTCATTTAGAATCATTAAAATACATAAAATTATGAATTATACTGTATGAAGTAAAATATATTCAGTGAAATATACATATGCTATAAAAATAAATTGAAAACTTTTGCATACCCTAAAATACTAAATAAATAAATAAATAAATATATAAGGATTGAACGTCTACTTTGATATTTATTTAGAATTTACTCAAAGAAAATTGAACATTAGCTAAAATGTGAAAATTTCTTTGTTAGGCAGAAGGGGAAATATTTTATAAAGTTGTGCACAATTTAAATATATATTTTTGTCATTGTTACTGCTATTCAACTCTGTGCAATAACTATTAAGGCTTTGAAAACATTTTATATAATCGATTTGATCAAACCAAATACAATTTAACCAACATTTGACAAAAATAGTACACTTACTAAAAATGATAAAATATGAGTTTCACAGTTGGGAATTAATTTAACAGCTACTTTTTAATGCTTAGAGTATTGCTTGAAATTTCACAAGTTCTTGCTGAAAAAAACTCAGAGGGACTTTATTAAATTAGGTATAAATCAATCTCTAATGTTTTCATTTTTGCAGCACAGCAATGATTTACATTAATATTACCTGAGCATCAAAAGCAAATAATGCACAGCCTTTCCTAAAGCGAGAATAAGCTGCTGAAATGTTTGTATGTGCAGCTGTTTCTTGATGAAACAGTTGAACTCAAAGAAGTAAAAAATTAAAGCATATAATAGTAAATATTTTTCTCTGATGTTCAAAATAACACACTGCATTATATAAACTATTGCAACCTCTAGGAAGCACCAAATAAAATACAGAATGAAGTGCTCATCTTCCCATACATATGAGTTTTCTCTTAAAATAGCCATTTGGCTGCGTATCTCAAATAGGAAACATCAACTCCGTAACAACTCCAGGAGACCATAGTAAAATCGATGGCAAAGCAATGGGTTTGAAAATATAATGTCACAGTTTGAGCGAAGTGGAACAGGGCCTAATGTAGTATAAATAAAACTATTTTATGTGAATTTGTGTTGAAATTCAGAGCTCTTAAGTTTGAAGTACAGCCCATAGAAAATCATCAGGATCTAAACTTTACTTCTGCTCTGCTATGTCGGCATACCCCTTACGAACACCAGGCTTTCCTACTGCATACCCCTTACAGACACCAGGCTTTCCTACTACATACTCCTTACAGACACCAGGCTTTCCTACTGCATACCCCTTACAGACACCAGGCTCTCCTACTGCATACCCTTTACAGACACCAGGCTTTCCTACTGCATACCCCTTACGAACACCAGGCTCTCCCACTGCATACCCCTTACGAACACCAGGCTTTCCTACTGCATACCCCTTACGGACACCAGACTTTCCTGCTGCATACCCCTTACGAACACCAGGCTTTCCTACTGCATACCCCTTACAAACACCTCCTTTCCTACTGCATACCCCTTACAAACACCAGGCTTTCCTACTGCATACCCCTTACAAACACCACCTATCCTACTGCATACCCCTTACGAACACCAGGCTTTCCTACTGCATACCCCTTACGAACACCAGGCTTTCCTACTGCATATCCCTTACAGACACCAGGCTTTCCTACTGCATACCCCTTACAGACACCAGGCTTTCCTACTGCATACCCCTTACAGACACCAGGCTTTCCTACTGCATACCCCTTACGAACACCAGGCTTTCTTACTGCATACCACTTACGAACACCAGGCTTTCCTACTGGTTACTCTGCCATAAACGTGTTTATTTAAATGTTGTCCCGTCTAACAAGTACTTCTTTGGGACTTTTCATTAAGCTCTAATGTAGCATACGTATTTCATGACTGCACGGTCACAACTGCTCCCACTGTGTGCCACCATAGCTGAGACAGCAGATTTGAGGTCAAACAGCCTTGTGCTGACCTGAGGAGATTCTGTGATCTTATCAACACTATTCAGTGTTCACCAACCTCATAGTTGGGGATAATGAAAGTTCCTATCTTTTAAGGAAAACCATGTCAGAAATTATGTCATTACTTAATTCTCACTGACTCAGTTGAGTCTGAGGAATTGAGATGTATGTCTATTTTGCTCATGGCTGACTCCCAAAGCTGTTTTTTACTCCTTATACATCTTTGTTGTTCCTAAGGGATCAAAGCATGCTCCTGGTCTCAAACAAAAATTGTGACACGGTGGGGACAAATTTCTCAGCAAGTAAATTTTAGAGTCTCTTTCCAACATTACTAGTTTGAGTCAGGGTTTGAGGAATGGCTCAGTGGTTAACAGTGTGAACTGCTCCAGCAATAAAGTTCTGAAGACTCAATGACCCGTGCCCCACAACCCACATCCAGGGAATCCAAGCTCCTCTACTGGACTCTATGGACATGCATACTTAAATATACATATGAATACATTCTTATTCTCTGTGTTCTGAAGAACATCTCTACAGAACTCATCAGTTAGGGAGTGCAAAGTTCAGAGAAGTTAGAGAATTTAAATTAAACAGATCCAGTGTGAAGGATCCAAAAGAAGACTCTGAACCCAATCCTGATTTATTCTGAGATGCATTCTCCTCCAACTGCGTCATTCTTTTTAAAATATTTTATTTGTATATTTATGGTTATTTGCCTGCATGCACATTTGTGCACCTTGTGTGTCGAGTGTTCATGAAAAGGAATCTCAGAACTGGAATTCAGATAGTTGTGAGCCAACACGTGGGTGCTGGGAATGAAAAAAAAAGCATGCTCTGTAGAAGGGGCAGGTGATCTTATCATGAAATCATTTCTGCAGCCACAGGTCTATAATTCTTTAATCATGTGTTACATCACAGGAAAAAAATAAAGCTTCCGCAGCTCTGATCCAATGAGGTCAGTGAGTTAAAGTGTCTCTTTCTTTTTTCTTTTCTGTCCTGCTTTTTCAAGATGCCTATGTCATTGACTTTTGCAAGTATGGCATTTTGAGTTTTACAATAAAATTCAGGTATTTTTACATTTTTTTTCATGTCAAGTAGTAATATAAACCAACAGTAAATATTAGTCATGTGGTAAGCAGGCACAACCTGTGAAACAGGGTGGCAATATTACTGGGTAATGTTATTTTGATGCACTGTACAAGAAATAAATCTTTAACTAGAAAATGCCCATAGCTTTGTGATTTACTCAGCATGCATAATTACTATTATCATTATTAATGCTAAATAATAGGTAATTTGGTAAGATAATAACATGAGACAATTTTCTTGGCCTTTAAAATGGGAATGTGTTGTAGGTCGAAAGTAAAATACTCATACTTATATTCTGATAACTGAATGAGAAACCTGAGTCCATCTGTCGATCAGGTGTCAAAAAGACAAGGGTGTGAACACACATGAGTCAGCACATTCGTGAGATCACCATACAGCTCCAAAACCTGCTATCAACCTTTGAATTCTAAAGTAAAATCTGAGCTTAAATGGCAGCCATTCACAGTTAATCTAAAATAACACTAAAACACAGGGACAGTAACCACTGTGTCTTCTGTAGAGCTACTGAGCTTGAACTGTAAAGGCTTATTTGGATTAAAGAGAAGAAATTTTAGAAAAGTGTTTTATTAAGTCAAAATAAACAAAATAAATAAATAAACAAACTTTAGTTTGTTTTATTTATCAGTTGTGAATTTCTCTACAGTAGATCCTACTGGGGTTGTGTATGGTAGTAGTCTTGTATATGATGGGAATGGTGGACCATTAGTACCTATGGTCTTCCAGATTGTGAAGTTATACTTGAGTGTAGTGTTTAATTCTCTACAACACAAGAGCTGTTAAAATAACTAAGTCAGCCCCAATACCTGCAGAGTAACAGTCATCCATCCTAAGCTAAACATAAATGAATTACTTTCTTTGTTTTTCAGGGTTTTTTTGCAGGTGGCAGAGTCTATAAGAATAAACACTGATGCCTCTGCCTGGATCCACATTTAGAAATGTTAGTATTGGAATTTATTCCAACAAAGGACACAAAACATGATGTGTTCATCCCTCCACATTGAAGCTTTTTCATAAAGACAATGTACCTGATTCACAAAGATGGCAAGACAGTGTGAAGATCTTTTTGGCAGTTTTAATTATAATGTAGAGCTGATAAATTATGAACTAGATGTTGCTTTTGAGGCCCACTGAGAAAAAGGATAAGAATTTCTTCTTAATCTGAGTTTCCTTCATTTTTGGACACCTGTCTTCATTTCATAAACTTTTATTGTACCCTATCTTTTAGTCTATTCTTTTAGAAGCTGCGAGATATGTTAAAAATATCCTGATTTAAAATTACTATATACGTGGTGACAGCTTCTAGAAGCACATTCACAGGGCAGAGTAGAGATCAAGAATGGGTATTTTGGCCTCCTGTGCTATGTAATAGAAGTTTTCATGTAATGGTTAATGTTTAAATGGAAGAGTATGAACAAGAGTTTGACAGATGGCCAAGAGGAACAGCAGATACTTCAGACAGATGGAGCCACATGAAAAATAGAACAGAAGTTTGGAAGATATGGCAGAGAGACATCCACCCAAGATATGTCTGGAGTTAAGGTGGGTGGTGGCGGCTTACAGAGGAAGAGAAGATATACATATGGGTTAATGGGACAGACTGAAGCTGAAGTTCTGTGATGGCATGTCTTACAAGTAATGCTTCTTTCTTTAGTTTTGTATAAACTCATGTTGCATAAAATATTCTTCTCTGACTATTAGGTCCAGCTGAATAGCTTCTTGTATGAGCTTCTTTATGCCAAAAGGTCCAAAGTAACAATACTTTTTTTTTTTGTGATATTATATAGGATACCTGGTACAATAGATACATTTAGTACTTGTACATTAGTATTTGTGTAAAAATGCATTTATTAAGTGATTTCTAGAATTTGAACTAATCCAAGATTATTTCAGGAATGAAGCTGACTGGAGATTTGAAAATGACCTAATATACTCATGGAGACAAAATTAAACCAAGAGAGACCTGAGCACAGGACCTAAAGTGTCAGAATAGAGGGAAAGAGTCATCTGTGGTGGTCTGAATAAAAATGTCCCCATAGTTAGAGAGTGGCACTAGTGGAAGTGTGGTTTTGTTGGAGAAAGTGTGTCACCAGGAGTGGACTTTGAAGTTTAAGAGACCCAAGGACGTCCCAGTGGCTCACTCTCTCTTTCCGCTGTCTGATAGGCCAGATGTAGAACATTAGACAGCGTTTCCAGCACCATACTGTTGTCCTTCTCTTCATGACAATATGGACTAAATTTTAATCCAGCCCCAATATTTATTTTTCTTATGAATAGCTGCCATGGTCGTGTGTCTCTTCACAGCATAAAACTCTGACTAAGACATCATCTATGAGGTACTTTACAGAAGAGTACTCTTAACAACAACAATAACAAAAGACCCCAAGTGTCAATAAAACATCAAAATGCTAACTTTTATTGCATCAAACAAAATTTGGAAAGGATATAATATTAAGACCAAGGAGGGTGGGCTCAAATTCTATTTGAGAGAATTTTAATGTGTGACTGAGTCATACACGTTGGCATCATGTCGTAGGGTAGATGGGGTCCTCTACAAAAACTTGAAAACTGGATATTAGATATGTTTGATATGTCTTTCAAGTTTTATAAGATATATCAGGCAAAGATTTCACAGGACAGCATGAAGTATGTCACAAGCTGAAGGATGGTACAGAGTGGCAATAGCAATGTACTCTATTTTAACATTTTTTCTATTTCAGGATTACATAATTTTGAGAATAGCTGAATATTTGTTTGAACTGAAACTCCAATTTCACCCTTTAATTCAAGGGGAAAATTTGAGTTTAATTAAAGAGTTGTGGAGTATCCTTGTGTTTTGTGTGTTGTTTGATGTGGTTTGGAATGTAACTGGTTTTGCTTGTACTTTGTTACCTAAGTGTGATTCCTACACTCTTACAATTATATTTGAAATGTAGAGAAGAAAAGCCCAAGTTCTATTTACTATTATACCTGTTAGACAAGTAAGGGGAATTGGTGTTCTATATGGCTTCACAGTCTTCTGATCTTGAAGCAAGACAATGTGTCTTCAAGTGTATTGTCAAGGATTTATAAGTATTATGGGACGCACAGAGCCTATGTGGGCATCATGTGTTTAATAGAGCCCATGGCCACACAGGATATATACAGACAATAGGTCACCTAACTACCATTGGATGAATACAGCCTGCAGGTCACAAATTTTCACACCTGCTCCAGAATTAATACATAAAATATTTGATTAAAATTAAGCTTATTAGCATGTCTTTCTTGCCCCTGTGCCACCACATAATGAAACATAGAAACATTTCTACTGATTATATTTAAACATGAAAAGGATTTTGGATAGTGCCTTAAAAAGGGAAGAAAAAGAGTCAAAGAAAAATCCTAAGAAATGCAAAATAGCCAGGCAGTGGTGGTGCACGCCTTTAATCCCAGCACTTGGGAGGCAGAGGCAAGCGGATTTCTGAGTTCGAGGCCAGCCTGGTCTACACAGTGAGTATCAGGACAGCCAGGACAACACAGAGAAACCCTGTCTCGGAAAAAACAAAAAAGAAAGAAAGAAATGCAAAACAGACACATAGTTCTTCCAGTCTGAACCAGTGCCCTGAGAAGACCTTGAACACTAGCTCCATACCCAGTCCCACAACACCCAGAGGAAGTGTAACTCCCAGATGCTCTAACATGCCCAAGATCATAGGTGAAGAGGCTACAACATCTGTCCCAAGAAACAAGCCTCAGTAGTCATTCTAGTATCGAATGAAGTTGACTTTCAACCAAAAGTTATCAAATAAAGTTAAGGAGGGAAACGTCACACTTATCAAAGAAAAAAAAATCTACCAAGATTAATTCTCAATTCTGAACATCTATGCTCCAAATGCAATGGCACCCAAATTACAAAAGAAACTTTACTAAAGCTCAAAGTATACATTGTACCTCACAAAATAGTAGTGGGAGAATTCAACATCCCACTCTCAACGATGGACAGATCATGGAAACTGAAACTAAACAGAGACACAATGAAACTAACAGAAGTTATGAACCAAATGAATTTAACAGATATTTACAGAACATTTCATCCTAAAACAAAAGAATATACCTTTGTCTCAGCATCTCATGGTACCTTCTCCAAAACACAAAATAAGCCTCAACAAATACAAAAAGATTAAAATACTGCCATGAATCCTGATCAGATCACCATGGACTAAGGCTTGTCGTAACAAAAGCAACAGAAAGCCCACATACACATGGAAGATGAACAATGCTCTATTCAATGATAACTTGGTCAGGGAAGAAATAAAGAAAGAAATTTAAAAATTTTAGAATTTAATGAAAATGAAGGCATATCATACCAAAACTTATGGGACACAATGAAAGTGATAAGAGGAAAACTCATAGCTCTAAGTGCCTACAAAATGAAACTGGAGAGAACATACACTAGCAACTTGACAGCACACCTGAAAGCTCTAGAACAAAAAGAAGCAAATACAACCAAGAGGAGTAGACAGCAGGAAATAATCAAAACCAGGGCTGAAATCAACCAAGAAGAAACAAAAAGAACTATACAAAGAACCAACAAAACCAGGAGCTGGTTCTGTGAGAAAATCAACAAGATAGATAAACACTTAGCCTGACTAACCAAAGGGCATAGAGACAGTATCCCAATTAATAAAATCAGAAATGAAAAGAGAGACAACAGAAACTGAGGAAATTTAAAAAAAAATCATCAGACCCTACTACAAAAGTCTATACTCAACCAAATTGGAAAATCTGGATGAAATGGACAATTTTCTAGACAAATACCAGGTGCCAAAGTTAAATCAAGATCAGATAAATCATCTAAATAGTCCGATAACTCCTAAAGAAATAGAAGCAGTCATTAAAAGTATCCCAACCAAAAAAAAAAAAAAAACAAAAAAAAACAAAAAAGCAAAAACAAAACAGCCCAGGACCAGATGGGTTTGGTACAGAATTCTAATAGACCTTCATAGAAGAACTCTATACTCTTCAAACTATTCCACAAAATAGAAACAGAAGAGATGCTACCCAATTCATTCTATGAAGCCACTATTATGCTTATACCTAAACCACACAAAGTCCCAACAAAGAAAGAGCACTTCAGACCAATTTCCTTTATGAACATTGATGCAAAATGCTCAATAAAATACTCTCAAACTGAATCCAAGACCATATCAAAATGATCATTCACCACAATCAATTATCCATTCCAGGGTTGCAGGGATGGTTCAATATATGGAAATCCATCAACGTAATCTATAAACAAACTCAAAGGAAAAAAAACATATGATCATTTCATTAGATGCTGAAAAAGCATTTGACAAAATTCAACACCCCTTCATGATAAAAGTCTTGGAAAGATAAGAAATTCAAGGCCCATACCTAAACATAGTAAAAACAATATACAGAAAACCCATAGCTAACATCAAACTAAATGAAGAGAAACTTGAAGCAATACCATTAAAATCAGGGACTAGACAAGGCTACCCAGTCTCTCTTATCTAATCAATATAGTACTGGGAGTTCTAGCTAGAAAATTAGACAACAAAGGTCAAAGGAATGCAAATTGGAAAGTAAGACGTCAAAATATCACTATTTGCAGATAATATGATAGTATACTTAAGAGACCCCAAAACTTCCACCAGAGACCTCTTAAACCTGATTAAAAAAAATCTTTAGCAAAGTGTCTGGATATACAATTAATTCAAACAAATCAGTAGCCTTCCTACACTCAAAGGATAAACAGGCTAAGAAAGAAATTAGGGAAACCACACACTTGATAATAATCACAAATAATAGAAAATACATTGATGTGCCTCTAACCAAGCAAGGGAAAGATCTGTATGACAAGAACTTCAAGTCTCTGAAGAAAGAAATCGAAGAAGATCTCAGAAGATGAAAAGATCTCCTATGCTCACGAATTGGCAGGATTAACATAGTAAAAATGGCCATCTTCCCGAAAGCAATCTACAGATTCAATGCAATCCCCATCAAAATTCCAACTCAATTCTTCATTCAGTTAGAAAGACCAACTATCAATTTCATTTGGAATAACAAAAAAAAAATCAGGAAATCAAAAACTATTCTCAACAATAAAAGAACTTCTGGAGAAATCACCATCCCTGACCTGAAGCTGTATTACAGAACAATAGTGATAAAAACTGCATCTTATTGGTACAGAGATAGGTAGATCAATGGAATAGAATTGAAGACCCAGAAATGAACCCACACATCTATGGTTATTTGATCTTTGACAAAAGAGCTAAAACCATGCAGTGGAAAAAAAGACAGCATTTTCAACAAATGGTGCTGGTCCAACTGGAGGTCAGCATATAGAAGAATGCAAATCCATCCATTCTTATCTCTTTGTACAAAGCTCAAGTCCAAGTGGGTCGAGTACCTCCAGATAAAACCAGATGCACTAAAACTAATAGAGGATAATGTGAGGAAGAGCCTCAAAAAATGGGTACAGGGGAATTTTTCCTGAACAGAACACCAATGGCTTATTCTCTGAGATCAAGAATCAACAAATGGGATCTCATAAAAATTGCAAAGCTTCTTTAAGGTAAAGGACACTGTAAATAGGACAAAATGGCAACCAACAGATTAGGTAAAGATCTTTACCAATCCTACATCCAATAGAGGGCTTATATCCAATATACACAAAGAACTCAAGGAGTTAGACTCCAGAGAACCAAATAACCCTATTAAAAATAGGGTACAGAGATAAATAGAGATTTCTCAACTGAGGATTACATATTGGCTGCGAAGTACCGAAAGAAATGTTCAACATTCATAGTCATCAGGGAAATGCAAATTAAAACAACCCTGAGATTCCACTTCATACCAGTCAGAATGGCAAAGATCAAAAACTCAGTTGATAGCAGATGCTGACACAGATGTGGAGAAAGAGGAATCCTCCTCCATTTTTGGTGGGATTGTAAGCTGGTACAACCACTCTGGAAATCAGTTTGTATGTTCCTCAGAAAATTGGATATAGTATTACCTGAGGACCCAGCTATATCATTCCTGGGCATATATACAAAAGGTGCTCCAACATATAACAAGGACACATGCTCTACTATGTTCATAGCATCCTTATATATAATAGCCAGTAGCTGGAAAGAACTCAGATGTCCTTCAACAGAGGAATGAATACAGAAAATGTGGTACATTTACACAATCGAGTACTACTCAGCTATTAAAAACAATGAATTCATGAAATCTTAGGCAAATAGACGGAACTAGTACACATGGTATACATTCTCTGATAACTGGAAATTAGCCCAAATGTTTAGAATATCTATGATACAATTTACAGACTACATGAAGTTCAAGAAGAAGGAAGACCAATGTGTGGGTGCTTTAGTCCTTCTTAGAAAGGATAACAG
Source organism: Rhabdomys pumilio (assembly GCA_030674055.1). Taxonomy (NCBI): domain Eukaryota; kingdom Metazoa; phylum Chordata; class Mammalia; order Rodentia; family Muridae; genus Rhabdomys; species Rhabdomys pumilio. The sequence goes on from JANHMN010000001.1 coordinate 3,879,447, forward strand.
AATACTCACAGAAGAAAATAAGGAGGCCAAGTGTGGAACAGAGACAGAATGAAAGGCCATCCAAAGACTGCTCCATTAGGGGACTCATCTCATATACAGTAACCAAATCCAGACACTATTGTGGATTCCATGAAGTGCATTCTGAGAGGAGCCTGACATAGCTGTTTCCTGAGAGGTTGTGCCAGAGCCTGACAAATACAGAGGCAGATACTCAGAGCCAACCATTGGACTAAGCACAGGGTTCCCAATGGGATCCTCAATGGAGGAGTTAGAGAAAGGACTGAATGAGATGAAGGAGTTTGCTACACCTTAGGAAAAACAGTATCAACCAACCAGCCCCCCTCCCCCGCAAGCTCCCAGGTACTAAATAACCAACAAAGGAGTACACATGGAGGGACCCACAGCTCCAACTGCATATGTAGCAGAGGATGGCCTTGTCAGTCATCAATGGGATGAGAGGCCCTTGGTCCTGTGAAGGTTCAATGTACGTGTAGGAGAATTCAAAGGCAGAGAGGTAGGAGTGGGTAGGTGGGTGGGGCAACACCCTCATAGAAGTAGGGGAGGGGAGGTGGGATAGAGAGTTTCAGAGGGGCAGAAGTCAGGAAAGGGGATAACATTTGAAATATAAATAAAGAAAATATCCAGTTTAAAAAAAAGAAATATAAAGTGAAAGGGAAAAAAAGAAACAGAGACATAGACATTCACATATACAGAAATATCACAAAAATTCAGAAGACAAAATATATTCTCAAAAGACCTGTTAGGTTAGAAAATGTCCCAATTTGCCACTATGAGACAAAGAACATTCACAGATGTATTTGAGTTTTTTTCCTGTTATTCATCTATTTCAGAACAAACCACCTACTCTTGAGAGTGGTTTGTTTCTCTCTCTGATCCATGAGCATGGATCCATCTTTCCATCTTCTTACATCTTCTTCAAGGTCTTTCTTCAAAGATTTGAAGTTATTGTGATATACGTGTCTTTTACTTGCTTGCTTAGAGTTATTTGCATCTATTTCATAAACAATACCTGTTGCTTACAATTTTGTGTAAAATCAATACTTTTCCTGCTGAGACTGCAAGAAATAATTAAATACTAGACATTCACTTTACCTTAACTGGAACTACTTAAATAATTCCCAGGCACAGACAATGAAGGATGAAATTTTCACCTTTATTATTTTTCTTGAAGAGATCAAAGCAGATTTGTCATCAGGGATCCCCCTCTGAATCCTTAGAAAGGCAGGTATGAGATATCCCTCTGGTTTTGTGTAGCTGTAGAGAAACTACATATGCCCTATTAAATAGGCCTTGTATGGATTTAAACTTACTCTTGTTTTTTATTTTTTACTCTCTCTCACAAGTCCTCCAATTTTCATACTTGAAAAAGGTAAAAACTAACCAACCAAACTAAAACACAACTGGTTTAGTCATTCTAGTTTATGATCATTGGATTTTTATTTTTTTTCTCTTCCTTCTCTTTCTAGGGTTGGAGTTGTATGCAATAAAACATGCTTGATCTGTTTTCTTTTTTGTAGCTATCATAGGTGGCACAATTCTTTACAGACTTTAAAAGAACAATGCTCAACTTCATAAGAAAAAAACAAACAAAACAAGGATAGTTAAAACAATCCTGTAAAATGAAAGAACTTCCAGAGGAATCACCATCCCTGATTTCCATCTGTACTACAGAGCAATATTAATAAAAACAACATGGTACCAAAATAAAACATAGGTTTGTCAATAGAATCAAATTTAAAAAACAGAGGTGAACCCATACACCCATATAGTGGGGGAAAAGCATCTTTAACTAATGGCCCTGCCCTATCTTGATGTCTGCATATATAAGAATGCAAATAGATTTATGTCTACAACCCTGCACCAAACTCAAGTCCAACTGGATCAAAGATCTCAACATAAAACTGGATACACTAAATCTGAAAAAATAGGGAATAGCTTTGACTGCATTGACACAACGGACAACTTCCTGAAAAGAACAAAAACAGCTCAAGCCCTAAAATCAACAATTTATAAAGGAGTCTCATTCAACTGATAGCATTCTGTAAGGCAATGGATGGCTTCGAAAGAGCATAAAGGCAGCTTACAGGATGGGAAAGATTGCCACCAATTCTACCTCTGATAGAGAACTGACATCGAAAAAGAAATCAAGAAATTATACATCAACAAACCAAAACCCAATTAAGCATTTGGTACAGATCTAAACAGAGATTTCTTGACAGAGGAATCTCTAATCACCAAGAAGGACTTAAAGAAATGTTTAAGATCTTTAGTCATCAGAGAGATGGAAATGAAAATGACTATAAGATTTCATCTTATATGTGTCAGAATGGCTAAAATAAAAATGTCAAGTAGCTTGCCCATGCTAGCAAGGATGTGGAGCAAATGGAACACTCCTCCATTGCTGGTGGTAGTGAACACTGGTGCAACCACTCTGGAAATCAATTTGGCAGTTTCTCAGAAAACTGGAAATAGTTCTACCTCAAGACACATGTACTACTCCTGGACAAATACCCAAATCACAATATCACAAAGATACTTGCTCTATTATGATCATAGCAGCTTTATTCATAATAGTCAGAGACTGGAAACAATCTAGATGTCTCTCAACCAAAGAATGGATTTAAAAAATACATGACACATTTACACAATGAAATATTACTCAACTATTAAAAATAATTAAATCATGAAATTTGCAGGAAAATGGATGAAACTAGAAAAAAATCATCCTGAGTGATGTAACCCAGATCCAAAAAGACAAACATATTATGTATTCATTAATGACTGGATATAAGTCACATGATACATGCTACAAACCACAAGCCCAAAGAAGCTAAGTGACAAGGAGGGCTCAAGAGGGACACTTGAATCTCACTGAGAAAGGGAAATAGGATTATACTTAGGAGAAGGATGGAAGGAGGGTGCTGGGTCGGAGAGACAGGAGGGAACAGGAAGAATGAGTTGGTGCGAGGACAGAGAGAAAGAGAGTAGTGGGAGAGACAACTGGACTGAGTGTGGGCATCTCTAAGATGAGTTAGAAATCTGGGATGATAGAAATTCTCAGGACTCTATAAGGATGACTGTAGGTAAGACTCCTAGGAATGGGAGGATATGAAGCATGAACTGGACATCTCCTCTAATCAGGCAAGATTTCCAGTGGAGGGACTGGAGCACCAACCTAGCCCACAAAACCTTTGATCCATAATTTGTCCTGCCTATAAGAAGTGTAGGCCATAAAAGATGGAGCAGAATTTGAGGATAGGGACAATCAATGACTTGAGACCCATGATATGAGTGGTAGCCTACCCATGGCACTGTTAATGATATTCTACTATACTTGCAGACAGATGCTGAGCATAAATGTCATCAGACATGATTTACCCAGTGACATATGGAAACAGTTGCACAGACTCACAGGCAAACATTAAGTGGAGTTTGGGAAATCTTGGGGAAGAGGGGAGGAAGGATTGAAGGAGTCAGAGAGGTCAAGGACATCACAAGATAACCTGCAGAATCAACTAACCTGAGCCCATGGAGGCTCACAGAGACTGAGCTGCCAACCAGAGAACATGCATGGGACAGACCTATGCCCTCTCCACAAATGTAACAGTTATGCAGCTAGGTCTTCATGTGAGACTCCTAAATCGGGAGCAGGAGCTCTCTTGGACTACACTGCCTGCCTTTTGAGCCTTTTCCTCAACTGGGCTGCCCTGCCTAGCCTCAAAAGAAGATGCACACAGCTTCACTGAAACAGGATATGCCAAGGCTTGTTGATATCCATGTGAGCCTCCCTTTTTCTGAGGAGAAGAGAAAGGGGTGGATGGGGGTGGTGAGGTTAGAGGGAGGGACTGGAACTAGAGTAAGAAGGGGAAGCTGCTATCAGAATATAAAGTAAATAAATGACTTATAGTAATAATAATAATAGAAGAAGAAGAAGAAGAAGAAGAAGAAGAAGAAGAAGAAGAAGAAGAAGAAGAAGAAGAAGAAGAAGAAGAAGAGTGCTTTATTTCTCCACTGTGACTCTCTTGAAGAAAACTACTTCTCCATCTGCAAGCTGTTATCAGCTGGTGGTTGATTTTGGGACAAGGATGGGGACACATCTTCACTTTTCATTTCAGTTTAAGACCTGGTGCAAACCCATGAAGGCTCTGTGCATTCTGCTACAAGTCTCTTGATTTTGTATGTGCACCAGTGCTACTGTGTCTAGAAGAACTTGATTCCTTGCTGTTTTTCTTTCCCTTTATATCTTGTATTCCTCCCATCTTATCTTTACCAGAGTTACCTGAGTCCTGAAATGAGAGATTTAAAAGAAATATCCCTTTATGGACTGAGTGTTACAAAGAATGAATTTCTGCATATTATCTGGGTGTAGGTGTCCGTATTTTTTTCCGATCTCCTGCAGAAAGAAGTTTCTTCATGGATGACTGAGCAAGGCACTGATCTGTTGAGCTTAGTAAAATGTTATTAAAAGTCACTTTATATTCTTTTAGTAGAAAGCACTACTTGGTTGTTTAGTAGATGGAATGCCTAGTTTAACAAGGTTCTGGACCTTTCTAGTCTCAGGTTCTTGCTCACCAAAGCAATGTTGGGTGTGTGTTCCATTCCATGGAGTAGATCTCAAGTCAAATAAAATATTGGTTGGTTATCCCCACAAACTTTATGTAACTATCACAGTAACATATTTTGCAGACAAGCCACTTTTATAGATGAACACATTTGCATCGGGTTGATTTTACCTTTCTTCTTTGTACTATTGTCTAGTATCATAAAAACTAATCAATTGGGTAATGGTTCTAGATAGGCACCAGCTCTGGTTCTTCAGATTCAATGAATTACATAGTAGTTGTTTTCAGTTACTTTGTAGAAAGACACCATCAATTTTTGGAGCATCACCAATAATCTGGGTTGTTTCAGAGTTTTCATGTGACCTGTGGGGCAAAAGACCCTTGAACAGAGCCTAGAAGGAATGCCAGCAGTACTCATCTGGTCAGTAAATTATTAGATGTAACTCCTTTCTGTTACTGGAAGCTTTGTTTGGTGACCAGAGTTCAATTGGGAATGTGTCACCCCACTACTTGGCTATTTGTGTCTATTGCCTTCCTAAATGTCTATTGCCTTCCTATAATAGAAAGCTTCTATTGTTGAATATTCATGCCACTCAAGTTGCAGAAAAGACTTTCCTTCCAGTGGACTCACTTGTATACTTTGCATACTGTGTAAACTTTGTAAACACTAAAGCCAGGAAAGTGGCCAGGCTCCTTGCCCAAGGAGTTCCTGCAGTCAGGCCCCTCCTCTAGATCTGCCTAACTGTGACAAAGGTCAATTCCCTCCCTAGAATAAACTAATTTTAGGCCAAAATTCTGAAAAAAAGCTACCAATCCCTTAGTAGGAAAACTCACCAGTTCCTGAAATTCCCACAGAAGTCAACCCATCTCTGGACACAAAAACCCACTAATAGTTGAACAGGAAAAACCACCAATCTCTGAGCACCCCAAGCTCAGGGCTTGAAATTCCACCAATCCTCACCTTGAAAATCTCCACTCTAGAAAGCTCCATCAGCCAAGACCCCTATATAAGCACTGAGCATTGTCCAATTCCCTGCTGTCTGCTCCCTCCCTGGAGCACAGGCAACCACTCCTGGATTCATCCCTCCAGACCTTGAACCCTCCAATAAATCTCTTTTATAAGATTTGCTGCTTGGTGTGACTCTCTCATTGGAGGAAGACAAGAAACAGTGAAGAGAAGGGAAGAAGGGAAGAGAAGGAGCTGGGCTGAGGCTCCCAAGCTCCTCAACTCAGCTGGAGAGACCCTCCCCCAGGAGCTGTAATGCTTTACTGAGGAAGTTCCACTCAGAGCTGCATGATTGCTGGGCTCCAGTGTCTCAGGATGCCCTTCCATTGTGACACTGTCCCAACTTTGAGCTGAATGGTTTCTGGTCCCTCATGTCTGGGGATATCCTTTCCATCTGAGCAGAAAGGCCAACATATACTTTATTAGGTTTCCATATGACCTCTAAGCCACCTCCTAATATTGGTCTTTTGTTCACATATTTTCTCTCTTGCCATATGCTTCCCTCCTGATAATCTCCTGAACAGCACTTACATACAATATAACCCCCACCAGGATGGTTTGTGTTTGTTTACAAATTTTATCTCTCTTAGCACATATCGAGTCTTTGGCATTGAATATTTTAAACTAAAATCTCATTGTGCTGAATTGTGATATATAATATTTTGTGGCCACTTTGTCAGTCTTTTCATAGGGTTGCAATTTGCAGCTGTTTATATTTGACTCCATGGTGATGTTGTTTATCTAATACATGTAAGACTTCCACAGCCTGTGGGCTTGTACACTGTCCTTGTGTTTGCTGTTCACATTAACTGTGAGAATCAAGTAAGTCTATCAATTTTAAACCAAAACTAATCAGAAGAGACAGGGAGGCACATTTTGTAGTCATTAAAGGAAAATTCCACTGAGAGAATGTTACAATTCTAAACATTTATGGACCAAACATAGGATCATCAGTTCATAAGACAATATTAACTTAAATTACAGATTTGTCTCAACATAATGATAGTGGGTGATTTCTATAGTCTACTCTTACAAAGAGATGGGTCATCCAGACAAAAAATACAGAGACTTGGAAGCTAAATGATATCACAAACCAAATCAATATAATAAATGCTATTGAACATTCTACCCAAGGGGGAAATATACACATTCTTCTTAGCAGTCCATAGAACATTCAACAAAATTGACCACATATAAGCACAAAAAAGCAAGTCTCAACAAATTTAGGGAATTAATTTTGAGATTGGTCTATTTGAAATTTATTTTAAGTTATCCACATTTTTAGTGAATTTCACACATTTCTGAATAGGTGTTGCCCCGCTGTCAGGTTTCTTTAAAGTAAAGAATACTTGTGACACTGGGTTTTCTTAGGGTTTAGTATAAATATGCTCTAATACTTACAGCTGAAGAATTTCCTAGAAATGTGTAATTTTTCACATTAATCCTTAAAGCATTCCCACTGAATTACAAGTTCTATTGCTGCTGAAAATTTCACAGGTTTAGAATTGTTCTCATTTTGATGTATATATTTCTGGCCTTTTTTGTACTTTATCTCTGATTTCTCAGTATAACAATGATATAATTTTATCCTTACATATTATTTTTGTAGTTAGTTTGCGTTTATAGGCTAATGCTTATTTTCTAAATTGGGGCATGTTTGACCATTATTTTTCCATTTTTCCTGTATTCTATTTTTATATATTCAGATGTTTGTGTTTGTGGACAGCACTTGTCTGCACATTAAAAATTTTGATGCCACAAATACATACAGGCTGTTCATCAATGGGGCCATAATTTTTTCCCCTTTTTCAGATTAGATCCTTTTCAGTCTTTTGTATTCAAATTTCCTGGACTTTCTCCATCTCCATTCCATAACAATCATGTCTATTTTGTTAATCTCACCAGTATATTTTACTTAATGTTCATTATTTATTATACTCCCTTTGTCAATTTTCTCTTTTAATTGCTTTTCTCATGAGTATAAGTTGGCATTTTTTAAGAGAAATACTGTTATGTACACAACAGCACAGTTACTAAGAGAGTAAGGAACAGAACATGGGAGAATAAGGCAGGAACACACCAAGGGTGAACACATACTTCTTAGAAAATTATTGTTTGATTTAGTTTTAGTTTCTAATATAATGCTAAGATTTTGTATTGTTCAAATATCTCAGCTATATGCTCCTTTGTGTTATTTAATTTTAAATTTTTTGAGAATATAGACTTATTATAAAACTCTCAGCAAAGGGACAATATCTCCTTAATTTAAAATATATATATATCCTAAAAACTCAGGCTAAGAGCAAAGTAACAGGATAAACACCTTGGAAATGAGCGAAGAATAAGTGCTGGAACCCACAGAATTTGATTTATTAAACTAGTCCTATATACTTTAAAGGTAGTGAAATATACTTTTTTAAATTGTGAAAGAAAAAGTAAAAGTTTGTTGGGAGCTGACTTTTAACAGAAAGTGGCTAGAAAACAGCTATCCATGCCTGCAAGGCTTATGTCATATCCACTCCTCTACAAGGGGTGTGGCAAAAGTGTATAAATACCCCAGATTTCCCTTCAATAAAAGAGACTGAATCAGAACATCTTCTGTCTTGTCTCCATTCCTAGCGTCTCTTCCCCTTATCCCCACTCTTTCTTTCTCTAGACCCTGACCCGAAGACCAGAGAGGCAGTTTGGGCCCGGCAGTGGTGGCAATCCCAGCCCTTGAGAGGCCAAGCCAGGCAGAGAGGAGCAATCCACATTTTTTTGTTATAGTAACTATTCAGGCCTTGTTAAGTCTTTTGTCTCAAGCCAGGTAGAGCGAGCAGGTTGCAACAAAAGTTGGCTTCAACATTTGTCTTGATTGTCTTGAAGATGCAAATTGTCACCAAACAAAAGGGGAAAAGGCGATAGGATGAGTTTGAGAGCTGAAAACAAAAAGAAATTAAAGTTGAATCCTTTAAATTTTGAGTTATATAATAAGCAAGATGTTAAAAACGTTAAAGAGCAACCATGTGTGAGAAGTCAGAGTCAATGAAAATTCCAGGAGCACATACAGAAAGCAATATGGAGAACTGAAAAACTATACAGCTAAATGTGATTACCTGGAGCTAAGTAAAAATGCAGGAAAATGTAGAGAAGACAACACACCATTCAGAGTCATAGAAAGATGCAACAAAATCACCTAAAATACAGAGAATCTGTCAGACACTTAGGAGGAAATACTAGAAAGCAATAACCTCTGAGTAGCCAGCAAAATAACTGTCAAGAAACAGGTAGTAAACATTCCACAAATGCTAAACACAGGTGACATCAGGAGTGGGCAGACAGACCCCAATGCTAAGAGGTGAGATTGTGAGTGGGCAGGCAGGCAATAGATTGCTGAGATAAGCAAAATTCTCACCCCAAATACTTGATAAGAATGGTTTCACCAGAGAGGCCAACAGGCACACAACTGTCAGAGAAAGCTGACTTTGGTTAGTCTGCATCACACTTCAAGAAATGACATCATAAAGATGGACACAGAGATTGGTCATCTGAAGGATGAAGTGTCAGTAAATTGTTGAGTGTGAGTCAGGGAATAGAGACTTGACAGGATGATGAGAGTAACCCTAGAGTGGATTAAACATTTATATATAAAGAAGTTCTTAAACTGAAAAGCTGAGGTCTTCAGTAAGAGGATGTGGGCCTCTGATGGAAACATGGATAATTCATCTATAATCACAGAGAGAAGAAGGAAGAAATGGGGTACAGACGTGGTTCTTCTGTTAAAAAAAAATGGTTCTAATAAATTATAGAAGCCCTTTGCTTAAATATGATATTTTTTTCTTTGTGAAATAGGATGCAAGGCCTTCAGGTAAAGTCTGTAGTAGAGAAAGTCTTTTAAATTTATGTGCAAGAATTAAGGACTATATTCATCATCTATCTATTAGAAAAAAAGGATTGGGTGGAGGTGACAGCACTTAGGATGATGGAATAATAGAGAGGCATCAGAGAGGACTGTGGGAGAACACAAAGGAGGCCAAAGGAGTGAACAGGGGATGCATAAAAAGAAAGCAAAGCACAAAACAAAAACAAACAAACAAAAAACCCCACCTCAGTTGAACAGCTTGGTAATTGAGGAACATTCCCAGGAATGAAACCATTGAAGTGAAGTAGCTACAAATTCTGAATATAAATTTAAAAACAAGACATAGACAAGCAAATGATGAAAGAACGAAGAATAAAGAATAAAATAAATTTAAAAGAGATGGAAAATTATTTGCTTTATATTTAAAAAGCATAAAGAAGAAGGAGAATAGAACACTAAGCCTTGTTGATCATAAAATAAAAATTTAGTGCTGGGTGCCAGGTGGTCAAAGAACAATTCCATCAAACTTTTGAGTTTATTTCTTAGTCTAGACTTATTTATTTAGTGAAAACCTCCACCAGACTACAGAAGGTTAATTTTAAGATATTTAGGTACTCAGAAATACTTTTGATATGCTTGTCTTTAGGAGTCTACTAAATTTCTTGTTCTACCAAAATAAAAGTCATAGGGGAAAGGAATACTGGACAGATGACAGCCACTGGGAATAGTCAGTGTCCTGCAGTAGACAACAAGCAGTCACCACCCAGGAGTGGATCTAGGAGCCCTCTGAAAGTTTGGCGCTGTCAGTAAATATCCTTTATAATCAAAATACAAAAGTAGCAGTTTTATGTGACAAGAGAGATACCCCATGTCTTATCCAATTCCCTGTGGCTGCTTCCAACATGTCTCTGTTCTGTCCTTTCCACATGTCATCACAATATCAACTATTACTGTTAAGGCATCTTGTAAATCCTCAAGGTACAGCACTTAACACCTCTTCTCAAATTCTGTGGATACATTTTGTTTCTCAAAATTAAAATAAAATGTATGAGCAGTTGCTTGCAAACCTGGACCATGTAGGCTGTTTTATAATGCCTTCTCCTGAAAGACCCCAGTCCGTGGCGGGGAGATCCTCACTCAAGTCTTGGGATATCACTGCCACCCAATAACTCACAAGACACCAAACTCTATGAAAGTGCAAAAGGTTTATTTCGGAATCAGAAATAGCATACTGAAGCCTAGACTCTAAGGAGTGTCGACCCCGAGGCAGGGGAGTACAGGGTATTTAAAGGAAAAAACACAAACGGAAGGGGGTGTGTGAGGGGGAAACCAAGGAAGAATATCATAAAAATAACGAAAAGTTCCAGCCCATACCCTAAAAATAGTGGAAAGTCCCAATCCATTATCCAGGGTGGGGGTGTGGGAAACATCTTTTACATGTTTTTTCAAGAATTTAACCTTGTTCAACTATATATTTTGTGGTCAGCCAGTTCCTGGAACCACCCAGCTGACCTGTATTGTTGATTCTGCCGCTTTGTGGTCAGCTAAGTTCCTGGAACAGAATGGGCCTGGCTTCATTCTATCTGCTAGGGGCCTCAAAAAGTTTCTATTCCTTTCATTTCCTACCTCCTCCATCCTGGGATGTGTCTCCATGCTTTGGGCCTTCCCCACACGCAGGTGGGTTCTCTTTCCTGAGGTCTGAGGAATGTTAATCAACCTCTCCCTTCCTCTCCTGAACGTTAATCCAGAAAGTGTCCTCTGACTTGGGAATAATGTACCCCTCACAGAATGCAGAAGTGTATCCTGGGGTAGTGAATTCTAAGACCTAAAAATCTCAGATTTAGTTCTGCTTTCTTTGTGGAACTAGGGAACCAGCTGGCCTACATTTTTGGCTCAGGTCTAGGGGGTCATAAAAACTTTCCATATTTTTCATACGTTTTCTATATCTTTCACTCCAAACCTCTGTTTTCATATTTCTTCCATTTCTACTGCACATTTCTCCAACAGGGAGGAATAATTTCCCACTGAGCTTTGTACACTATGCTCAAACTTCTAGTTCCTTTTCATTTTCCTTTGATACCCTATTCTATAATGACATCAGCATCTACCCACCATTCCACAGGCTAACAGTTTGTTCCTAGAGCACCTACCCTCCCTAATATACTGCCCTTATTTACTGTAATATTCTTTGAGGCAGCCTCTCTGCTTGTACTGAGTGTCTCCATGTTCTGCTCCAGCTTCCCAGAACAATCAGGAAACATTCAGAGAGTATTTAATAGAGATTTATATTTTTGCCAAAAGTTCCAAATTATATAATCACATAGGAAATTAGACAAATGAGAAACACCCCAATAATACTACTAAAGAAAGTGTTTTTATATGAAATTGGAGTTTACCACTCGACCAAATTGGGAAAATAATACCTGAGGTCAATAATGAACACTATGTTTCTGTGAACATAACTGATGATGTATATGTAAAAGGATGAAATGGTAATGTGTGGTAGCTAGTGTTCTCTTGCTGATTGTGTTATGCAAAAAAACTGTTTGAAGTACCCTGCACACAGGGTGAAGGAAGTCTGTCTCCAGCTGGATTTGACTGGTAATAAAGAATTGCCTTACAGCCCATGGCTGGGAAAAGGGAGACAGAGTGGGACCCTTAAAGTTGCTCAGGCTAAGATCTAGGAGGAGGAAGGGAGAATCGACAGGACCCAAGAAAGACAGACAGAAGAGCTTTAGAGCTGCAAAGGGGAGATCATCTAAAATGTAGGAGTAAAGGGAAAGCAGCCCATTCATGGGCTGCCTGGAAGCTTCTTGGGCAGCAAATACCAATGGGCTTCACAGAAGGTAATAGAGCAGCAAAGTTAAAAATAGAGGGACCTGTGACTCCAGATGTATATGTAGGACAGGATGGCCTTGTTGGGCATAAGTGGGAGAGGAGGTCCTTAGTCCTGTGAAGGCTGGATACCCCAGTGTGGGGGAATTCGAGGGCAGGGAGGTGGGAGTGGGTGGGTGGGGGCACATCCTCATAGAAGCAGGATGAGGGGGCATGGGATAGGGGGTTTCTGAATGGGGGAAAATGGGGAAAGGGGATAACATCTGAAATGTAAATAAAATATCCATTAAAAAGTTAATTTAAAAAAAAAGTAGATTTAAAAGGTGTTGAGCTAGGAGTACTGGAGGGGAGGGCATGCTAGCCATGGGAGGCTTAGAAGTGTCCAGTCATGGAACTAGTAAAGCATCTTAAAAATAAGCTAATCTGTGTGTGTGTGTGTGTGTGTGTGTGTGTGTGAGAGAGAGAGAGAGAGAGAGAGAGAGAGAGAGAGAGAGAGAGAGAGAGAGAGAAGGAAAGAGGGAGGGGGAGAGGGAGAGAGAAAGGGAGAGAGAGAGAGAGAGAGAGAGAGAGAGAGAGAGAGAGAGAGAGAGAGGTTTCATTCAAGGATCCAAAAATAGCTTCTGGGCAGGTGCACCTGTGTGATCCGCTAGGATCCAAAGTGGTGTAGCAAAACCTCACCCCTACAGAAGTATACATATATATTTAGGTGATAAATAGCATACCTAAAATCTCAAAGTAGTAAATTTCTCCCTGAAAAACCAGAAATACACAGAAAGAAAAGAATTAGTAAAATTGGTGGATGAGGTCCAATTCGAAATGAGAATTGGGAAACTAGATGAAGAAACCATGTTTTTTTTCTTTTCATTATGAGTCTCATAACAATAATTTATAAAACCATTCCCATGAAAAAGTTGATTTTTAACATATTGGTGAGCATTTACAATGCTGTTCATCATCGTGTTAATTATTCTTCTCTCACATGCCATGAACTGTGTTTAGTTAAAAGCCTGGATCAAAATTCCTCAATAATTTAGGTGCTTTTTTATTTAGAGGAACAGAGTAGTAATAAACTGGCTCACACAAATTTTTCATAAAGTTGATCCATTTACTTAAAAATAACTTATCTTTGAGCTAAATTATAATGATCCACGAACATTTAATATGGTGATTATTAAAGCATAAATGAAGCCGTATTTTCCTAGTCCATAAAAAATTCACAATGATTATGCATTTAATTCATATGAATCTGACATACAGTGCAGGACTATGACTTTTGACTGGAAAAGTGGATTTACGGATAGTTTGTGTGTGGTTGGTCATAACTTAGGTTTGACTCAGACTGAATTGCAAATTTTATCTCTTCAGCCAAATGACAGAGGATTCTCAGGAGATCAGGATTATAGGTTCTTAAAAGCTGGAATCAGTTTGCCCCTGTAGTATATTGGACATGGGAAGTCTACCTCTGTAGTATAATGAACATGGGAAAGTCCCAACACAAAGGCCCACCTGCATATTGTCATCTTTTCCCATGTGCCTTGTGACTGTGACGCCTGGGCTTGCGATCACATCTTCAGGCTGAACTCAAGAGAGCAAATGTTCCCATTAAACAGCAGGCTCGTCTTTGTGCTCAGCGGCTCCCCAGCTTCTCCCCTGGCCTGTGGGTAGAGGCGGATGTGCTCACATAGCCGAAGAGTCGTTGAGGATCACAATTAATGTTACTTCCCCTAAATTGTGTTCACAGATAAAAAGATTTCTTTTTCAATAACTTGTAGTCATAAACCAAGGTGCCGATATGAGAAACATATTCCCTTCACTTTACGTTTGAATGGTTGGCTATCTGTCATGCCTTTCTCTGACATGAAACCAGCAGGAGAGCCCAGAATCTTATCTTGCTCGAATGGCTCCCAAGCTATCACTTCTCCGGCTGTCAGTGGCACACTGTGTACAGTGTAGTGCTCACATGAGCTGTTATATATCTGCCGGGAACATATCCTAGTGTCGGTTAAGATGTCTATCTCTTTAATAACAGAAACCCTTCCACTCCGTTTGCCATTTGAGTCCACTCACCTGTGGTCATTTGTATCGGATTGCATTCATAGGTGAGGACTGACTTCATGGAACAGTAAAGCATAACAGGCAGGCGTCTTCATTCAGCATGCATCTAATAAATAACAACTCAGTGAGAAGATTTATGATACATGTAACAGGAAATGTTCTGTGTGCTACAATAGTTCTCTGTATACATAAGGACAAATGCTACTTGTCAATGTGTTTAAGCCCACAGATTAAAAACATCTACCTTAGAAGTCATTTCGTAACAATTCACACATTATCTATAATAAGAAACTAATTTTCATAACTGCAGCAGAAAAACATTTCCCGTCCATTACATATAGGAGATAGGTGACAGAATAAAGTAGGAGGAAAATCCTACGAGGAATTTCTGTAGATTCCTGGTAGTATCTGGGAGGGCTTTGCAATGTTATACCTTAATAGAATTATTTTGGTTTGCCTGAAGATCATAGACAGTCTAACAGTGAAGTTTCAGACAGGAGGTGTCTATCACTGGTTTTGGTGTATTTTCCTCAACTATGTTGTGTTATTGGCTACCTGGGTAAATCTTACGGGAAGACTAGAAGCTAGCTTGTTCTCCATTCCTCATAGTAAATTTAGCATAGGCCACTATAAACAGAGATCTGAGCATCAAGATAATTTAAGCTCTAGTATTGACCTTTAGCAAGCTTCCCAAATCCCCAGACTCCTCCAATCTACTTCCACAAATCGCCAGGTGCTAGATTTACAGTGCAGGTGGATTTTCTGATAAGTATGCAAGCAAACTGTTTGTATCAACCTCTGTACTTCTCCATAAGCATCTGTCCAGGTACAGCAGCATCTGTTCACAATTGTGCAAACCAGGCACCAGCTTAGAAGGAGGATTTTCAGAGTAAATCCATCATCCATAACAACCTTGGCCAGTGTTCTGATGTCTGGAATTCAGTGAGAGCTGCACACTGTTTATCTCAGTGAAATTCAGGCAAAATTTCACCACCCTTCTTCCTGCCTGGAGGACTCCCATTGCTGAGTAAATAACTATAGGAGACCCAGAAAGAAGTAACTATTTATCTTCCTAGAAAATGCCTTCCTATACCAGCACAGCTACATTTTTGAGAGTTCTTAAGAGTTTTATCTGAGGGCATGTAGTATACTAGTGTTGTCTTTTGAATGAGTACAGGTCTCTATAACCTTCTAAAAGTATAAGTGGCTACATTTTACAGAAGGAAGGTGGTTAAAACACTTAATAGAAACCTTTATTCTGTAAATGAAGCAGTGTTGGGCTACACATGGAAAGGTGATTGCTAGGAAAGCTTGAAATGGCGATACGTCTAATGACATCAGACTTGTCCTTCTCCCAAATGTCTTCTCAACCAACTGATACTTTTTAGACTTGTTCATAATTGTTTGGATATCTGTGCCGATTCCTTGGTTTGAGAATTAATTAATCAGTTCAGTCAGTCCTGTTTGTCTTGCTCTCCTGAACATGGATATATGATCCATGGAGAACAACGCTAAAGCACTTGTGAAAAGGTGAGTGAGGGTTAAATCTTGGGCTACTTGCTTGGAAGCTTTAGCACACAGAATCCCACACTGTTGGTTCTTGTGTCCTCAGGGAGTGACAATCAAATACTAATGAGATTGAGGTCATCTACATGTGGTACCATCCATTCATCATGTAAACTTAAGGTGGTTGAAGACAGAGTAGTTGACAATTGACCCTTGACCTTTCTTTTTTTCTTTTATTTTCTTTTTTTCTCTACTAGCTTCCTGGGCCAAAGGCTGTCCTCCTCTAATGCTGAGCAAGCATGCCAGAGAGCAGTCCCCCACCATATTAGCTTCCATTAGGCATTTCCAATGATGTCATATGAAAATGAGAACTTTTTCCTAGAAGACTTAAGTGCAAGAGTGGTAACATGGAGGTGTCTGAGATTGCTTTGTCTCCTTGTATGATAATCAAGAGGTGAATCTTTCTGGACTATGGGTTCTATTGAATCCCAATTTTTCCTCAACCTTCATAATTTTCATAGTTGTGAGATCATTTTCCACTCACTTTAAATCCAGTTGACTTACTCAATTGTTTCTTAATATTAGAATCTACACATGGACCATACGGGCATTCTCAACTTCTAGAGCAAAATAGATGTTGGTCTGTTTTGTTTCATAAAGAGTTTTTCAAGTTGTATAAATTTATCTTCTTGATCTCCCAAGTCCCCCTTGAGTTTCTGTGGGTTAGACTATATCTTATTCAGTAGTCTGTCTAAAGCATATAACATAGGACCTGACATACAACTGATTGACACAAATAAGTATAAAATAAGTTACTGAGACAGACACATAAAAATATTTAAGGAAGACAAGTTTTCAACTGATAGAATGCGCCTTAGTAGTCTGACTTCAAAGTAAATAAATGAAATTAAAGAAATATTTGCATTTGTGTACTTAACGTCATTCTTATAATAAATACGAACCAGAAGTTATTGAGTGGGAAAACTGTTGAATAAACTTGAGACATTTGTGTCATTGAGTATCATGAAGCCACAACAACTAATAACTTGGAAATGTACATATCTAGCTCTATAAAGGAGTAGGTTATCAATGTTATAGATATTTCATATGCACAACATGTACAACATTGTGCAGAACACAATGCTATTATTACTAGACCATGCTCACTTATGAAAGAAAAAGAGATGGAGTCAGGAAACATGATAAAACAATGTAAAGTGGAGTAATACAGGAAAAGGTTATCTGCGTATGTTTCAGGTCATGGAATCAAAATAGACATGACAAACAACATGTACATGCCCCAGGCTCAATTATCAGTGTGTCTTCCTGCTTTCTTTCCTTCAAAAATAGAAGTGGCAGTCATGTTTTGAGTGTCTGTTATAATAGAATGAAATCAACCTCTGATTATTGTCTCAGTTCTTGGACTCATGCTGGCCAGCCATAGGCTTAATATATGTTTATTGACTACCATAGTCAGTGAAAAACTATAAGACTAAAGAAAAAAATCCATTTAAAAGGAAAGAACTGTTTAACAGTCATGGGGAGGAATTTGTTTTAATGAAGTAAAATTTTATATTCCAAAGTAAATACTCATTTTGGTGTTCAATCAAATGTTGCAGTTGCTGTCGCAGTTGAACCAAAAGTTGCAAGTCGCAGTTGCCTTGGCTGCGACTGGGTACAGTGTGGCAGTGTTTCCTGTGCATTCCTTTGTCTGTTAGCATCTCAGCAGGTGGCTGTGACTGAGAAACATTTCTCTGAACACCTAAGCTAGTATAGCAGTTCTTTCATGTGCAAACACAGACTGGTCCTCTACAATTTATAGTCTTTTTGTTAATTGCCCTTCCAGGAGGAGTGAGGTCTATTTAGTCAACAATTAGATAAGGCTATTTTTTATTATCCAATAATATGACTAATTTAAAGTATCTTAGTTTTTAATCAAATTATTTTTGCACTATAACAAAAAGATTTTTTTTTCAAATCAGTTTCCAGTTTATCAGCTGACTGAAATCCTCAAAATCTTTTCTTCACACTGTGGATTTTGCTAACACTTGATTAACATGGTCTGATATAATCTGCACTACAATGAACTCTCTCATATAAAATTATGAATTATGCAATTACATACTATTAATCCATACAAAACCTTAGAATGATTTTGCTTGGCACATCTGTGGTCATTGTGCATCTCTTTGTATTGCAAGAATTACCTTAATATTCACTTGTTAAAATCGACCTCTTCTACAAAGTCCAGTCAAATGCCACTTCTCCTTCAGGCTCAGCTCAATCTCCTTATTCACACAGGGATTCTTTATTCTTTTGAAATTTATAATATGTGTTGTTTTTGCATTTGAATACAGCTTTGTATTTTTCAATATGTTTCTGCCTTCTTGTTTCCTTTGATTCTGCTATTATTTATTGTATGCTTCTTCAAAAACCCAATAGACATTAATCAAATGCATTCAGTATATGAGTACTTTTGCCAAGTAGTGAAGAGTCATAGCAAATATGGAGGTGTTTTTGTTCTTAAGAAGCTCACTGGCTGTATTTCCCATTCATTGTTATCCAGTATGCTGAACAGACCTGTAATAGCAGGATGAAAACAACTTTGAGCTAAGCTATGACTTAGTTGTGTTTATTTCTGAATTCTGCACTTACCATAAGGTGCTATACATGTATTAGAATTAGTCAATATTGTTGTATTGTCAATAATACAATATTAATCAATGATGCCTGGTCCACATCTCTAGAACTTATCGTTGCATATTTTGGGGTATACCCTCATTTGAATTCCCATGTTCACTCACTAATAACAAAATGCATATAGAGAGTTTTAAAAAGATTCTCATGTAGTAAAAACTGAAAATCTACGTCAGTCACTAAATCAGGTGCCTGGCTCAAACAAAATTTTCTTCCAAAATGGCAATTCTAGGAATGCTAAATCTATTGTATTTATTTTGTATTATAGTTATCAGTGAGTAAATGTGTGTGTGTGTGTGTGTGTGTGTGTGTGTGTGTGTGTGTGTGTCTACATACATGTGTGACCCCTGGAATGAAACTCAGGCCATTAGGCATGGGAGTAAACATCTTTATCCACTCAGTCATCTTGTCAGTCTAGATCTATTGGGGGATAGTATTGGTATTATTTATTAGAAATGTTCATGTCATTTATCATACACAAGGTGAAAAAATGAAGACTCCTGAACTGGATCACATTGGGATGCTGTCGCGAGCACTGATTCCCAGACTGCCAATTGATTCTGGCAGGAAGTGACCCAGGATTACTACACACAGTCAAGAGTCGTTGTCTGGTCTTTCAATTGTTTCAGTGAGTCTTGTTCCGCCGGCCGGCAATACCCGGTGCGGTGGGGGTTATTGGATGATCTCCTTGGAGTCAGGACTAGCGTGGATTCGGGAGGCTAGTCATGCTGGACTGGCAAGTGGACTTTTTGCTGGGGTTTTTATACTCTCAACTTAGGTTGGGGCGTTTCCTATCTTTCACAGCACACTTTATCACTCTAAGTCACATAGCACATCTGGCTTTACTCTTTATCTACTGCCTATGCTAGGTCCATCTGAACCTTCACAAATGCTCCTTACAGATGGTACTAATCATTAGTACTTTAGATATTTGATTAGTACCGTGGAATAGTAATGTTCTACCTTTTGCTGAATATTAAAGCTTTCAATGGGAAGGGCACCCACTGATTAATCCATAGCCTGTGCTATACAGTCAGCTTCTTGGCCTGAGCAACACAGCTCACCCTTCTGTATGAGTTTTGATGTCCATCCCATTCTTAGCAGCACTCTGCTCCTTTCTGGCATCCCGTGCTCCATCTTTGGAGCTAATCCTCATCACCCACTCATGGCCATCACTCTTTAGAGGTTCTCAGAATTCTGTACTGGCCTCATCTTCTGATTTCATTTTCTGCAAAGGCCAGCAAATCTCTGGTAACTTTGTTATATGCCACTTTTAATGGTTACTTGACAGCTTTCTCTTGTTCACATCATTACTTCCAGCCACCACTGTGCATTGGCTAGCTCAAATAGACCTCCAGTCTGCTTCTCCACTCATACTGTGGCCTTGCTTGGCCCTGTATTCTGTCTTTACCCATAGAGGTGGTGGAATAATACAGTGGGAGAGTGGTTTTGATTTCAAGTGAAGTGGTACAGTTAGAAGACCATGGTGTGTGATGCATTCAGTGCACCTGTCTTCATAGAGAACACTGAGTAGATGGTGGTGTGGTACAGACCCACTCAAAGAAAAATCAGGAACCACTAAGACCAGAAAGTGAGCAGACATGTTCTGCTGATATAAGTGTTTCAGAATGAAAATGTTCAAGAATGAATAAAACATTTCAGCTGATCTATGTAGCAAACAGAAATTATCTTTTCTGAGATGTGGTAATAAAGCTGAGAAGAACATAATACTTAGATCTTTGGTGCAGCTCACATGCTAGAGTCTCCCTACCCCCAGTCAACGTACAACCTTACTTTCCTCATGCTCTTGCTTGGCACCTGTTGATGTCCCAACACTGAAT
This sequence comes from Rhabdomys pumilio, assembly GCA_030674055.1. Lineage (NCBI taxonomy): Eukaryota > Metazoa > Chordata > Mammalia > Rodentia > Muridae > Rhabdomys > Rhabdomys pumilio. The sequence continues at coordinate 3,899,811 of JANHMN010000001.1, forward strand.
TTTTCCCCTACACTCATCTATGATGTTTCACACAGACTCTTTTTCTGAAGTACTAGATCAAAGAGCAAGAGATAAAAAGACACCACAAACATATTCCTAATATAAGCACATTTGTCTACTTTCTGAATTCTTCCAGTGTTCTAGTTCTAGGTACCTGTCCTATTTATATTGATTCTGAGACAATCAATGTAAAGCCCACTATTGTTTTCAAAGCTCCAAGGCCACCAATATGTCATGTGTTTCTGATGCATCCAAGGTAGGAAGCCACTGATGGAAAGGTATCAAAATATGGTCCTGTAAGTGATAGAGAAATTCCTACAGAAAAAAAAATCAGACTATACTTGCAATAGTGTTGACTGCCAAACATTTAAAGATCCATTTTTATACTTCAATAAATGTTTATATTTATAGTCAGTCAATAAGCTTTATGTTGGCCCACAACATTCTTTATCTTCTCTTAGCTCTCCATTGGTGAGATTTCAGCCAGTGTGCTATGAGATTTGGAACCCATGCACTATACTGCTTACAGTGTCACTGGGTATATTGACACCAGGCCCATCTGAGAAGGGAGCAGGAGAAGGTCATGAAATCAAAGAAAGATCACAGCTTAGGGCTGGAGCATGAATAGGAACTTGAGATACCTAAAACAAAGCAATCTGAGGAAACCGAGAATACTATCTAATCAATGACCTAGGCAATCACTAACGGCAAGAATAATATGAGAAGTATGCAGTTAGGCCAATGAATGAGAAGGTTTGGTGTGTAAAAGTGTTTGCTGTCAAGTCTGACAAGAGTTCTATTCTAGGACACACACAGTGAAAGGGGAGAACTGACATCCACGTGCATACTGTAGCCATGTATGTACACAGATGTGAACACACACATGCATACACACACACATGCACACACACTAAACAAACAAATAAATCTGAACAATTAAAAGTATCAAATGCTTTTTAATTTTTTTTATTTTTCTTGATAATATATAACATGCATAAACTGTTTTTCCACTTAAATAAAAGAAAAATAATGACATTTCCCATCCTCTAAAAACTGAGTGTGGACCTGTTGGGCAAAGGACAGATGCAGTGTGTGAAGCTGGGAGCACATCCCTTTACACCAAATAGACACACAGTAGCTAGAGAGACAGAGCTTGTAGGACTAGTAAGTGGGGACAGTGATCCCACAGAGGGTCTTGGCCTCTCCTTGGATGGTGCAGAGCTATGGCAGAAGCTAGCAGACTGTATTTATCAGTTCCTTTGGTCACTGCTCTAAGATGTTCAGAAGCATCACAACCACACATTTGCCTCTCCACACCCCCACCCTGCATTGCCTGATGTGTCCCTGCCTCACCTCTATATCGTCATCTTCTTTCTGTAAACCACTAAGTCCCAATAACTGTTCTTATGTACATAATCCTGGGTCCATTCACTAGAGCCTGGGCAGCCTATCAGTGGCCATACTCCCAAGAATGAATATGAGTCTCCAACAGACCAACTGCCACAGCTCTTCAATTTGGGGCCTCCTGACCCTCCTCTCCACTGGGACTTTTACAGGCCTTATATTTTACAGGCCAGGTGAAGGTAACCACAGGTGGTGTCAAGTTGCCATGTCCAGGATGCAGTATTTCACAGAACCCCACTCCATTCTCCAAATATTCCTATTTCCACCCCTACCATGATGTTCCCTGAACTGTGTCTACTTCTTCTCTTGGATCTCAGATATCCAGGAAACACATACAACCCAGGTGCCCTTGTATATGTTCTTTCTACCACCTTTTAGACCAATTCTCAACTTTTCTGAACAAGTACCCATGAAAGCAGAAGACAAAGAAAACCTAACGAGCAGCAGGCTGTGGAAGGTCACAAGTCTCAGCTATCGTCAGTGGTAGTTGCTGATTTTGTGAAATGTCTCAGGCACTATGCCAAGTATTTAATAATCTACTATTCACTTAACCATCCATTGCTTTAAGGGCATTGTGTTCATACCCATTTACAGATGTGAAACTGGAGTCAGAAAGTTTAAGCAACGTGACCACAAACACATTCAAAGAAAGTAACAAAGTCTAAATCTGTATCACCTGGACCATTGATAAATTAAGATAAAAATTATATTTTGAAACTTGTCATCTATAATAAAAATGCAGATTTATATGCATTTTTCTTTTGTTTTTTTCTTTTATTTTTTCATTTTTTATTGGATATTTTTGTTAGTTACATTTCAAATGTTATCCCCCCTCGCCCGGTCCCAACCCCCAGAAACCTCCTGCTTCTATGAGGGTGTTCCCACACCCACCCACTCCTGCCTCTCCACCCTGGCATTCTTCTACACTGGGGCATGGAGCCTTCACAGGACCAAGGGCCTCTCCTCTCAGTGATGCCCAACAAGGCCATCCTCTGCTACGTATGCAGATGGAGCCATGGGTCCCTCCATTTGTACTTTTTGGTTGGTGGTTTAGTCCCTGGGAGTTTTGGAGTGTTTGGTTAGTTGGTGTTGTTTTTCCTATGGGGTTGCAAACCCCTTCAGCTCCTTCAGTCCTTTCTCTAACTCCTCCATTGGGGACCCCATACTCAGTCCAATGCTAACATTCACCTCTGTATTTGTCCGGCAGAGCCTCTCAGGAGACAGTTATATCAGGCTCCTGTCTGCACGCACTTTTTGGCATCCACAATAGTGTCTGGGTTTAGTGACTAAATTGGGATGGATTTCCAGGTGGGGCAGTCTCTGAATGGCCTTTCCTTTTTGATTAATGTATAAAGCATTAATAAATTTGCAACATTAAAGAAAACATCAATTCAAAGTTTAGAAATTTTGCATCAAATTGATGAATATACATACATCTGTTTTTTATAACATGGATACAGAGGAGTAATTCACAGAGTTTTTAGTGATAAACAATTTGACATAAAAAAAATAATTTGTTGCTGAGTTCCTAAGCATCTGGCATATACTGTCATATAGAAAAAAGTTCTATTTTCCTCCTTATTAAAAATAATTCAGTGACTTCTCTTGAATACCATTCTCATAGAAAGTAATGTTTGTGTTCAGCTCCCAACCAATACTGAAGCTTTTTCTCTAATTACAGTCATAATCTTCATTTTCAAACCTACCCAGTATTCCCCAGTAGTTCACCAAATATTTGCTTAGGTTTTGAGGACTTGGGCAATATTGTTGATTCCTTAATCATATTTTGGTCATTGCAATTCAAACAACACAACCTTTACTGCATCTCCCTGGTTCTCTAAATCAATACTAGATGCCTGTTATTGGGTTTTTTCTTATGTGTATTACCCTACTCAGTACTTGCCCCTTGGTGTTGAAATTGAGCATTAAACTGTATCTTCTACTACATTTCCCACCTTGAAGGCCAGTACAATTTCTTCCTAACCTGTTTTATTAGCACTCAGTTCAGGTCCAGACGCTTAGAGTGAATATTTAAAAATAACTGCAATGTATTGGGTTGGTCTTTTCACCTTTCCTACTGATGAGGGCAGCTGAGAGGGAGCTGTCCTTTGACTCAGTTATATCAGTAGATACTAGCATAAAATAGGTCACATTTGTCAAGGTCAGATACTCAGCATACTCATAGAGAAATTCGAATCTATCTGCATTATGTGACTTGTTTAACCATATTAATGTCTCCTCGTTCTTGAAAGAACTCCATCATTGGAAAGTTTTTCTTGGTACAACTACGGCCCCGTCAGTGGAGTCTGAGGAATAAGTCACCATTTATAGTGGATGATCTTCCTCTTTAACTCCCATGATACATCTTGAATTGCACAGGTTATTCTCAGATCTATCCGACTTTGCTTACAATGCAGTTAGTTTATTTAACAAATGTGTAATCGTTCATTTACTCACATTGGATTTATTAGTAGATATTAATTTGGTTTTTTTTTTGTGATTCACTTTTTTGTCTCCAAGTTTCTACTTTCTAGGTGGTAAAAATAGTATATCTAGCTCATTCTGAGAATTAATTCATTGTATATTCAGGAATAAGTCAACAGGGATCAATAAACACATTAATGATTAGACAATTCTTTTGGTGAATACAATTTCTAGTAAATTTTTGTAAAACATCAGAAAATATAATTTGTAAGTTGCTCCTCATAATATATATCAGGGAGAGTCATGCAAGAAATGCAGAGAACAAATAAAAACCAAGAAAACTGGGAGCAGTGCTCACAAATTAATGTATAACCAGGACAGGGTCTTTGCCATGAATAAACAGCAGAGGGGCACAGAGAACAGGAAGAGTCAGAACCCAAACACAGAGGGAGATGTATGTTGAGGTCTGAGTGACCATCCTGTGAAGATCCAGACTACTAGAAAGCACTATTTCCTCTTCTTTTGGGAACAGCTAAACAAAGAAGGTAGAAAGATGGAAAAGGACAAGTCATGAGGTTGATTCCAAAGCTCATGCATCTCACATAACAAACCAGGCTAACAGGATTCTCAGAGATAGATTTGTTTTCAATTGCCACTTAAACCCACTACTGTAAGACTACCCTTAAGTTCATCAGAATGATCCGATCACCATTAGCTCAGTCTGAGCTGTCAACCATTCAGCTCCTGGCTGTGATGCTGATGTCAGTAAGTGTACCACTGGATTAAATATATTTAGTATATAACTTCCAAGGAACCAAGAATATGGAGTGTGAAGGTAAATTGATATTTTCAGGCTACCTGTACTCTATAGCTTTAGAAAAAATAAATCACAGTTATTCTGAGTCTCGGGGTTTATGTAATATCAACCATTTGTAGCCATGTGGGCCAAACAGATGATGGAGACATAAGGCAACATCTATAGTCTCATTTGCTTTCTCTGTGTTTTCCAGTGATCAACAGGTGACCACAGCATTAGATTCCTAAGCTTTCAGTGTTGATTTACACCCACATTATGACTATGATATGTTATCTAAATTCACAGGACTAAACTAAACCAGTGCTTTACTGGAGATTGGTGTGCAGCCAGGACTGGAAAGCTCTCAACTGGAATCACTTGAGTACAAGCCAGTATTTGACCTGAGTCTTAAAAGTGCAAGAAAAGGAGGAAGTTTTCAATAAAATGAGATGGGGTGTGGCTATGATTTACAAAGAGACACATAACCATTTGTTAATTAAAGCAGAACAAAGTGAAGCTGAGCATATCATAAATGAACTTTCCGATTTTGGCAGCACCTGGTTTAACGCTGTCACATGAACTAATCATCCAATGTCTCATTTCTTCCTTAGAATAAGAGTTGATAGCATGGTCATAAGTTCTAAATATACTCCCTCACCTGATCTCTGAAACACAATACACTGTGCAGCACTGGTCATTTGGTCATTACTGTTCATGTTCAGTATTTTCAGCTTCTGTTTCTATTACAAATCTAATGTGTGTTTCAATTTTCTCAGTTCTTCACTGTCTTCATTGTGTTCAAATGGTTGTACATGCACACACAAATAGACACATACGCTAATGTTCAGTCTCTGAAAGTTCTTAAATATCTACAACTAGTATAAGTGTTGATTTATTTTGCAAGTCTTTATATTATCTGTGTCTTTATATTTTCTGTACTAGTTATCTTTTTATCACTGTTGTGATAAAATGCCTGACAAAAGTTACTTCAGGGAGGAGATATGTATTTGTCTCATGGTTTAAATGTGCAGTCCATGAAAGTATGTCCTGGAGGCTGCAGAGTGCACCAGACAGACCAACTGCATTCACAGTCAGGAAGCAGAGGAGGATGAGGAAAACGTCTCAGCTCAACTTTTACTCAGTCTGTAGAACGATGCTCATCACATTTAGTGTGAGTTTCACTCATCAATATCCCAATCCATAAACTCCCTGCCATACGAGCTCAGAGGGTTGCCTCCCAGGTGCTTCTAGAAGCTTTCCAATTGGCAGTCAATATTACCAATCACAGGACATACTCATCTTTAACACCTCTGCTTACCAGGCATTTCACACTTTGAATGGCCATAATAGAATTTTTCTCATTCACATTAACACTTCCTCCATCTGGTTTCCGTAGGAAGTTGAATTTCCCTTTCAACTGGTCAAGCTAAAAGTTCCTAAAACTCCCTTGACCCTTTGTTTTCTCCCACACTTCTATATCTGAGAGGAAGAATTACAAATGCATACCCCATCCCCAAGTCTTGGTACACACCTTCTTTGACCATTGCTGTCCCTTCATCTCAAACAACCCCCTGGATCTCCTGAGTTTGTGTCTTTAAAGTCAATTTTCTATACTCTGTTAAGAATAGAAAAGAGAAACACAATTCAGGGTGCTCGAATCATTCCTAAGAATCAGCAAATAACTAGATGTTGAATTTTCACACTTTTTTCCCTCATAGAATTTCTGTTATTTCTCTTCTTCTAGATCTTTCAACACAGGAAGAATTAAGTTTCAAATTTCACAAGTAATACATGGCTACAGGCTGAAGCAGGATGCAGATTCTAACTGTAGATATTCTTAAAGGCGCTGCAGTATTTACCCACTGAAGTTCTCGGGTACATAACTAGCACATTTTGAACTTAGCGTTTTGGGTACAATTTGATTCATATTCTGCCTGAGCACCAGAAGATTTGCATTTTAGTCAAATGTGTGTAAATCAATTCAGATCAATGCAGGAAAGAGACATTTATTTAAAGAAACTGCAGAGTGGGTCCCTTCTAAAGATTTAGCTTACCAAATGAGTCATTACACCCTAAACATCTACTTTCAAGCCATAGTCTCTGTTTGTGAGGTTTACTAATCACAAAGAGCTCCATAGTTTTCAGCTTCTCAAGCTGAAAAAGTGGGTTTGGCTTAATTATTCTCTTGGGTATAAACAGGTTAATTATAATATCACTGTGAACTGGTTTCTTAATTGGCACGTCTGTGACTAAATCCTCCTGAGGTGGCTTGCATTGGTCATAGTTATACCTCATCCAAATGTTGGGATCTGGTGAATATATAAGGCATATCTTCATCCTGATAAGCTAGATCTAGATGTGAATAATATGGAATAATATAAGAATGTACAAAAGCAAATAAAGTCATATTCTATAATGTGTCAATCTAAATGTTTCTGATATGTCTCCCCATGTGGGCATGGGTTAGGGACTTTGTTCCTGAATGTTCCCAGCATCCCTAGACACTTTGCTTAGTTGCCTGCAGCACATGACACCTGATATGACAATAGTGAGAGTTTCTCTTTTGGGGGAACAATCCACTCCACTGATGAGCTACTGCAGATTGTATCCTCCTATCCATTCCCAAGCATCCAACTCATAAATAAACTCATCTATTTGTCAATCTGTCAGTCTGTCTGTCTCCGGATTTATAATGAAAAACATAGTTGCGTTTACAAGTAGAGAAAACTGGCCCATGAACTTCAATAACTAGCTAGTGCATTCTACAAATTAAAGTTCTTTTACATACGTCACAGCCTTTTTGTATCTATTTTCATTTTCTATATTTTCTTTGTGTTCCTTTCTCCTCTCCTCTCTCTAAATCTCTAGATGTTAGACTGAAGAGAAGAAAGAGGAGAGAGAGAGAGAGAGAGAGAGAGAGAGAGAGAGAGAGAGAGAGATGTATGAGTGTATATCCACATTCTTAGAGAAATAAATACACCAAGGAAGAGCATACATGTATGCACAGGTAAGCTTTGGTATAGTTAAGTGTGCATGAATAGCTTTAAACAAAGTACAAAAATATAAATAAATTATAAGGAGGATTTAATGTCAAAATATGTAACTAAACAGTTTGAATTTTTATAATTCTGTTTTATACTAAATTAAATATAAATGAAAATGTCATATTTCTCTTTATTTTTTTAAAGTTTAGCTTTGCTAACTGCATCACTATGGTATAGGTGAATTGGTTGTTCTCTGCATTTCCTATTTTGACAATCTAGATTTATGAAAACCTTCGTGTTGCATCTGGAGAAATTAGCACATTGGCATACAAGACAGAGCTGAGTCTCTTCAGGACCAGCTTTTCCACTTTACTTTCTTTGGAACAATGGTGTTTGCCTCTCCCAGCACCCTGAAGATGATAGGCAAAGCAAGACCCACAAGAAGATGGGCTCCACTCAGGAAACACTTAAATTGCCTAAGAAACACAGACAGAAATGCAGATCACAGATGCATCTGTAAGCTAGACGTTTTAAATAAAGGCGGAGGGAACACAAAGTTGGTCAGCATAGACTCCCTCAGCATAGACTGCATATAGTAACTCAATGCCAGAGTTAAAAGGAGTTGTAACATTCTGTTGTGACCAGCTGAAAAATAAGGCAGAGAATCTTTCGTGATCAAACTTAAAAATTTGTCATGTAAGACTTACTGGGCTAATAGCTAGAAAGATGACTTCATGATAAAGAGTACAAATTGTTCTTTCTGAGAGTTTGGTAAACTATTGGTCCCGCGTTCGCACCATGGGGTCTAGGGCCTTTGCTCGGGAAGGCTGGCCGTGGGGAGTTTGACTGAGCTCTCACCCCATGCCTGTCAGGCAGGAGTTGGGCTATGTGAAGCCCTAGGGACCTTGCTCCAGGGGCAAGCTGTAGGGGAACACAGTCTGAGGTGCAGGACCAGGTGGAGCTGGCTTGGGGGTTCCCTGGACCTGCAGGGCAGCCTGGGACCGTCTGATCCTCAGGCTTTTGGGCACCCAGGTGCCACTGAAAACTGTGAAGGAGCTGAGAACAAAGTGAGGGCCTACAGGCTGAACTGACCCAAGGCTGAAGCGGAGAGGGAGAGAGCCTTCCAGCTGGGTCCTGCAGGGTTGAAAGTTCTTGGCTTGGTTGACTGGCTGACTTGGCTTGGTCATGGGCAGTGTGGCTGGGGATGAAGAGAAATCTTCTGTGGGAGATTAAACGGTGGCTCTGTAGGAGAAGGCCTTCTCTATGGCTCCCCACGGCAGATTCCAATGAATAAAGACAGTCCATGGTTTTAAGACGTTTATTGTCATGGCAGAAAGTAGATGAAAAGATCGTACCCCAGTTTCTCAAGGCAGGCCTGAGGTTAAATACCTTTTGCAGTGAGGTGTCTGAGAAGGAAAGCTTAATTGGCTAAACCCTTCTGGCTTTATGTACCTCATTAAAATAGAGATGTGTCTTGAGGCTACATGGCCTGTAGTCACACCCTCTACCTGTGGAGGGGCTCGGAGGAGTTGCCCTATGTGATTGAAGGACACAAATCTATGGAGGGCTGCGGGCCTCCTGTCAGGATCCTGGAGTCTGAAGGCATGGTGAAATACCTGCCATTTCTCAGGGTCAGCTGGGGTCCCTCAGGGTCGCCTGGGGTTACAGGGGTTTCCAGCCTATATTCGACAAGAAACCAAGCTGCCTTTCACAGTCCTACACCAGAGGACTTGGATTTGAATTTCAGCATCCATATGAAGCCTCTCAAACACCTGTACCTCTAGTTTCAGTGGGTGCAAGGCCCTCTTCTGGTTTTCTGGGCACTAGACAAGCAAATGGTACACAGACACACATGCCAGCAAAACACTCATACAAAATTAAAACCTTTTAAGATTAAAAAGAATACCCATCTGTACTAGGAGAGCTCAGAAGATATGTTTCCATTACATAGTTGTTCCTTGGTACCCCAGGGAGACAGACTGACACGGAGACTCCATGCAGACACCAAAGCCTGCAGATCCCAAGCTCCTCACACAAAGAATGCCGACATGACTTGTAAGACCCAATATGATACAATGCTGTTTATGTCTCGTTCAGAAAATGAGTATAAGACAAACAAAACTTTTATGTGTTGAGTAAAGATGATATGGTTAGCATGAAGGACAGATTACATACTCTCTGGGTAAAGTTAGCAAAGACGGGTACATTTACTGCTACTTCTGTTTTGAATATTTCTAAATCAGAATTAACTGACATCTGAGATGCTGAAGCCACAGATGAAAAGGTATGTGAAGAACCCCAGGATCCTTTGACTTGGCTATTCACTCTCCAGTAGGGGACTATTCACAGACATTACTAGATGGACTCAGTGAGTTTAAAATAGAACAGTTGAAAATGGGAAGAAAACATGGTGGGAAGATGTGTTGGAAGGATATAGGGTGTGAGTTTGATCAACATACATTACACATATGTAAAAATTTCACAAACAATAAGAAATTTTTTTAACATCATTACTAATGAAAACAAGCAACCACTGGGAAAGTAAAAGGTCGGGTGAAGCAGAGGAGGTACGTGGTTTCTCCACTTAACCTGAGATGTGGCTTCTGTTCCTGTCCATCAGCACTGCATTTAACCTTTGATTTTAAACAGGATTCTAACACTGGCCTTCATAGTTCACAGCTTGCAAGCACAGGCAAGTGCAACTTTCTGGCCTCAATAGTCATGTGACCCATTGCTGTGACAGTAATCCTCATACATTTGTGTGCTATGGTTCTCATGCCATGGGAAACATTCACTAACACAGATGATGTCACGAGGCTGGTGTTCTTCCCACACAGGGCATCACGTGAAGTAGTTATTTCTCTTTATGGTGTGTTAATTAGATGTCATCAGCTCTCATCTCAGATGCCACAGGCTAATAAAGTTTACAGATTTATGAGACTTTAAATTAATTCTTTACTGTTTGTGAGTGGAGAGCAGTGGCAGCTCTGGAGACATGAATAGCACATCAGATCACAGGCTGTTGGAACTGCAGGGGGGCTAACCGCCCAGTGTGAGTGTTGAGAAGTGAGCTTGGGTCGTGTGGAAGCACTCTTCACCTCCAAGCTAGCTCTCCAGCCCCACAGATTTATGACAGTCTTGTTCTGCTCCTCCTTCACTTCAGCTCAGGAGAGCTCCTACATGCAGACTTCAATGGCTGACTCCCTGCACATGCTTCTCATGGATGGATATGTGTCTTAAATGCAAGATCAATATGCAGTTCTTCGTTTTATTGACTAGCTTTTGTGGTTTCATGATGGTTCTGAAGGTGATTGATTTATTTTATTTTTCAGATTATATTTATGTATCCATGTCTTGAAATGATTTGGGTGCATTTTAGCACAGTATATTTAAGTGTGTTTAAAGTTTCTATCTCCTGTGCCAGCAGCATCTCTTCAAATTGTCTGAGTTCTTTCTTTAACAAGGCTCAAGTCTCTAAACACTTCCTTGAACATTTTTCTTCCAGCTCTAGAGTCAATCTGTGGTGTTTTGAATGATTATGGTTGCCTGGAACCTACCGGCCTGAGAGGATAGTGGTGGGGCACAGAGTAGGACTCTGGTGATGGCTTTAAAGTCTGAGGGTCTCTGGGCTTTCTAGCTCTCCAATTGTACTGGAATGCTGATGATAACCTGTAAAAAGTCCTAAAAACTTCTTGCCCCTTCTGAGGGTAAAAGACTGCTGGCTTAGGTGATTAACACCTGCTAAGAGGAGAGGATTACACAATGTGGCCTTTGTTCTATCTCAACAGGAACTGCTGGGCTCCAACGGTCCCCTGCTAGTCTGAGGGAAGAAAGGACACTTCGAGAAAAGTGGTTATAGCATTTATTAAGTCATAGAAAGTTTTCTATGAAAGCTAAGGAGAAAAGCAGAAGGATCCTAAGCTGGGGAAAGGGAAAAATTCTATTCTATCTGGAGAAAGGGAAAAAATTCTATTGTATCTCTGTTCTATTCAGCTCTCATCACTTTGTCCTCAGTACTTATACATCTTTCAGAATACATGATCATATGTTACAAACTTCATCAGATCATAAATTGAAATAGAAGTTTACAACAGAAAATGTTTGCATGTATATCCATTGAGAGTAATTATCTGGCTAAATATCCATCACCTGTCTAGCTCCACAGTTCACTGAAGTTTTAAAACTATAGCTAAGTTATTAGTAAAGTTTGTATAGCTAAACCCATATAATATTTTATCTTCTGTCCTGGCACATATAATAAATCATTAGTTCCCCTTTTATGACCTCTGGTTAGTTGTTTTACAACCTCTTGGAATGTGCTCTGAGTAAGAGAGAGTCTGGTTACTATCTAAGAGCAATTAACTGGTGACACTTTGGAGACTGGCAGAGTTCTCTTCACAGTTTTGACTATTAGAAAAGGACCTAATAGCAGTCCCGTTATAAAAGAGCTTAATAATCATTGATATAATTTTAGAAATTCTTATAGGATAATCATTAAGACTTAAGAAGTCATCTATTTGTCTATATAGCATCACTACAAGACAGTACATCTTCATAGATCTGCAGAAATCTGCTCCAAAGGGGTGTGCTATTGCTTAGTGATTGTTATATGTGCTTAATAATAATAGGAAAAGCAAATTGATAGCAAGAATCTTTCATAAAATGAGTCCCTTACAGTCTTGTTGAATAAGGACGCATCTGTCACAGACTATATAATAATCTAAGGCAAGCCTTTTCAGCATGATCACCTGCTAGTTATTAGCTTGTCCCATTATGGCTCCTGACAAATGGTCCCATATATTTAAATGTTTGTGTTCCAGTTAACATATCTGTCTGAGAAGAATTAGGGTCATGTTGGAGATGGTTACCGGAGGTTAGGATTTGTGGTTCAAAAGCCCACACCATTTCCAGTTAGCTTTTTCTGCCTCCTACTTTTGAAGAAGATATGGGCTTTCCTGCTCCAGCACCATCACTACCTGCTTGTTGCCATGCTCAATCCCTGCACCCCATCATAGGAGTCATGGCCTCTATACCTCTGAAAGTGTAGGACCCCTAAAACTAAACTACTTCTTCTAAAAGTTGCCTCAGAAGGAACAGAAAATCATGCCTTTTGAATGGAAAATCAACGATAACATGCTTCACTTTTGTGAACTATACAGATGTCCCTCACATACTCTGGTTACCGTTACAATACTTTTAACTTACTATGCTGCAAAGAATAATGAGTTCTAAAAAATCTATTCTCCAGATTTGGAAGTATTGATACTATTTCTAGTGACATGTAGTGCTATTTGTTTTTAGAGTATCAAGCTTTGGCAAGAGGCACAAGGCAGGGCCTCTACTCAGCCCATCCAGTATGAAGGCAAACATTTTGCAACGAACCATGTTGCCTAGTGATGATTTTCTACAGTCTGGGACTATTCAATGCATTTTCTACTTACACAATTTCAGATTATAGTGGGGTTATTGCGATATAATCCTACAGCAGATCAAGAGGCATATGCGTATTTATGTCTATGCATTTATCCCCAAAATTCAAGGGCTGCATAAGGTTCTAGTCATTTTGACTCTAAACTTTTTCCGTACTCATGGAAATGAATAAGACACCAATCCATGGAGTTAAAGGACCTGCATTTCAGTGTCAGCACTGTGTCTAGAATTCAGATTATCTTTTTGCAGGCACTGTGACCTTGAAAGGTTCTTAAAAACCCCCATTTGAGTTTCTCTTTTTTGGAAAAAATGGCACAATGTTTATCTTTCTTGAGTTATCATACTAGCTAAAGGTGTCTGCATGTTTCACTGTCCTGTGGTTCTGCTTATCTCTGGAGCATGATCACTGACACCTTAGCTATTGTTATTATTACTTGTCTTTTTTTGTAATTAACCTCTTTCCATCAGAAAACCTCGTCTCCTTCCTTATAGAACCTGGTCAGCCATAGTTAGTTAGGTGGTGTGTAACACATTGTCTGTCTGCCAGCTATATTTTCTTCTGTAATACAGATCTCTTAGATTGCTATGGGACAGATGAAAAGCCGAACTGTAGAGAAATGATCAAGCCACTCTTTTTCTCCTGCTCCTAACATCAACGATTATCCTCCTTGCCCCGCTCGCCTACCGCTGAGCACTGAGCCAGTGGTTTCAATGCACCTTTTGTAATAACTTCCAGAAGCATGTGCTGGTCAGTGTACTGAATAACTCTCCCATTTAGCACCTTGCCCCTGCTTCATTCTCATGTCCTGGCGAAATAGAGATCCACGTTGAACTCCAAGCAGCCCTCTGGATTATATGCCAGATGACCTACAAAGAACCTTTGGGGAGGAATGGAGTGATCTGATCGTGAATTTTCCAGGCTGAGATCATAATGCTGGTTTAAATGGGTGAGAAGGATTGTCCCGTGTTCATTCTTATTCCATCAACAGAAGCATTTTAAATTTTCTTTGCAGGACTGAAAAACACTCTCTGGTTGAGTGACACCTTTAGGAAAACCAATATCTCAGTTGAGAGATTCCATTGCCAAGAAAGAAAAAGAAAATCTAAAAAAAAAAAAAAAAAAAAAAAAAAAAAAAAAAAAAAAAAAAAAAAAGAACAAAAACAAAAACAAAGTAAATCCGATGCCTGTGTTTATGGAGACCCAGCACAGCCTTATCCTCATCTCTGCACAAGCTAAACAGATTTAATTGCCTTTTCATGTGTCAAACTCAGCCTGTCCAGAGGGACAGTGGAGAGGGTCTGGGGTGAGCATCTGAAGCTGTATCTACTACTAGAGTCAGAGTTTCCAATGCTGTCAATTACACACATTTTCCGCAGCACATACTCATTAAGACACAGTTGCCAACCTTACTGCCACTGCATTTTTTATTATATACATTAGTTCTGGTTGAAAGACAATTTAGGAATGTTCTTATGGGGAATAACAAAGACTCTGGCGGGAGGCTTTTTTTTTTCCCCTATCATTCATTATGTTACACTAGCAATGCAAAATCGCTTTGTGCCTTAATGATACAGTCTTATCTGCATTTAACTTCATCCCATCTTTTGAATGTACCCTTTTAGGGGTATTTTTGCAACACAGAATGTATTCACAGACTCAGAAAGCAATGTACTTATCACTGTTGCTCTGAAAACTTGTTGTCAAATATTAGACACTGAATACAGGAATGTTCATAACATGGCTAAAGAGCTTTTATCATAAAACATGACAAAGATACACTAAGCAAATCATGGAAGATGTGACGTCCAGATAGTTATGAGAGTAGAACACATGGAAGGAAAAAAATAGATAAAACAGAAAAGTTACCACAGAATGGAACGTCAGATAGTGTGCAAAAGCAGAGCAGATGCTGCTGAAAATATTTTTGTACATGAGGATGGCTTGCTTTGGGGAACTCTGTCTGACACAACGTAACTTATAGGTATATTGTAACCCTGGATGACTAAACAAAGAGAGTAGGCATGTGTCAATCATTTAAAATATTTAGATTTCCAGAAATGTGATTTACTAAGTGGTGGACTAGACAATGTACCCACAGTTTATCATCCCATGTGGTAGAGACTTGTGGCCCCATTATTATCTCTGGATAGACATAATGTCTTATTGCTTTAGCAGCTATGTGAAATAATACTGTTATTCCTTGCTTTTTTTTTTTTAATCTCTGTTCTCATTTGACTCGTAAGTGTTGGAGAGAAATAGAGGCCTAGACAGATGAAAACAAGCGGGGAGGTAATTAGAGAGGTTTGTTGGAATCAGTAGTGTACTTGAGAAAGAAACAAAACAGGACATATAAGAAGAGAGGTTCAAGTTTGATGTAAGGTCTACATACCTCAGTTTACCCTCTAGACCTCACCAAGGGCAAGGTGAAGCTTAGAGTTATCTGAAGTCTAACTGAGAAGTTCTTACTTTTGAACGCCAAATGAATGAGCCATTCATTAACACAAGTTTAGACTGTATGAAGGCAACCATGTTTTGGATGCTGGTTGCTGGGGGCTGCTTTCATGATTATGTGCTAGCTGGTGGAGTCAAGTCTTGCCGTATGCTATCATAGTGGTGGCAAGGGTGAGTGCTTCTGACAGTGCCAGTGATAACTATATCTCACCAACCTTGTTCTGGACACAAAATCATAGCTCAGAATATAGCAAAAATTCCTTTCCTAAAAGTTAATTATTGAAAAAATTTGAATTAACACATAATTCTGTGCAAGATATTTCTTACATCTTGTATTTCTAATACTTTGGAGTTAGAACAAAATTTTGGATATTAATTATATCAAGTGATATATATAAAATTTGAATCTGCATATTACATACATTTCATTTTCATAAGGGAGGAAAATGAGGTTTGCAATAACAGAAATATTTTCCTATTTAAGGTTTACTGTGAAGAACCAGAGGTTCTTGGGAGAGTCTACATACTTCCATCTTAGTTTGACAGCCAGAGGATTCTAATCAAATCCTCCGATCTTCTCACGAGCTGTTCCCTTAAAAAGTAGTTGCTTTTTAATTTTTATAAAGAAAACAATATTATTTGAACACTACAGAAGGTAACAGAAACCACTGGCCCTGCTGCATATTCCTATGCTGTTACTAAATATGCAACTTGTGCATCTCCAGACACTTGGAGGCCTATTTGTGATGGCCACTTCTAACAAGCATGTGAAGGGCAAGTTGGTGCTAAGAAAGAGGAGGATGTTATAATAATCTTTCCTAAACCAGTTTGCACTGTTGAGAATAACCAAGATGGCATGAATTTGTATACACAAGAAGTGAATGGGGGAAAAGATCTTTCTAGTATGTGAAAGGAAACATGGACTCTGACTACAAAAGATGAGCCAGTGAAGGACCTTAAGCAAGAGAGGCAAGCTACATATTTAGAATACTCCATGAAGAGTATTCTAAATACATACATATTTAGAATACTCCATGAAGAATATTCTAAATACTCCATAAAGAGGCTTCAGAAAGCTTGCTCACATTCATCATGCTTGGCTCAATTCCAAGACAATGACTTTATGAAGGTATTGAAAACACAGACACACTACTAAATGAAGACACAGCAATTAGATATAAAGACCAAAAGCCACATTGAAAAATAACATTGTACTAAAGGGGGCAGTTACATTCAAGAAGCACTAAAAATGTGAAGTAAATATGTCTAGTGTCTGACTTAATTTTTTTAACCTGCTGATTCATTTTATACTGCGTGGCTTTTTTGGCTGTACGTCAATGAATTGCTCGAGAGTTTTCCAAGTTTAAGCAGAGAAAGTTTATGAACATCACATAACTTACATTGACATTTTAGGAAACAGGAAGTAAAAGTTTATTAACTTTTTAACCAATACTGTGCTCAGCTATATCCTTTTTGAAAGACTTTTGGAACTAACACTTTATATACTCCATCTTGGCATAGTGTAACCAAATGGAATTTACTCTACGTAAAGAATCTGATTGGAAAAGACTCATTTATTTTTATATATTTAATTAACGGACTATAGAGTAAAGATCATGCAGTGTTGTCAATTCATGCAGAAAAGCAATAAGCAAAGTCAACAGCCATCCACAGAGGAGCATCTAACCACAGTAGGAACAGAGGAAACCTTTCTGAACCTAATTCATGGCATCCACCCAGACACTCACCTCTACAACATGGTTAATGTGACAAATTAAAGTCTTCTCGGTAGAGTCAGGAACAAATCTGAGAATGTATCTCCGATGAGCAGAGAACTTGCCAAGCATGAACTAAGCATTGATCAGTCCCCAGCACATCATATAGAGGTACATCTGTAGTAGCAACACTTATGAGAATTAGAAGTTCAACGTTATCCTTAGCCTCACAACCATTTCTGTATAAGCCTGGGTTGTGTGAAGCCCTACTCAAAAGCAAAGCAAAACACAAAGAAAAACAAAAAAATGTCACGATATTTGCTCTCATCACATTTATTAAGCATCATGACCACAGGGAACAAATATGTAAAGTTGAAAAGTAGATACGTTAATGTATTATACTTACTATAGACTATATGACATAATATATTATATGTAATTGTTAAATAAAGATGACTAAAGAAGCTTTAGATTTAGCTGTATACATATTACTAGGTTATATATTATTAAAAGTTAAAATTTCTTTTTTTTGACTGTGTGTCAACAGAGTGAAAAGCCAGTTTTCACATGTTACAAAAAGGAATCTAAGAAAAGTCTACAGAAAAAACCCTGATATATAAACAGATAAAAATCTTTCAACATTCAACAAGAAAATTAACAATCCAACTTAACGATTTAAAATATATACAGTTATGTATATGATAATCTGTCACAAAAACAAATAGGCACACAGAAAACACACGTGTAAAGATATGTTCAGAATCATACATCACTAGAAAATTCCAAATTCAAACAATATCACTGCATTACTATTCTAATAAAACAGATCCAAAACAAAAAACCCCAAAGCATTAAATCACCCTTCTTAATACTAAAAGGCATGCAAGATGGTATAGCCACTCTGAGAAACACTTTGGCGACTTCTTACAAAATTAAATATAACCTTACCACTCTATCCAGCAACCAGCTCCTTGGTAATTACTCAAATACATTGGCAACTTATTCACAGGGAAGCCTGCTCCTGAATGCCTACAGGGGATTTGTTCATAATTATCAAAACATTGAAGAAGCAATCAGCATGTCTTCTAGTAGGTGAATAGAAAAACACAGGAGGGAACACTCATGAATAAATGGTCTGATTAAGAGAAACTGAGCTACATAAAAATAGAAGACACCTTAAACCATGTGTCCAAGCAAAGGATGTCAAACTAAAAACCAAAAGAAAAAAATGTAGATATGTAAACCCTATGACATTCTAGAAAAATACACTATGTAAAAAGTCAAAAGGATCCTCAAGGCTAGAGCAATGCAGTCATTAGGAGGGTTGTGGAGAGAGTAGGTGGTACAGAGGAACAATTTTAGGTCCTCCACACTGTTCTGTATAATTCTGTAATAATAGCCTCAAGTTACATGTTTTCCAAAATGTACAGAGTGCAGAACCATGCTGAGTGAACCACTTGGAGACCAACGCCTTGGCTTCTCAGAGTGATAAAGGGTTGGGGGCAGTGTGCGGTGAGAGCTGCATGAGGACCCCTGCACCTTCTGTTTACTTTTCATACGTGTGGGAAACAAACATAGGAAATAAGAATCCCAATAACAAAATAAAATTCCAATAACAAAGATGAGTTAAATATCTCAGGCCGCTCAGTTTCTCCAGTGGGGTTTCAAACATATAAAATGCTGACTCTTAAACAGGATCAAACACATGCACTGTCAGCACCATCCTGCACGTGTTGTTCATGCTGTTTGTTTTTAGTTGTTTGTTTTAACTCTAAGGTCAGTGCTTAGAGACAATTCTTCTGTAATTGTTGGATAGGAAATAGTGGCTTTCTTGAATCAGACCTATGCATTTACTCCATTAACAAAAGAGACTGCTTGAGCATCAGGGTTTAATGTACAACCTGGTGATATTTTTTATGTTTTTTGTATTTATTTATTTACATCTCATATTCTGCCCAATGCTGCCTCCTCTCACAGAGATTCTTTCCCTGTCTCCCCACTCCTTCTCCTCTGAGACGGTGGCTCCCTCCACCCTGGCACATCAGGTATCTGCCAGATTAAGTACACCCACAACCACTGAGGGCGGACAAAGCCCCATGGGTACCAACTCATCCTAGGATATCTAGTCCCAACAGAACTAAGCACATCCTCTACCACTGAGGCCCAACCAGGCAGTTCAGGTAGAGGAAAGGGGATCCAATGGCAGGGAACCAACATTGAGACAATCTCATTCTACTTGTTATGGAGAAGCCCCATGAAAACCAAGCAGCACAGTTGCTACAAATATGTAGAGGGTTTAGGTCGAGCTCCTGCATGCACCCTTGTTGATGGCCCAGGCTATGTGAGCTCCCATAGGTCCAGGAGAGTTGACTCTGGAGGTGTTTTTGTGGTGTCGTTGATTACTCTGGCTTGCTACATTCTGTTCTTCACTCTTCCACCAGATTCCCTGAGCTCTGCCTGATGCTTGACTGTGGGTCTCTGCATCTGTTTCCATTAATTACTGGATGAAGCCTCTTAGGAAACAGCTATGCTAGGTTCTTGTCTGCAAGCATAGCAGAGTATCATTAATAGTCTCAGGGGTTGGCTCTCTCCTATGGGATGGATCTCAAGTTGTGCCAGTCTTGATTGGCCATTCCCTCAGTCTCTGCTCTGTCTTTATCCCTGTACATTTTATAGGCAAGTCAAATTTTGAGTTGAATGTTTTGTGGTTAGCTTGATGTCCCCATCCCTCCTCTGGAACTCCACCTGCCTACAGGATGTGGCCACTTCAATCTGTGTATCCCGCTCTGGTAGGGATACCAGCTAGGGACACCTCGATAGACTCACCATATCCTTCCTTGTCCTAGGTCTCCAGCTAGTCATCAGTGATTCTCCTCACAAATTTTGATTCTTACTTCCATCCTTCTCACAGTCCTACTCTCCCACACCTGACTACCATCCCTGTTCCCATCCTTATCCCCAGTCTTATCTAGTTCTTTCTCCCCATCCACCTCAGATGGATGACTAATTACTTTCCCCTTCTGAGGAGATTTGTTTATCCTCCCTTGGGAACTGCTTGTTATCCAGTTTCTTTGGATTGTAGCACTTCAGGATTAATGTTCACTTATGAGAGAGTACATACCATATGTATGTTTGGTTTTTTTTTTTCTGGAACTGGACTACCTCACTCAAGATGATATTCTAAGTTCCATCCATTTGCCTGAAAATTCATGATGCCATGGTTCTTTAATAGCTCAATAGTATTGTATTGTGTGGATTTACCACAGTTTTAATAGTAAAAACTGTATGACATTAGTATAGAAACAAGAAGATAGATCAATAAAATTGAATTTAATACCCTGAAATAAACTTACATACTTACAGCCATTTGATATTTGACAAAGAAGACAAAACCATATAATGAAAACTGAAAATCAACTTCAACAAATGGCGCTGTTCTAAGTGGATGTCTGAGTGCAGAAGGATTCAAATAGACTCACACTTATCACCTCGAACAAAACTCAAGTCCAAGTGGATTGAAGATATCAACATAAAACCAGATACACTAAGTCTAATTGAAGAGATTATGTGAATAGCCTTGAACACATTGGTACAGGAGACAACTTGCTGAACAGAACTCCAAAGGCTCTGGCTCTAAGATCAATGATTGATAAATGGTACCTCATAAAACTGCAAAGCTTCACTGTCAGTAAGACAAAATGACAGTCTACATATTGAGAAAGGATCTTCTTCAACACTACGTCTGACAGAGGGCTAACATCCAAAATTTATATATATATATATATATATATATATATATATATATATATATATATATATAAAACAACTCAAGAAAATAGACACCAACAACTGAAATAATCCAATTAATAATGGGATACAGAGATAAACAGAAAATTCTCAAGAGACCAAGAAGCACTTAAAGAAATGTTCAATGACCTTAATCATCAGGGGAATGCAAATCAAGATGACCCTGAGATTCCATCTTATACCTGTCAGAATGGCTAAGATCAGTGACTTAAGTGACTCCACATACTGGCAAAGATGTGGAGCAAGGAAAACACTCCTCCATTGCTGGTGGGAGTGCAAACTTGTGTAGCCACTTTAGAAATCAATTTGGCAGTTTCCCAGAAAAATAGGAATAGTTCCTCCACAAGACCCAGTTATACCACGAGGACATTACATAAAAGATGCCCCACGATACCACAGAGACACTTGCTCAACTATGTTCATAGTAGCTCTATCTATCATAGGCAGAAACTGTAAACAACATAAATGTCCCTCAACTGAAGAATGGATAAAGAAAATGTGGTACATCCTGACGATGTTTTGTTTGTGTTTATTCTGTTGTGCTCTAAAATGACAGTTACAATGAGCTGACCACTGAAGAAATCTGAACAATGTTGGTTCAGTCCCTTTTGTTTTTTGTTGAAAGTCATTCTTTACAAAAGTGTTATGCTTTCTCAGGAAAAGTCATGAAGATATACTTTATCCATTACTCAGAAATTACTAAAATATTGATTCTTTATCATACTGTGATGCTTAGATTATTTTTAAGGCAATTTTTAAAATGTTATTTAGTAATACTAACAAAATAAGCATACTTTGCCTCCTAAAGATATCAAACAGTGAAGCAAAGAACTGTAAATATAGAAAAAATATACATATCCCAGAGCCACAGTCCTCAACATGGGTGTATTCCTTTTAAAGGGTTTAAATGTTTTATTCATCAACAGGCCTTGAAGAAAAAATAGATCACAAATAATTCTTGCTTAAGAATGAGTTGTCTAACATAAAAGGAGTTAGAGAAGTACAGTTGGATACAGCCGTTGAAATAACAATTTCTTCAATTATCAGACACTTATTTTGAAACTAGTTCTTTTATACGAATTTTGTCATTTTACCTTACAACCTTGAAATAATATTCTATGGTTTTCTGAATTATGTACTTAAAGATTTGTAGTCTCACTCAATCTGACTATGGTGACAATTGACTGAGAGGTCCAGCCAAGATACGTACATCAAAAGGGGGAAAGTTAGTGGTATGCTAGCAAGAGCATGTATGAAACAGATGCCCTGAGAACTTTTTGTAAGGAATAGTTTTGATTCCTTTCCCAGAGCTGCAGGTGTATTTCACATGGAAAAATGAGATAGGTAAGATTTCTCATACTGGAGATACTTTTGTAATAGTTTTCCAATCCATTGTCTAAGTGACATTGATGCCTTTGTCAATCTTTGATCCATCTTGAAGACCTCTTTTCTAGGGCACATCCTACCCTCTCAAATTTGTTTTCTTCTTATTTTTCGTATTTGTACAAAATGAAAAATATAATTTTTTGACACTATCAAGGGCAGGATCTATTAAAACAAGTTAGGATTAAACTGAGGTTATTTGGTAGTAACTTGAGTTGGTGATGTTTCCTGATGCTGTGAGGAATTTCTTCCTTCCCAGGTTACTTTTGCTTCCTTGAATATACTGGAATCCTCTGAATTCTGAGGTAAAGAACCAGGAATCACTTTGTAGTTTTGTGAACACAAGGTATTTAACACTTTGATTTTGTTATTTTAAGATAAATTTGTCTTGATCTTGGAAAATGTTAGGCTGTCACTCAGAACAGAGACTTTCTCTTTGCATGTCTTTCTTGGAGCATGAGACAACACTGCTCGTGTAAGGATTGAGGATGACAGGGAAGACCATGAGACACAGTGCTTCTGTGAGGGATAGAGAGGAAAAGAAAGCGCTGCCAGTGAAAGGCTGGACTTGATAGCTGTGAAAGACTAGCCACTGACTGAATGCTAATTGATTTTAACACACTGAAAAACATTTCCTTCTAAGACGATGGATTGAGCACACATGGCTGGCATCTGTTCTGTCATAGACAATGGTGAAATGACAATAAGGGAGGAAAAGTTAATAAAATCAACAAAGCAAAGGAAGGGAGACTTTATTAAATGATTTCCAGAAAACAGAAACCAAAGAAGACATCCTGACTAAGAAAACTAGTGGGAAAAACTTTATTCAAAGGTACCCTAGAAGAGTGCTGCTACTTAGAGATATTTGTGCTCATCCTCCTGCTCTCTAGTGAGGAATAGAAATAGATGGTCCCAGTATTTCAGACAGAACAGGAGATTAACTAAAGTAGATGGAAGCATTACCCCCTTCATTCTTGTTAAGTTCTGACTTTTTAACACCAAATAGACAGTTAACCCTTAGCCAATAGAAAAAAAAGTGTTCCTTAAAGAAAAGTATATACAGAGTTTCGGTGAAGAAGATGTATTATGCACAAAAAGTGACCTCAGGAGAACAGCTATGGCAAAGAATCCTTTGTCCTCCAACCAACAAGGAGAGGTCTGCAAGTTCACCTCTTTATTTAGAAATGTGTACAAGAACAAAGACTTGGGGCTGACTTCTTTTAAGATACGCCATTTATGCAAGAATACAAAGAAAGCCTGAAGTGTACTGCCTTCATTCAAGAATAAACCTTGATGTGACCACAGGCTGGAACACTATCCTAAGAAAGAGAAATCAAAAGCAAAAAAAATAAATAAATAAAAAATAAGTAAACAGGCTCACTGTCTAAATTCGCTGCTCTCTTGAAGTAGAGAGGGCATAAACAAATATGGAAAATTGGGAAATTAGACTCAAAGGAGTCCAGTGAAAAATTAAGAAGAAAATTAAGAAAAATAGAAAATTGAGAGACAACATGTTCCACTGTTACCTTTAGAGTCACAAGTGGAGAACTGCATTCATATAAAGACCTAAAGAAGATCAGAGAAGAGCACTAGATGACATAATTCAAATGACCAACAAAGCAAATCTTAACAAATTCAGAAAATTAAAGTAAATCTGAATATAGTTTCTGACCACACATATCACAGCATAAACTCAACAGCAAAAGAGTCTCCAGTAATCACACAACTCGTAAAGATTAAACAATACTGAAAGATAAATGGCTTAAGAAGAAATCAAGAAAAAAATTTAAAAATTTCCAATGGTCAAAGAAGAAATCAAGAAAAAAAATTAAAAATGTCCTGGAATTAAGTGAATATAAGAACACAAAAAAATAAAAAACAATAAAAATCCCTGAAGAAAAAAATTGAAGACCTCAGAAGATGGAAAGATCTTCCATGCTCATGGAGCTACAGGATTAACATGGTGAACATGGCCATCTTAACAAAAGCAATGTACAGATTCAATGCAATTCCCATTGAAAGGAAAAGGGACACATAAGAAACAAAGCTGATAAAAACTCAAAAAGTCATTACGTCTTACTTCAAAAGCTCAGCAAAACTGGAAAATCAAAACAAAATGTATAATTTTCTAGACAAATAGGACCACATAGCAAAGTTAAATCAAGGTCAGATCAACTATCTAAACAGTTCCAGAATCCCTAAGTGTTGTAGATAGCCCCGCCTCCTTTATATTTTGATACTAATTCCCTTTCCTCTGAAGGCTGCAGAGGAGTGAGTCATTACACAGGTGAATTCTAGTGAACCTTCTGCCCATCTTAATTTGTAAAATAAAGACTTGAGCCAGTGATTGGGCAGAAAAATGGGAGGTGGAGAAATCAAGTTTGGGTGGAAGAGAGCACAGAGACAGAGAGAAAGAGAAGAGAGAAGACAACGGAGGATGACAGAGGAGGATGACTGGGAAGCAGAAAGTAGAAGGACAAACACAGAGTCAGGAAAACCCTCAAATTATAAGAGTTTTATAGCTGGGGAATAGAGTAGTGAAGTGGTGAATCTGCCCAATCTAGGCTTACAGAGTATATTCATAATTACTGAGTTGTGTTTTCATTGACCCATCCTATTTGGGTTGGAGATTTAAATATCACCTGCAATACCTAAGGAAATAAAAGCAGTCAGTAGAAACCTCAAAAAACAAAAAAGAAAAAAAGAAACAAAAAAGAAAAAGTCCAGGGTCAGATGGTTTTACTGCAGAATTCTACCAGACTTTCAAGGAAGATCTTATGTCAATATTCCTCAAACTATTCCACAAAACAGAAACAGAAGGAATACTACCAATTCATTCTATGGAGTCACAGCGACTTTGATACCTAAACCACACAAAGAGCCAACAAAGAAAGAGAACTTCAGACCAAGTTCACTTATGAATATTGATGCAAAAATAATCAGTAAAATTCTTACAAACTGAATCCAAGAACACACCAAAAACATCATTATCTATGATCAAGAAGGTGTCATCTCACAGACACAGGGTTTGTTTTTGTACAAAAGTCCATCAGCATAATCCACTATATAAACAAACTCAAAAGAAAAAAATCACATGATCATCTCATTAGATGCTGAAAGTCTTTGACAAAATTCTGTGGGGAGCCAACAGAAGGTGGCTATCACCCTTGCAGCCATCTTGACCCTTATACCCTGACAAGAGACTTGATTACATTAGCCTACAACAGCTGAGCACACTCTGATAACATCTTGTTTTAGATACCCAGGATCTTCCCTTGGGTGTGTGAGACTTAAAAGTATGATTTAGAGATGAGACTTAAGGGCATGACTTAGAGATCAAATTTAGAGACATGACCTAAGGGCATGACTTAAGGGCGTGACTTAGAGGCATGGCTTAGAAGTGAGACATATAAAAGGCGAAAGGCAGACAGAAGAGAGAACCAGACAACAGATTAATTGATACAGTACAATTTGGAACAGAGAATTGCGTATTAGGCACTTGGCACTTGGAGGAAGAACTTGGAATTGGAGAGTACAACTTTGAGTAGGAATTAGGCATTAGAGAAACAGTACAACTTACAACTTGGAATTAGACATGTACAACTTGGAGTAGTTATTAGGCATTAGGTGGAAGACACTTGGACTAGAGAATTCAGACGAGAGCAACAGATTATTAGGCACTCTGAATAGTTATTAGACATTAGACAGTACAACTTGGAACTAGGAATTAGGTTAGATACTTACAACAGAGAATTAGGCACTTGCCACTTGGAGAAAGAACTTAGAACTTGGAGGCACTAGGGACTAGGAACTAGGGACTAGGAACTCAAGACTTGGGACTTGGACTAGGAAGAGAGACTGAAGAATAAACGGGATTGAATCACACTCTGTCTGGTCTCCATTCTTTGAGTCCATCCTCACTCTCTCTCTTGCTGAACCCTGACCCATGGACCGGAGCAACTTGGAGCAGTCTCTAACAACTTAGCCCCCAAGGTTTTTGGCAGTGCAGGTTCCAACACTGATGGAGCGGTCTGCAACATTTTGGCCCCCAAACGTGGGCTAGTGAGGCTCGCGACATTTTTGGTGCCCAACATAGGCCAGCTCAGTCCACAGCAAAATCCAACACCCCTTAATGCTAAAAGTTTTAGAAAGTTCAGGGATTTAAGGCTCATAGTTAAATGTAACAAAGGCAATATACAGTAAGCCAATAGCCAGCAGCAAATTAAATAGAAACTTGAAGCAATGCCATTAAAAGATGCTACTGTCTCTATATCTATTCAATATAGTACTTGAAGTTCTAGCTAGAGCAACAAGACAACAAAAGGACATCAAGGAAGCACAAACTGGAAAGTCAAGGTATTATTCACAGATAATATGATAGTATATATAAGTGACCCCAAAAATTCAACCAGAGACATTCTATAGCTGATAAACGACTTCAGCAAAGTGGCTGGATATAAAATTAACTGAAAGAAATCAGGTGCCCTCCTTTATGTAAATGGTAAATGGGCAGATAAAGAAATTAGGGAAACAACACCCTCAGCAATAGTCACAGATAATATAAACTTGATATAACTCTAACCAATCAAGTGAAAGATCTGTATTACAAGAATTTTAAGTCCCTGCAACTAATTCTTTAAAAAGTAAACACCACTAAAAATAGCATCCTAATGGGGTGCAGGGGTTCACTTCTACATTCACATTACAAGGTGGAGCCAAAGGGTTATTAGGAGTTCAAAGCCAATCTTAACTAAAGAGTAAGATCTTATCTCCATAAATAAATAATCAGAACTCTCAAATCAAATTATGAGTAAGATAGTTACACATTTTACTGTTGCATTGCAATTAGTCAGAATGAGGATCAATTCTGTCAACAATATTTCCCCATTAGATGGCTAGAACTACAATAGGCATATACAACATTGTAGAATATGAAGCCACTGGATGTTCAAGACTTATAGGAGAAACACAAAGTAGCCCAAGAACATTGAAAACATCTTGGAAACACGAAACTATATTTGAGAGATTGAAGAGACGGCTCAGCAGGTCAGAGGACTTACTGCTGTTTCGGAGGAAACTCCAGTTGGATTCCCAGAAGACATGTCAAGCCGTTCTCAATTACCAGTTACTTCAGCTTCAGGAGATCTAGTGTCTCCAGCTTCTGCAGGAACCTGCACTAGTGCATGCACACACACACACACACACACACACACACACACACACATGTTAAAAATAAAATCTGTTTTTAAAAAGAATATAACTCAGAAATTAAACTTCTATTATATAGATGAGAGGGGTAAAAGATATGCCTACAGAAAAAAATACTAAGAAAATCTTACCAACATTCTTAAATTAGAATCAAGAAGAAACGTCCTTCCATGGTAATGGCAGAAATAAGTCTCACATTGTATGAACCAGTGAGCACAGCTGAGCAGAAAAGCTGAACACACTACCCATAGTTTAACAGTGTGGACAGAGCTGACAGGGTACATTGAGCAAACTAATAATGATGCAGAAGAAACCTACTGTGTGGTACCATCAGCAGGAAAATTCAATCTTCTGTTGCAGAGCAGATTGTGAGGGCTTTAAGCTAGGCATGAAGGGGAATTAACTAGAAAGAACTTAAGGAAATTTTAAAGGTAACAGGAATATACTGTGTCCTCATCATAGTTGTTGATTAAATCATTGCTATCCTCTGGCCTAGTTAGCTTTCATTGTAAAGTTGACATAGCCTACAGTCATCCAAGAGGAAAGACTAGGCTGAGGGATTGACCTCTCAGGTTGCCCTGCCTAGAATGGTAACTAGTAGAGAAGGCTTCAGTCACCTGTTACAGGCAGCACTCCCTGGGCATGTGGCCCTGGGCTTTATGCAAAAGCTAGCTAAATGTGAGCTTGAGAGAAAGAGGAGAGAAGTGTTATTCCTCCATGGTTTCTGCTTTGAGTTGCAGCTTGAGCTTCTGTTCTGACATACCTCTTTGCTAGACTGAGACCTACAGGGTCAGCCAAAAAAAATGTACTCCCTTACCTAATTTGATTTTGGTTATTGTAAATTTTTTTACAGTGACAGAATGAAACTAGAATACCTTAAATATATTTTTATTATACTGAAATTAGCCCTATTAAAACTCTCTTTTGAAGTCTGTTTCCACCCTGAGTTAATAATATTCACGGGGCATATTAGACACTCTGATCCTCTTCTGTTTGCAGGAATGCATCAGTAGCTCAGTTCCCCACACAGATAATCAATTATATACAAATCTCCACTCGGACTACTCTGTAATCTGAACCACAGGCATCAGATGGCTTTAAGAAGGATAAGCTTGAGATCAGAACAAATATTGACTTAGTCTTTTGCACAGAAATCTTTGGCCTTCTAACAAATTGCATCTACTACAGACTTTTTGACATTGGAACATCTAGTGCGAGGATAAAATATTTTGCAACCCTGGAAGTAATTATTAATAAAATTACATCAAGACTCAGCAGGTTTGCTGCCGACATAAATACTGTTGTGAGGGAATAGCCAGTGATGCACACAGCTGAAAACCCAGAAATTATATTTTTCTTCCTTCTGAGCATCTGCACATACTCAGCTGCCCTTGAGGGAGGGGAGTATCTAAGAACTAAGTGCTTCTTCTACTAGGTGCAATGCGTGCGCCATCGTGTCTTAGGGTGAACTCAAGAATACTTGCTTTTCCTGTCACAAAGACAATGAGCATGCTTTACACACATCTCAATATACATTTCTTATTACTCATAATTATAACTAAATACAATAATGGCTGACTTAAAAGGAAAGGGCATTTTTGTGAATTAAAAATAATAAAATTTCAAGAACAGATGTCAGCCTAAGGAAATGTTGTACATCACACAAAAAAATACAGCTATGTGCCAGTAGTGTGCTACAAACAGAAAACTCCAATGAAGTCTGTGTGAACCTTAGGATGCAGAAAAGGGCCAAGTAGTGACATAGCTGAAGGGCATTTTCTAATAGAAGTCTCTGTACTAAAAGAAGAAATAATTTCATGTAGTCTGTTAATTACTCTCTACTCAACCAGCACTGCTTAAATTTTCCAACCTGTAGCTGCTCACACAGCAATCTTTATGCCCATAAGACTCATACTACAAGACACACATGTACTTATGACACACACACACACACACACACACACACACACACACACGCACACACACACTATAATCCAGTAACTCAGAAAACCAAATATTCTTGATCTTCTGTTACAATATATTTTTTTTCATTTTAAAATATGTCATTAAGTCCTTTTTATTTAATAGAAATTAGATTGCAAAAATCAGTTCAGGACTAGGGAGACAAACTTGTTTGTTGTTGTTGTTGTTGTTTGATTTGGTTTGGTTTTGGATTTTTTTAAACTCTTTTACACTCCAGATTTTATTCCCTCCTTCTACCCTCTGACTGTTCCATATCCCATAGCTCCAACCTACTCGCCTATCTCCACTAGGCTGTTCCCACCCCACCCTCACCCCCACCCCCACCCTGCCAGTTGCTCATTATACTTTGCCATGCTTTGGAAGTATAGTAATGCTTAGATCCTAGAGAAACCTTGGTGTAGCATCTGCCAACTAAGTCAGCTCATGGGCCTCATGCCTGGGAAGTGCACTGAGGCGTTTGGTTCTCTCTCTGTTAAAGGGAACCACTTTCTGCGCAAGTAGGAAACTGCTTTGGGTAGTTTTGGTTCCCTGCTTTCTTTTCACCTGGGACTTTCTCTCTCTCTCTCTCTCTCTCTCTCTCTCTCTCTCTCTCTCTCTCTTTCTTTCTTTGTTCTTTTTTATTCTATCACTCTACTTACTGACTTACTTACTTACTGACTGACTTACTTATTTACTTACTGACTGACTGACTGACTGACTGACTGACTGACTGACTGACTGACTTACCTATTTAAACTCTAGATTATGTTCCCTTCCTGGTCTAACCTCCAACTGTCCCACATCCCATACTTCCTCCTTGCTCCACTGTCTCCATGGGATGTCCCTACCCCTCACCCCCCCCACCAGACCTCTAAACTCCCTGAGGCCTCTAGTCTCTTAAGGGTTGGGTGCATCTTCTTTGTCTAAACCCAGACCTGGCAGTCCTCTGCTGTATATGTGTTAGGGGCCTCATATCAGCTGGTGTATGCTGTCTGGTTGGTGCTCCAGTATCTAAGAGATCTGGGGACTGGGGTGTCCAGGTTAGTTGAGACTGTTGATCTTGTTATAGAATCACCCTCCTTCTCAGCTTTTTCTAGTTTTCCCCTAATTCAACAACAGAGCTCAGCAGCTTCTGTCCATTGGTTGGGTGCATCTGACTCTTTCAGCTGCTTATTGGATCTTTCAGAAGGCAGTCATGATATGTACCTTTTTTTTGAGAGTTCCATAGCCTCAGTAATAGTGTCAGGTTTGGGACCTCCCCTTGAACTGGTGCCCACTTTGGGCCTGTTACTGGACTTCCTTTTCCTCAGGCTCCTCTCCATTTCCATCCCTGCAGGTTTTTCAGAAGGGAACAATTATGGGTCAGAGTTTTGACTGTGGGATGGCAACCCTCTTCCTCATTTGATGTCCTGTCTTTCTGCTGGAGGTGGGCTCTGTAAGTTCCCTCTCCATACTGTGGGGCATTTCATCTAAGATTCCATCCTTTGAGTCCTGAGAGTCTCTCAAAAGAAAGCCATCACAAGTTGGTTTGGTTTTGGTTTTGGTTTGTGTGAGATCTGAGCTAATAGTACCTGGATTCCATCTGAAAACTCTTGACTGTGAAGGTGAGTATTTGTAACCCCACCCCCACACTCTAGAGACCTGAAGGAGGATAATCCTTGAGACTCACTAGTCAGCCAGCCTCCACTACTTGCTAAACTCCAGGTCAAAGACAATGGACAGCACCTGAAAAAAATTTCCCAAAGTTGACCTGTAGTCTGCACACACATAAACGCATACACGCACATGCACACATACAGACACACACACACACACACACACACACACACCACACACACACATATACCACATACCACACACATACAGAGACATTTACACACAAATACGCATACACACACCACAACACATACACAGACACATACACACAAACACACATACAGATACAACACACATACACATGTGTATATATATATATATATATATATATATATATATATATATATATATTCAGAGCCTGAACAGGTCTTTATCAGGTCTTCTGTGCATACACTATGGATTTCAGCTTAGTACTGTTCTGACACTCCTGAGTGTGTAAATGAGTGAGTCTTTGATTCTTGAGTTGGCTCTTGTGACTCTTTTCTTTCCTGTTTGCTTGGCTTCGCAACTCCTATATGATGTGTCTGTTTGTTTGTTTGTTTGTTTGTTTGTTTGTTTTTGTCATGTTTTATTATTATTATTTAAAAGTCTGTACTTTTCTCTTTTTATCTTTTTTATTGATATTTTCATTATTTACATTTTATTTTTAATTGGATACTTTATTTATTTACAATACAGATGTCATCCTCTTTCCTCATTTCCCCTCCCTAGAACTCCCTCTCCCTTCTCCCTCCTCCTTTATGCTTTTATACCATTTCTAATGAGAGAGCGAAAGGAAGAAGATCTAGATAAGAGAAAAGGGGGACCTGAAAATCGAGAGGGGAAACTGTATTCAAATTATTTTTTAGGAAAAAAGGACCTATGTTTAATAAAAGAGAGAAAGATGTCTTGTATAAACCTGCCAGAAAGAAAGAAAAAAGAAGGAACAAAGAAAAGGGGGCAAAGAGATTGATTAGAACTTTTCACCATTAAAAGTAATGCATCTTTCTTCTGCTCTTGTCCAGAAGTGGGCAGGAAAGCTATAAGAATGCTTTCAGTCATATATTTTCTACTGGTATGATAATAGGAAAGGTACCACCTCCATGGATGATATGTGTGTAATGGTCTAACAGTGCTGGTCAGCATCTCAGGGACTGGCAATATCTCATTGATCAAGAACATTCTTCATCCATGGCTCTTAATACAAAAGATTATGTCAATTCTATAATTCCTGTGAATGGCAAAGAAATAGATGAGTGTCTTCAAACTCATCTGATGCACATAGGCTAGGCTCTCTCCTCAGTACAACACATCTGGTGTACACAGTCAGGGCTTTCTCCCCAGTAGAGCACATCTGATGCACACAGTCTGGGCTCTCTCCTCAGTGCACCAGAGCAAAGACAGACATATGACCTCCTCTTTTAGGTGTTTATTGTGGCCAGACAACAACTCATTTGTAAAATCAAGTATGGATTTACAAATCAGATTCAGTTTTGTTTTATAGAAAACCAGGGTGAGGAAACTGACAGTTACTCCCTGGGAATTGTCATTTAGGTTGTGCTATAAAAGGACTCAACACTCCCTCCAATGTCAGGGAATGGTGTGCAGATTCTCTGGCATCTACATCTGTTCCACAGCACACAAGATGCAAGATGTACTGGTTCAAGAATAGGAGTTCTGGCTTCTCTTTCTAGTTCCTAGAGCCATCTTGATTGTGTGGGTCATTGAAATTATTAAATTATATTATGTGGTAAGATATTATATCTTTATGAATTTGATTTCCAAACACCATCCTTCAGGTTGGTTGAAACTGAAATAGGTTTGACATATATTAAAGTCTAAGTTCTGTTGAGTTAAGTACATGCCTGATGGAAATTCTTTCCTTTTCTGCTCATTACATCTTTTCACTGTGAGATATATTCTGGTTTTCCTTTTGACTTTCTATTGCATACTTTTTGTCAAGAAGCTACACAGAGATCAAGATGAAGCCACAGAATCTTCCTTCTTAAGGAGTTACACAGATCAAAATGCAGTCACCAAATCTTCTTTCTCAAGGAGCTATGCACAGATCAAGATAGACCAATGGAATCTTCTTTCAAGTGGAAAAATTTATATTTTGCAAAAGGAATATAGGGAGAGAAAATATTACAGCCAAAAGCAGAGCCTTGGAAGAAATATCTATCACTCTTTCTCCTTAGAACTTTAAAAGTGGTTCAAGTAAAGACTGACATAAAAAATGTTGTTTTTATTAGATGTATATATTCTAGATCCCAGGTGTATAGCCAGAAATTTGACAAATCAAATTAAAATAGCCTAGTGTGTGAAAGTTGTATTCATCTCTTAACAGCTACTCTGAAATTTGCTGTCCAGACTGTGCATAGTAGTTTGATATACACGTATCTAGAGGGAGATGGTTCTAAAACATTCATAGAATTAGTATGATGATCTATTAAAATGCAGGCTCATGGGCCTGATCTAATTTAGTAAATCTTTCTTGTTAAAAAAACACCCAAGTGATTCCCAAGAAACAAAAACAATGGCACAAAATTAAAACAGACTTTCTTAGCATCAGTAAGAGGGTGAGTCTTGACTTTAAATGATCCTATTATCACAGCCCTCCTTGCCTCTGAGAGTAGAGGAGGACAGGTACCTCCCCCTCTGTGTGTGTGTGTGTGTGTGTGTGTGTGTGTGTGTGTGTGTGTGTATGTATGTAGGGGAGTTGGGTTAAGAGAATCAATAGCAGATCAGATGTGACTCCCAAGAGGCTCATGTGTAACAAGAGTCCCAACATGTGGGAGGCTGAGGCAGTAAGATGATGAGTTCAAATGCAGCCTGAGACACATAGTAAGCTCAAGAATACTAGTCTACAGATGGGATCATTTCTTAAGAAGGACATGTGAAAGCAGTCGTGTTCTTGTTTGTTTGGTGTGTGTGTGTGTGTGTGTGTGTGTGTGTGTGTGTGTGTGTGTGTG
>JANHMN010000001.1:3972994-3984284 GCA_030674055.1 Rhabdomys pumilio
GGAAGGGAAAGGGGAGGGGGAGGGGGAGGGGGAGGAGGAGAGGGGGAGGAGGAGGGGGAGCAGGAGAGGAAGAGGGGGAGGGGGAGGAGAAGAG
This sequence comes from Rhabdomys pumilio, assembly GCA_030674055.1. Classification (NCBI taxonomy): domain Eukaryota; kingdom Metazoa; phylum Chordata; class Mammalia; order Rodentia; family Muridae; genus Rhabdomys; species Rhabdomys pumilio. Next base: position 3,973,089 of record JANHMN010000001.1, read on the forward strand.
AAGAGAGAGACCCCACCATGAGAATAATCAACATATTATCAACATATTCCTGACTGATTCTCTTACTGAGATTTAGTTAGAGTCAAATATTTTGCATATTTTCAAAGAAAAACTTTCCCCCAAATGTTACCTTGTAACTGCTCTGAAAGATAATGAGGTTAGTGGGTATGCAGAGTTCAGAACACTTGCCAGGGGAGTCAAGGGTACATTGTTTCATTGTAGGAAACCAAACTTCTCAATTTTGCCCAGTTCTAGTAATCATAGTTAAATGGAACAGGCACTTTTATGTACTTTGTAATTAGACTTTAACAGCCCAATAGAAACTGAAGAAAACTTTGTAGAAAGAGATTTTTGACCATATCACTATGTACACAAAGCCTTTGGAATAAAGAATTAATAACTATCTGTAACAACTTTAAAAGTGTCAAGTTGTATCAAATTGTTATACAAAGATTAATGGTCATGGTCACCAAAAAAGAGGGAAATGAAGTCTTGCCCCAGGGCACCAACCTCTTGTTTTGTTTCATCAGAGAAAATTTTTAATAATTCAATAAATACTGGGAAATAGTTGATAAAGCTTTTCTACATAGGCTCTTAAAAATATTTATCAAAGTTGATATAAGATAGATTTGAAAAAAATCAAGATTTTTTTTTAGTAATATATAATGAGAAATTTCCAAAATTCGAAATATATGAGAGATTTGTAGAATATGGTATGTAATTAACTGATCCATATCAAAGTTTATATCAAAACAAAGATGTCTAAAAAATGCCAAGTAAACAGAAGGCCTGTTTTCTGTGTGAACACTGTCCCTGTGTTGCTTCGATACTGCAGAGAGTGCATCTCCACACATGCCTCTTCCAGCTGTGCTTGCCTTTTGTCGTTCTTTATGCAGCACACAGGGGTCTGTACTTCCTCCTCTTCCTGTGACTACTCTGGCAATGTTTGACTCATCTGTGAGATTTGACCATGCTCTGTACTTTCTGCCTCCAGCCTGCGCTGTGCCCCTTCCTGGACCCAGGTCTGATTCCAGCTGCTCCTCCTTGCTGAATCCCAACCCCAGCTGTCACCAAACCAATACTACTTTCTGCCTTGCTTCCTCTATCTTGCTCAGTCAGTGTTCTTATACAAGCCCAAGACCGACTGCCCAGTTATGCTCACAATCAGCTCGGCATCCATGCAACAATGTTACTCAAGAAAATGCCCACATGTTTGCCCAGTCTGTAGATTCCATAGCACTGTGTTTATACTTAACTTTTGACATCTGTCAGTCTGCATTTTTATGGTCACTTTGGGGCACATTTCTCCAATTTAGGTCATGGGTAACACTTTAGTGAATATTAACTAAGTGGAATTCTAAATATTATGCACAAATTATACAGAAAGCATTACCTGTAACTTCACAGTGACATACAATGTCAAATGAGCACTGGTGTTTAGTAAATAAGTTTTAATAAGTTTTGTTTTATCTGAAATCGCCTACAAAGAAAGGAAATCTCTAGGGACAAATTTGTTTTCATCCCTGGAATTCAGATATGAACATGCACAGCCTGTTGTTTCCTCTTACCCCACAATTAATTGTTAATTAAGTAGGATGCTTAATACCTTGTTTAAGCCAGCAGTTGTCAACTTGATTTTGGCAAACTCAGATCCCTTTTCTGTATCAAGAATATTAGGAGTCTCTTGGGCTCTAGTTTTTGCTGTAGTGTCTCCAGCACTGAGAACAATGTCTAGGTGGTTGGTTTTCCAGGTCAAGGTATATTTAACTTTTTTTCTCTTTTCCGCAAGAAAATCTTATGAAGCACTGAGTATGTAGGGATCAATGCACATACATAATTCAAACATTTACTAATAACAATCCATTAAGAAATTTATCTTAAACAAGTATTTGGCATATATGTGCATCATATACAACCATAATGGTCATTAAAGACAAAAACAGATATGCATGTCAATGAGACAGCTGTATTGTTTATTTTTCAATGAAGAATTAAATTTTGGTGAACAATTGATGCTAGGGATTCAGCATTCTTAACATTTTTCAGAGTTGGATGATATTTTGTTTTGTAATCATCAATGAAATCAACATGAGTTTGTGTAAATACACTGTAGAAAATGACAGAAGTGTCTTTAGGACCATGCTAGAAACTCTTCATAACACTATCCTAATACAAAGAGAATTATTTTTTTTCCAAAACTATAGCTGGCAACTCAAACAGCAATTTTAAAACCAAACACTCTAACACAACCTAGTCCAAAAATTTCCCTAATTTCTGAGGAATGGCAAAAGAAAAATATTAAATGTTTTTAGTTTTATATAATTAAGGCCTTTCACTTCTGTAGGAGGTGAAAACACTGTATGAGCAATGACAACACGGTGCTTTATGATGCACAACACACTGGAGTCTGGTCAATGCTGTGTCAGGCATCTGCTGCAGTGAGACTTAACAATGTGCTCAGTGAAATGTGCAGGTTGTATGTACAGAAGTTGGCTATGGTTGGAGTCTTGCAATGCAGCTTGGAAGAGAGTATCCAGAAGACCTTGGATCTATTGTGGCTTTGATTTTTAATTAAGTGCCAAACATTTTCATTCAGAAATATTTCATTTTTTTCATAACCCCACCTCTAGTGCCATGCCCTATCTCAGAAGAAGCCAGACACTGAGCCACTTTCTTTGGATCTCCATTCCAAAATTTCTTAAGCTTCTCTGAAGCCAGAAGTTAACTGGTTTCTTTTCTTTAAGATTAGTCATCAGCCTACTTTTCCTTTGCTTACATTCTCAACTCAGACTATTTCAAGATGCTCATTATACATATCTCTCCTCCCATTGAATGTTTGCCACATCCAAACACGTAAACATGTCTACAGAACTCACTTATGTTAACTCCACATCTTACCACCAGCCATTCTGGAGTGGGTCACTCTACTTGACTATTCTTCAAAGATAATCAACCTTCATGACTCACCAAATTTCACTTTGGTTCTTCTTCCAACTTTTGTATCCTTATTCAAACCGACTTTGTGCCACATTAAAACTCAGAAATTGCCTACATACCTATCCAAGGTATACAATATAAGAAAGATGGCTACAAGCCAGGCTGTGGTGGGTTTTGCATTTAATCCCAGCACTTGGGAGTCAGAGGCAGGCAAATCTTTGAGTTTGAGGCCAGCCTAGTCTACAGAGTGAGTTCTAAAACAGCTGTCAGTATACAAAGGAATTTGATTCTAAAAGTAAAATAAAATAAAATAAAATAAAATAAAATAAAATAAATAATAAAGAAAGGAACAGAAGAAAGAAAACAAAAGAAGAAAGGAAGGATAAAAGAAAGAAAGAACAAAAGAAAGAAAGAACAAAAGAAAGAAAGAACAAAAGAAAGAAAGAACAAAAGAAAGAAAAAAAGAAAGAAAGAAAGAAAGAAACACAGACAGAAAGAAAGAAAGACAAAAAGAAAGACAGACAGAAAGAAAGAAAGCAGGCTACAGAAATCCTTAGGAACATGACAAGTGTGAATTCAACACAAGTCAGATAATCAGATGCTTTTAAGTTGTTAAAACAGAGATAGTGTATTCTGACAAAATAATACAATTCAGTCAAAGAAATGTCATAAAGGCTTTGGTTCAGATTGTAGCGTAGCCTCTTACTACTTGATGACCTTGTCACCCTTTCTAAGTTTTCAAGCCCCTAATTTTCACTTATATGAGCAGAGGTCATGCTTAAATTACAGATCATTCATAGGACTTTCATGAAGTGGCATCAGATATCCATGACAGCCAGTATGGAAGCCTATATCTTAGAGAGGCTATCTTACTATTTTTCTGCTTTATATTTCCCTGGGGAGAAAAACTTCATGATACAAATTTCCAAACAGTAAGCTAGTCCATCAAAATTCAAATAAATATAAGCAAAGAATCAGATGCTTTTTTTCCATGGATCCACAAGCAATTATACTATAGTATCACGTGATATGATAGTCCATGTTTACATGTTATAATGATAAATTATAAATATAAAATATATTATGTATTATATGGATAGATTATATGAATATCATATATATTAATTTAAAATATAAAATTAAGTGATACAAATATCTGCTCAATTATTTATGATTCTTATGAGTAGCCATTCAAATTTCTTTCTCATAAGTATATTAGTTTGACAGAACAACATTGGCAAGAAGAACTGACTAACATTCCTTTATGTCAAGCCTGAGACTCCCTGTGTCACCAGTATGCCTAGAGTTTATCTACTTTCCTTAACTATACATCCACAAAGCTGACAAGGCATTCTATTCTCTCCAGCTAATAGTTACCACAGGTGGCTGACTCATTCGTGGCAGAGAAAAAGGACAGACACAAAGACATTTCCCCATAGAACCTGAAAAGTTGGCCACTTAGAAATGCTATCAATGAGAAGTCCTCATCAACACCCTGAAGTTTGATGTTACTGTATAGTGACAGACAACCTTAAAAGACAGAATAGATCTTCTAAGCTCCTATTCATTCTTCCAACTGCAAATTTATTTCTTTCTCAAATTACAGCCTTTACTCTTGCTTAATTTTCATTGTCCTAATAATTCATCATAGTAGGCTCCATTGCGAAGTGACAGGAAGGAATAAAAGGGGATCTTCTGCTGGTACTGAGCAAATTCATATGTGAAAGAAGAATTTATTCAGAATAAATGTTAATAAAATGCAAGTGCAGATTGCTAGATACTGTTGCAATGCATCTATATATAGATAATCAAAAAGAGCTGCTGCAGCAGATAAAATCTTGTATTATTTATGATTAATATTTAATTTTTCAATTTCAAGTAATTTACCACCAGTAAAAAGGCTATGATTGAAGCTGACCTCAATGCTCCTCTTAGTCCAGTAAGAACATAAATAAATATATAATTTAAAATGCAAAATAGGTTTAATTTTATTGATAGATGCTAAAAGTTAAAAAAAAATCATCTAGATGAATAATTCTACTTAAATCAATAAAGCACATCTCTGCCTCAGTCACAATACTGACTGTCAAATGAGGAGTGCAAATGAGGAAAAACAAAGAAAGCGTGAGGTGCTATTTAAATTCAGCTTTTACCAATACATCTTCCTGGAGCTCCAGTAAGTTCCCATGTATTTGAATAAAGAAGGCTGAAATCAAAAGGGAAAAACACAGCAGGAAACTCACATCAAGTTCTCTGACATTTGTCAGACCTACTAATGATGCCATGGTTCGAGATGTGAATGAGTCATGTCTCCCAAATAACTCTTGATTCTATGCTTTGCAGAGACCATGAAAGGTGTGTGTTTGTTCTTTTAATGGATAAAAACTATAGGAAGATATATGCAATTTATTTAAATCTATTTAAAGTAGAAGATAAAATTCAAATACTTTCAGATGTCAGGCAGAAATTGCTCCCATATAAAATCCACAACAGTGGGAACTCTGTGACCAAGAAAGGAGAGGGCATACTATATGTAAAAATATTAACATTAAAATATATACTCAACACCTTCATTTATGAACGTCATCTGTGTCCGGCTTTATCCAGTTCCACACGTTTATCTGACTTGACTGAGCTGAGCATTCAGGGCTGGATACTGCTGACTAAGGCAATGGAGCCTCCACTACAACTCCTTCCTTTTCTTGGTCTTTTCTTGTAACTAAGTGAATATTAAGACGTGAAAGCAAAGGTGAAATTGTCAAATCATACCAAAACATAAGCCACAAGACCCTGTCACTCAACCCAATAAATAAAAAATGAATTGTAGTAGAATAGAAAAAACACTTTTGTGGGGGTAATACAATGTCCACAATAAGAGACCGCATGAAAGAAACAAGGGAAAATTATCCCCTAAATCTTATATTCTACATATGTAAACAAAGCGAAGAAATAAACTCTTGTTAAAATATTTCATTGGATTTTTAAAGTCATATCGGAAGTTATTTTAGGAACTAAAGGCTTTCTGTTTTTCTTTTCATGTTTGTGTCAGTTTTGGGGGTGGGGAGTAAATTTACTCTCTAGGTGCTGAAGTCCAGAAAATCCTCCCTAACTTGCAGAACAGTATCCTTTCTCTCTCTACAATCCAAACACAGCCTTTAACCCGTAGGCCTCCTAACAGCCCATTTCAGGTTTTACTATCATTCTGGGAAATAAAGTAGTAGCTAAGTCCTCATGGGTCCCAGAGACTGCACCTTCTTTCTCAAGCTGTTTCTGTAACAAAATCTTCTGGTTGAAAGCAGACACTCCACTGCCCTGCCTCTCTGGTCTGTGAGCTTTGCCATCAATAGGGTCTGGCATGGTTTACTAAAACTCTTAGCCAATAAAGGCATATTTGTGAAATCATATATTCTAAAAGTTATCACTCTGTTTTTATTTTACTTACTCTATTTTCTTATTATTTTTATAATTACATTAGCAAATGTTCAGAACACGGTTGTCAGAAATAAACAGAAGGGGTTTTTAAAAGACAAACTCATTGAAAGAGAAGTAAAAGCTGTCAGTTTACTAAGATGTAAATGGGTTGTCAGCCAAGGTTCTTCCTACATATTTAAAACCCATTGAATGTTTCTTTATAGGCTCGCCAGGTTTGAAAAGAAGAACGGAGGAGGTGAACGACTTTGTAGCTTCTTCTTCCACCTTACCTGAACTTCTATGGATTACTGCATATTAATGCTCCGCCCTCTCGACTTCACTCCCCATGCTTCTAACAGGAACACTTGCTCATGCCCATACTCAGAAAGCCACATTCACATCTTGGTTCTCAATACTCTAAGTCTGTATCGACCAGAGTGTACCCTGAACAAAGTTTTATTTTTCACTTACTACACTTCACCAAAAGACCATTATTACACAGATTTGTATTCATATACAAACCTACATTATACAAAATCTAAAATCTGTTATGTTAAAAGATTTATCCACAGCCACACAAATAGTTTTCTGTTGATGTTTTTTTAGGAATTTTCCAAAGGTAATGGTACTCTTTAAAATACAAAATTACAAACAAAACCAATATATTTTCTAACATCTCTCCTGGACACGATGCCCTTACGCTTTCAAAACTAGTCAAGAAAAGTGGCTAATGAAACAACATGAAAAGTAACATATGCTGCATAGTTCAGATACAAATGACTTCACTGGGCATTTAGGACATAGGGCATGATAAAAGACCATAAAGGACATAGGAGTTTATATGTGATACAGTTTGATGTGAAATATCCCCACTGGCTCATATTTTTGACACATGATCACAGCTGGTAGAACAACTGAAGGAGTTTGTGGAACCTTTAGAGCCTTGTTCATGGAAAATATTGAGTTTCATAGCCATTTCCTGCCTGCTCCACAGAGATGTGAGTCAGCACCGCCGTGTGCTGCTTCCTCTGGTTGCACCTACTACCATACCTCAACTGTGCTTTCTTTTTTATTGGATATTTTATTTACATTTCATATGTTATCCCCTTTCACCATTTCCCCCCAAACCAGAAACCCACTAACACATCCCCCTACTTCCTGCTTCTAGGAGGATGTGCCTCCACCAACCAATCCATACCCTCCTCTCCACCCTCAAATTCCCTCACACTGGGACATCCACCCTTCATGGGACCGAACACTTCCTCTCCCACCTATGCCCGACAAGGCCATCCTTCCCTACATATATTTCTGGAGCCATGAGTCCCTCCCTATGTGCTTCCAGGCTGGTGGTTTAGGTCCTGTGAGCTCTGGTTGGTTGGTATTGTTGCTCTCCCCATGGGGCCACAAACCCCTTCAGCTCCTTCTGTCTTCTCTTTAACTCCTCCATTGGGAACCCCATGATCAGTTCTATGTTTAGCTGTGAGCATCTGCCTCTGTAGATGTTAGGCTCTGGCAGACCTCTAAGGAAAAAGCTATATCAGGCTCCTGTCAGCAGGCACTTCCTGGCATCTACATCAGTGTCTGCCTTTGGTGACTGCACATGGGATGGGTACCCAGGTGGAGCAGTCTCTGGATGGTTCTTCCTTCAGTTTCTGTCCAACACTTTGTCTCCTTATTTGCTCCCATGAGTATTTTGTTACTTCTTCTAAGAATGACCAAAGGACCCACACTTTGGTCTTCCTTCTTCATGAGCTTCAGGTGGTCTGTGAGTTGCATCTTGGGTATTGCAAGCTTTTGGGAAATATCCACTTATCAGTTAGTGCATATCATGTGTGTTCTTTTGTGATAGGGTTACCTCACTCTGGATATTTTCTAGTTCCATCCATTTGCCTACAAATTCCATGAATTCATTGTTTTTAATAACTGAGTAGTACTCCATTGTGTAAATGTACCACATTTTCTGTATCCATTCCTCTGTTGAAGGTCTTCTGGGTTCTTTCTGGCTTCTGGAAATTATAAATAAGGCTGCTATGAACATAGGGAGCATATGCCCTTGTTATATGTTGGAGCATCATTTGGGTATATGCCCAAGAACTTCAAGTCTCTGAAGAAAAAAAATTGAAGATCTCAAAAGATGGAAAGATCTTCCGTGCTCCTGGACTGGCAGGATTAACTTAGTAAAAATGGCCATCTTGCCTAAAGCAATCTACAGATTCAATGCAATCCCCATCAAAATTCCAAATCACTTCTTCATAGAGATAGAAAGAGCAATTTGCATATTTATTTGGAATAACAAAAAACCCAGGATAGTGAGAACTATTCTCAACAATAAAAGAACTTCTGGGGGAATCACCATCCCTGACCTCAAACTGTACTACAGGGCAATAGTGATAAAAACTGTATGGTATTGGTACAAAGACAGGCAGGAAGATCAATGGAATAGAACTGAAGACTCAGAAATGAACTCACACACCTATGGTCACTTGATCTTTGACAAAGGAGCTAAAACCATCCAGTGGGTAAAGAACAGCATTTTCAACTAATGGTGCTGGTTCAACTGGAGGTCAGCATGTAGAAGAATGCAAATCGATCCATTCTTATCTTCTTGTACAAAGCTCAAGTCAAAGTGGATAAAGGACCTTCATATTAAACCAGATCAACTATGCTTTCAAAAAATAGATAGATTTCCCTCATGTTGTTTTTTTTTTCCAAATTCTTGGCCACAAAAACAAGAAAGTAATGAACGTGATTAGTACATGCTGACAAAAATAATTATATCAAAGCTTATGATTTATTCCTTATCAATAACAACTACAAAGCATCCAAAGGAACTACCCCTACCCGAGGAAGTAGTCTAGAACCTTCCATTCCCAAACTTGGATGTCACAGTGACTCCCCTCCCTATATAAGGGGCACAAAAGCGCTCATTGGTAGAGAGACCTGAGGAAATCTCTGTGAGTATCAACAATGAACATTCACACTGAATGCCTGGACCCACAATGCTTCTGTTGAAAATGGAGTCCTGCTCTGTCCTGTCTTGTCTTACGTACAGAGGAAATCAGTACGCAGGAACAAAGAGTTATGACTCCATGCAAAGTTATCTTTCAAAATATGCAACTGATACTTGTCAAACCTTTCAAGATTGTCACAAGCAAGGAAATTCTAAGCAACTCCTGCATTTTGGGAGCTTAAAGCTTAAAGTAATAATAACATGAATACTTTTGACTGGTTGTGTTGAAAGTTAGATACTAGTGAAAAATTAAGGTGGTAAAAAGAGCATGGGAACTTTGAAATGCCTTCACAATTCTTCTATAAATACAGTGATTCTGAAACTCTTTATTTGAAAAGCATACAAAGTCATCATTTTTAAGTAGTTAACGGTAAAATGAGTCACTGGAAAGAAATCTTGCCTGGTAACCTAAATTAAATGTGTCCTGATGTAATTATGATTAGAGAAGACATCTACATACAAGTTATCTCAAAAGGCCCCCATTTAAGTCTAGAAACAAACATTGATTGAAATTCTGAATTACTCTAAAATTGTGTTTTTAAGTACTAAAGTTCATAGGATCCATTGTAATACTGAATGTTCCCAACCTATGATTCCAATTAGGAAAATGAATACTTGATACACAATAATTTAGTTTGTGTGATGACTTTTTTTAAATTTGCTCCCGAAATTTTTTCTGGTCACTATGCATGGACATCTATTCATCCTATCTGTCGAGAAACAAGAAAGCTCTTAGGTTCAAACAAGAAAAAAAAATATTCTTCCGTATATTTATTTCTCTAAATTGAATATATAAAAATTCTATGACATGATAGCTCTAATAAAAAGGTAAGATGTTTCTGTAATGAAAAGGCATTTTTAAGGGGCTAAAGTGATGCCTCAGTGGGTAAAACTATGGTTTAAGCCTGTGCCCTGTGCATGCGTGTCCAAAACTCACACTAAGGCAACAACTATACATTGCCATGTGACCAAGGCATTGAATGTCCACACCCTCCACGGCAAACACACACACACAGATAGATAGATAGATAGACAGACAGACAGACAGACAGACAGACAGACAGACAGACAGATGATAGAGAGAGAGAGAGATGCATATGCACACACATATACACATACAGAAACACATATGAATATTGACACACTCATGCTTGCTCACACTTTCATATGCATGCACACACACATAAACAAACACACCTTTACACAGGCACACTTCACAATGAAATAAAGTCAAACAAAAATTTGGTGCAGGATGTTAACTAGGGAATTCTATTCCCACTTTAGTCCTTGCTTGTTACTATATCTCAACTGCCTGATAATTTGCATGCTTGCAGTACACCTTGATGTCTATGTAAGACTATACTTCATTTTTAGTTATTATAATGGTAAGTTAGATGTGTGTTCTATGAAGTAAATTGATTGATACTCTCTCTTACTAAATAACAAATTACCCTAAAGTGTAGGGGTTTAAGTTAAAATACATTTATTATCCCAGTTTTTGAGTGAAAGATAAGAAATGGAATGTCTAGGTGGTTATGGCTCAGGGTCTCTTATGAAGCTACAATCAATTTTTTTGTCATACAGAACTACATTTCACCTTAAGTTTCAACTGCGAGCAATCTCTCTCAAACTGCACTTGTGTGGCTGTTGACAGAACTCTGGAGACATCTGTAGACTGCTCACTCCTGGTGAGTTCTCCACAGTATCTCTCCACAGTATGCCTACTGACTTGTCTAAAATGTGTGTGTGTGTGTGTGTGTGTGTGTGTGTGTGTGTGTGTGTGTGTCTGTGTGTCTCTGTGTCTCTGTGTCTCTGTGTGTATGTGGCATGTATGTGTG
>JANHMN010000001.1:3984294-3994549 GCA_030674055.1 Rhabdomys pumilio
TCTCTCTTTCTCTCTGACTCTCTCTGTCTCACTCTGTCCCTCTGTCTGTTTCCCTGTTTCTCTGTCTCTCTCTCTGTCAAAATTGTTTACTATTTATCAACAGCTTGAACAGAAGTAGAAGCAAAAACAAACGTTAGGGAATATATAGAAAGTATAACAATGATAGGATGGCTCCATAAGTTATCACTAAAACCAGAAACACCCAAACTCTATAGTTCATGAGTAACAATGAAGTACAAAAAAGAGCATTACCCACAAGACACATGGTCAAAGTTGTCTCAGTCTGAGACTGATGTCTTGTATTCAATAGGTCAGTTTACTTTGTGTGCACTCTTTGTCATGTACATTATGTGTGTGTTGACGAAGATGATACTCCTATATGTACTCTGACTGTTATTCTGTCTGTATGAAATCATCTTGTAGATGCCACACATCTGCCATGTGCTGTGGAATAGTGGTAGAAGTTTGAGAACAATATTCATCAATAGATACATGGCTGCATAAACATATAGAGCATATCCTATGAAGTTGAACAATAATTTAGTCTATGTATTGCTATGTCAGCCTTCAGAACATCATTTCAAGTGAAAATTCAAGCCCAGGTCCACAGCATCTGTGGAAGGGAAGCAGTGCATCTGTTGTCTGTTATTGCTATTGATAACTAATAGTTATCAGTGCTGATGGTTTAACACAGCACACATTCCTGCTAAGTCTACTACGGCCCAGGCTAACAACCTCTTCTCTAGAGGCCACAGAAGGGAAGTATCCTTCCCAGATCTTTCAGAACGTGATAGAGCGATTTGTTTGGATCTCCAGGATGGTTTGCTTGCAGATTGTCATCTAGAGACAGTCCCAGCTTAAAAGGCTGCCGAGTTTTCTTTGTTCTGTCATGCTTCATATTCAATAAAAGATGATGTGTTAACTCCTCCCCATACTTTGATCTCTGATGCTTCTTCCACTTGCATCCCGGGCCTCTGTCTTTGCTCTCTCTCTAAAGTTTTATGAAGTTACATCAGCCCCATAAAATAATTCTGTGTGATAATCTTTCCTCTTTTACAGCCTATGGTTTTACAGTTCTACCTTTGGTGTCTTTACAAAGAACCTCACACATTTATCTCCAGGGCATGAGTCTAGCTGTCTTTAGTCGGGGTATATCCAATATTCTTCAATATCTAAGCTTATGTTTTATACACACCTGAATAATTTGGAAAGGGAGTTTAAGAGGACAAAAATATTTATTCATAAAGAATTATTAATAATGTGCCACATAAAATAATTTATTATTGTGTCTCTTTTATACATTTTGAACCTAATTAAAAATTGATGGAAAAGGTAAATTGTAGCCAGACAAAAAAGTAAGAAATATGAGCACATTTTATTAAAGTCTTTTTATGCCACCCTTTTCTAAGCTGATGCAGGAAGTTCTCACTCAAGGCTAAGACTGGTATTGCTCTGACCTGTAGTATGCCTTACAGACTCAGACCAAGAGTGTAGAGTGCCTTGAGAAATGGCATATTCTGCCTTCTTGTGATGTCACAGTGTTAGCCTCTTATTTTCCTGTTCAATTGATTTTATTATTATTCTATATTATTCTATGAGGGTTATTTTTCCTTTCTTTCTAGCAGTCCACAAGTTTTTTTTTTTAATTATTACTTTCTAAAAAGTATCCTGCAACTAAATTTACTAGAGCATTTAACTTACCAACCTGTAAACTTGGGTAAAACAAGAACTTGTTGTTGGGATTAATACTCTTCGTGCACATCATCATCATCGTGGGCCCAAAGTTCTTTAGATTGATTTCCGTTTCAACATTACACCACGATTTAGATTAGATTTGATTGCCATATTTACAACCAGCTGGGTTCAAACATTTTTAGTTCCCATAAAACTGGTAGTTACCGAGACATACTTTCCAGCCTATTGTACAAGGAGGTATTTTAAAATGCACTTTCTTCTCCACAAAAAAGGCTCAGATTTGCCCTAATTTGATTCTTACAGTCTTTCAACTGACCACTTCCATAATCTTTTAGTTTGATCAACTTCAGTCATTTGTTATGCAAAACAAGTCTGTAAATGCTATGTCTGCCTTTTGCTTCAGTTTAGTGAATTTTCAGAGGATGCAGGCTGAGGGCAGGGGGCAAGGGACAGAGGTACATCCATCATCAAAGACAGAAATCTAGCAGGGACCATGGTACACCTTCAACACTCAGCAAGAAACACAATGTATCTTCACTTTTCAGCTTGGCCATATAATACTAAAAGCAGAGAAAACAGCAGTCATATGTGACTTTCATGCTACCACTGACAGATCACAGCACAGATCTGCTGTATTAGGCTAGGAAAAAATACTGAGCAAAATATATATACAACTCATACACAAGGTGGGAGGTAGAGAGAAGAGAGAGGTCAGAAAGAGAAGGGGAAAGGGAGAGGGAAGGAAGAAAGGGGAGGCAAGGTGAAGGGGATGGGGTATGAAAGAGGAAGAAGGGAGGAGAAGAAAGGTGGGAATACAGTTCACCATGACACTTAGAAATTTATATTTTTTATTATTATTGATATCACTGAAGACTAAATACAGTTGACAGTGTGAACGAGTAGAGGGCCACATACGCATCGTTGAGATTGTTACTTTTGCATGGAACCGACCAATTATATTTACATGAACATCTGGAGCAGATTCTCAGAATTCTTAAAAACAGATGGACATGAGGAAAAAAAAAAGAAGCCTGTGATTAGCAAAGCCCTGTGCTGATTGAGTCAGCATGCGGTCCATGTTAATGATCACTGATCTTTATTAAGTGTAAGAGACTTTTCCAAATCAAGTCTTTTTCTCTAATGTGTCACTGACTGAGAAGGCAGTATGGCTATTCTGGTGATAAACAGGACGCTCCAATAGCTAGGGCAGCATCCTGCCTATTCCTATGCTCCAATTCTAATCTGAAGCTAAATTCCTCTGAAGTCCCACTTGTATCTGTAGAGGGGAGCAGTACATCAGAAGTTTACCTCCTTAGAATCATTACTCAGAGAGATGAATCTTTATTTAAATAACATTTCTATGTTCTGATTCCTTTCAGCAGACTCAATGCCTCCTGCTGCCCTTCACCTTTCCTGAAGTCACATTGTCAAAGCTCCCTGAGCTCCTCAAACAGTCACCCTCTGGTTGCCAGGCAACCACAGATTTTCTACAAGTGCCAGTATCCTGTGTATTTAAACTGCAGTTGGCCTTTTTTTTCCCTTTAACTTTTCAAAGTTTATAAAAATAAATATGTGTCAAACAGGCAGAGCTGTGCATATTTTAAAGGTGTGTATTGGCAACCCAGGAACCAGTAAAAGAACAGACACCTTGAGAAATATTGTATCCCTGTGGGTTCCTCCCACAAACCCTCACAGAGAGATGTTAACAAAGTGACTTCCCCAGTGGATGTGTGACAGTGTAAGGCAAAGGTATATTAACCCCTGTGGATTTTCTAACAAACACTCTGGAGCTCCTATGAGATCCCCAGGCTGTGAGTTCTGGGCAAACTGAATGGTTAGTAGCCATGACCTCTGTTTCTAGCTGCATCTTCTCTGGGTCAAATCGCTTTGCTTTCCAGAGAAAGGTACTAAAAATGTTGTCATTGTCACCTAAGGAGATATTTGACATTCAGGAATGGTTGCCTCTGTGTGTGTTTGTGTACACATATTATATTTATATCATTAATAAACAAATTTGTTTAAATTTCCCATGCTTTAATATGTTTATATTTAGGGGAAATTAAGGCAATCCTACTTTTACCTCATTATATGCTTCTGAGTCACCAATTGTCTCAAAATGTGAGGGAGGATAGTTGGGACCAATACTTGTCCCCAAGAAATCTTGAGTCTTAAGTAAGTACAATGTTTGCTTTGGAAGCTAACTGTCACTTCCTGAGTTATGAACTGCAGAATTGTTCTTATGAGCCATGATGTGAATGATGCATATAGGCTAAGGCCAGTATAACCTAGTACCTGCCCACCCTTCGACAGATTTCTGGCTCCAGAACATTCTAGATGAGTTAGATTAGAGAGAGAAAAAAAACCCTCTCTCTTTCTATACCTCAGCATTTGCACCTGAAAATTAAAATACTAAAATCAATGTTGTAGACTTTGCAAAGGTTAAAAGAAATGAGAGTAGTTGGCAAGCTAGAGGGAGCAACTATGATAACTACTGAGCAAGAGTTGCTGTCACACTAAAGGTAGCATCATCAAACATACCACTTACTCTGTCTTCCCTGTGACTCTGACTTTTGATTTACCCAAGAGGTTAAAGACATCTTTTTGAAGAATTTAAGAGTAGAAGTCTCTGTCTTTACTCAGGATCTGACAGGTTATTGATGCCTCTGAAAGCTAATGTAAATATACCTGCAAATAAGAGAAAGAAAACAAAAACAAAAACAAGACAAACAGAAAGATTAATACAAAGCTACTCTGATAACTGTACCCAACTTAGACCTCAGATTTTTGGTGTTTGTTCATTTACTAGTCTGTCTGTCATGTTGCTTTTGTTTGTATTTGTTAAACAAATAGCAATGTTTGTTCTATAGTGTGACTCCAGATTCCCTTGCATGTAAAACATACACTTCACTTTAAACCCTGGGCTGGAAGACCAATTTCTTAATTTGATCCATGTTTTTGTGTTCTCAAGTGTAGCTAGTGCCAGTTTTACACTTATTTATTTGTGCCATGAATAGATCAGCTTATTTTCCATTGGTTTATGTAGATATGGGGCAATTAGGAAACAGCTTACCATAAGTAAAAGTGTAGACTGTTGGGCTAAATGCAGGATAATTCAGCCTTAGGCAACTGGGCAGATGGAGAACAGCGAGGAGGCCATGATTCACTCTCAAAAGCCAGAATTTGCCCCTTCTATCTCTTCAGTGATGCAGGACTGGGATTCAGATTCATACAAGCACCATTTGGCCACCACGTGGACAAACAGGCAGGAAGTGAAGAGTCACATGTAAAACCACTAACACATCTGAGCTAGGGTTACCTCCCAGAGATGAGTCAGGAAGGAGAAAGGGAGAAGAGGAAGATGAGATTGTAGCACCCATGGCTTGTGGCCCTTACCACCCACCCTCACAGGCTCTGTATTTATTTTCACTTTTCTTTGAAACTTAGTGACATTAAGCAGCATTTTTGGAGTTCAGTAGTTCACGACTATGTACAGTTTTAAATAGTGAGATTTTACTGTCACCTTTATTTCAAAGTTTGAATATCTTAAACTTTCCTTTTAAAATATGTTGTTTACCTTGTTGGCTATATATAGAAAACTATTCTTTCAGGAGTCATAAATGCAAGCATCACCAACAGAATACAAGAGATAGAAGAGAGAATCTCAGGTGCAGAAGATACCATAGAAAATATTGACACAACTGTGAAAGAAAATACAAAATACAAAAAGCTCCTAACCCAAAACATCCAGAAAATCCAGGACACACTGAGAAGATCAAACCTAAGGATAATAGGTATAGAAGAGAGTGAAGATTCACAACTTAAAGGACCAGTAAATATCTGCAAGAAAATTATAGAAGAAAACTTCCCTAACCTAAAGAAAGAGACACCTATGAACATACAAGAAGCCTACAGAACTCCAAATAGACTAGACCAGAAAAGAAATTCCACTGGACACATAATAATCAAACCACCAAATGCACAAAACAAAGAAAGAATATTAAAAGCAGCAAGGAAAAAACGTCAAGTAACTTATAAAGGTAGACCTATCAGAATTACACCAGACTATTCATAATAGACTATAAAAGCCAGAAAGAAGATTCTGGACAGAAGTCATACAGACCCTAAGAGAACACAAATATGAGCCCAGGCTACTATAACCAGCAAAACTCTCAATTACCATAGATGGAGAAACCAAGATATTTCATGGCAAAACCAAATTTACACAATATCTTTTCACAAATTCAGCCCTGCAAAGGATAATAGAGAGAAAACTCCAAAACAAGGAAGGAAATTATACCCTAGAAAAAGCAAGAAAGTAATCTTTTTCCAACAAACTCAAAAGAAGATAGCCACACAAATACAATTTCACCTTTAGTAACAAAAATAACAGAAAGCAACAATCACTTTTTCTTAATATCTCTTAACGTCAATAGACTCAAATCCCCAATAAAAAGATGTAGACTAACAGACTGGATACATAGATAGGACCCAGCATTCTGCTGCATACAGGAAAGCACCTCAGTTACAAACACAGATACTACCTCATAGTAAAAGGATGGAAAATATTTTCCCAAGCAAATGGTCCCAAGAAAAAAGCTGGAGTGGCCATTCAAATATCAAATAAAATTGATCTTCAATCTAAACTTATTAAAAAATATAAGGAAGGATATTCATACTCATCAAAAGAAAAATCAACTAAGATGAACCACCAATTCTGAACATCTGTGCTCCAAACACCAGGACACCCACATTCATAAAAGAAACTTTACTAAAGCTCAAAGCACACATTGCACCTCACACAATAATAGTGAGAGACTTTAACACCCCACTCTCAGCAATGGACAGATCATGGAAACAGAAAATAAACAGAGACACAGTGAGACTAAGAGAAGTTATGAACCAAATAGATTTAACAGATATCTATAGAACATTTCATCCTGAAAAAAGAATATACCTTTGTCTCAGCACCTCATGATGCCTTCACCAAAACTGACCTATAATTGGTCACAAAGCAGACTTCAGCAGATACAAGAAAATTGAAATAATACCATGCAATCTATCATATCACCACAGACTGATACTGGCCTTCAATAACAACAAAAACAATGGAAAGCCCACATACACGTGAACAACACTCTACTTAATGATAACTTGGTCAGGGAAGAAATAAAGAAAGAAATTAAAGACTTTTTAGAATTTAATGAAAATAAAGTCATATTATGCCAAAGCCTATGGGACCCAATGAAAGCAGTGCTAAGAGGAAAACTCATAGCTCTGAGTGCCTATAAAATGAAACTGGAGAGAGCATACACTAGCAGCTTGACAGCACACCTGAGAGCTCTAGAACAAAAACTAGCAAATACACCCCAAAGAAGTAGATGGCAGGAAATAATCAAAATCAGGACTGAAATCAGCCAAGTAGAAAACAAAAGAACTATACAAACAATCAACAAAACCAGAAGCTGGTTCTCTGGGAAAATATCAACAAGATAGATAAACCCATAGCCAGACTAACCAGAGGACACAGAAAATATATCAAAATTAATAAAATTAGAACTGAAAAGAGAGACATAATAACAGAAACCAAGGACATTCAAAAAATCATCAGATCATAAAACAAAAGCCAATACTCAAAAAAAAAATGGAAAATCTGGATGAAATGGGCAATTTTCTAGAGAGATGCCAGGTACCAAAGTTAAATCAGAGTCAGTTAAATCAGTCAGATAAACAGTCCATAATCCCTAAAGAAATATCAGCAATTATTAAAAGTCTCCCCACCAAAAAATGCCCAGGACCAGATGGTTTTAGTGCCAAATTCTATCAGACCTGCAAAGAAGGCCTAATACCAATTCTCTTAAAACTATTCTACAAAATAGAAACAGAAGGAACACTACCAAAGTTATTCTATGAATTCACAATTACACTCTTACATAAACCACACAAATACCCAACAAAGAAAGAGAACTTCAGACCAATCTCCTTTATCAATATATGTTGTGGACTGTGCTGCCCCACGTTAGGTGCCAAAAATGTTGCGGCCCGAGTTGCTCCCACGCTTGGGGGCCAAAATGTTGTGGACCACTCTGTCAAAGTTGGAACCCACACTGCCAAAAGCCTTGGGGACTAACTTGTTAGCCCGTACTGCCCCCAAGCAGTTCTGGTCTGAGGGTTGGGGTTCAGCAAGAGAGAGAGTGAGGATGGACTCGAAGAATGGAGACCAGACAAAGTGTGATTCAATCCTGTTTATTCTTCAGTCTGTCTTCCTAGTCCAAGTCCCAAGTCTTGAGTTCCTAGTCCCTAGTTCCTAGTTCCTAGTGACTCCAAGTTCCGAGTTACTTCTTCCAAGTGCCTAATTCCTACTGCCTAATAACTAACTCCAAGTTGTACTGTCTAATTCCAAGTTCTTCCTCCAAGTGCCAAGTGCCTAATACCTAATTCTCTGTTCCAAGTTGTACTCTTGTCAAATAATCTGTTGTCTGGTTCTCTCATCTCTCTTCTGTCTGCTTCTTGCCTTTTATATGTCTCACTTCTAAGCCACAACTCTAAATCACATCCTTAAGTCATGCCCTTAGGCCTTGTCTCTAAATCTAATCTCTAAGTCATGCCCTTAATTCTCAGCTCTAAATCACACCTTTAAGTTTCACACACTCAAGGGAAGATCCTGGGTATCTAAAACAAGATGTTATCAGAGTGTGCTCAACTGTTGTAGGCTAATGTAATCAAGTCTCTTGTCAGGGTATATGGCTCAAGATGGCTGGAAGGGTGATAGCCGTCTTCTGTTGGCTCCCCACAAATATAGATGCAAAAATACTCAATAAAATTCTGGAAAACCAAAGCCACAAACACATCAAAACAATCATTCATCATGATCAAGTAGGCTTTATCCCAGGAATATAGGGATGGCTCAATATATGGAAATCCATCAATGTAATCCACTATATAAACAAACTCAAAGAAAAAAAACCACATGATCATCTCACTAGATGCAGAAAAAGCATTTGACAAAATTCAATATTCCTTCATGGTAAAAGTATTGAAGAGATCATAAATTCAAGGCCCATGCCTAAACATAGTAAAAGCAATATACAGCAAACCAGTAGCCAACATCAAGTAAATGGAGAGAAACGTGGAGCAATCCTACTAAAATCAGTGACTAGACAAGGCTTTCCACTCTCTCCCTACCTATTCAATATAGTACTCAAAGTCTTAGCCAGAGCAATTAGGCAAAAAAGGAGTTCAAAGGGATACAAATCAGAAACGAAAAAGTCAAAATTTCATTATCTGCAGATGATATGATAGTATACTTAAGTGACCCCAAAACTTCCACCAGAGAACTCCTAAACCTGATAAACAACTTCAGCAAAGTGGCTGGATATAAAATTAATTCAAACAAATCAGTAGCCTTCATCTACTCAAAGGATAAACAGGCTGAGAAAGAAATTAGGGAAATGACACCCTTCACAATAGTCACAAATAATTTAAAATACCTTGGTGTGAATCTAACCAAGCAGGTGAAACAGCTGTATGACAAGAACTTCAAGTCTCTGAAGAAAGAAATTAAAGAAGATCTCAGAAGATGGAAAGATCTCCCATGTTTGTGGATTGGCAGGATTAATATAGTAAAAATGGCCATCTTGCTGAGAGAAATCTACAGATTGAATGCAAACACTATCAAAATTCCAACTCAATTCTTTATAGAAATAGAAAGAACATTATGCAAATTCATTTGGAATAACAAAAAATCCAGGAAAGCAAAAACTATTCTCAAAAATAAAAGAACTTCTGGAGGAAACAACATCCCAGATATCAAGCTGTACTACAGAGCAATAGTGATAAAAACTGGCATAGTGTTGGTACAGAGACAGACAGGAAGATCAATGGAATAGAATTGAAGACCCACAAATGAACCCACACACCTACGGTCACTGGATCTTTGACAAAGAAGTTAAAACCATCCAGTGACAAAAAAAGACAACATTTTCAACAAATAGTGCTGGTTCAACTGGAGGTCAACATGTAGAAGAATGCATATCTACCATTCATCTCTCCTTGTACAGAGCTCAAGTCCAAGTGGATCAAGGACCTCCACATAAAAACAGATACAATGAGGCTAATAGAAGATAAAGTGGGGAAGTCACGGGCACAGGGGAAAAGTTCCTGAACAGAGCACCAATGGCTTATGCTCTAAGATCAAGAATTGACAAATGGGACCTCATAAAATTTCAAAGCTTCTGTAAGGCAAAGGACACTGTCAATAGGACAAAACAGCAACAAAACAGATTGGAAAAAGATCCTTACCAATCCTATATCTGATAGTGAGCTAATATCCAAAGTATACAAAGAACTCAAGAAATTAGATTCTATACAATCAAATAACCCTATTTAAAAATGAACTGAAGAGAAAAGAAAAAGCTCAACTGAGGAAACTTGAATGTTCATAAAGCACCTAAAGAAATGTTCAGCATCTTTAGTCATCAGGGAAATGCAAATTAAAACAACCCTGAGATTCCACCTCACACCAGTCCACCTGGAAAAGGAGAGGGAGAGGGAGAGGGAGAGG
>JANHMN010000001.1:3994949-4044879 GCA_030674055.1 Rhabdomys pumilio
AGAGGGAGAGGGACAGGGAGAGGGACAGGGAGAGGGACAGGGACAGGGACAGGGACAGGGACAGGGACGGGGACTGGGACGGGGACGGGGACGGGGACGGGGACAGGGACAGGGACAGGGACAGGGACAGGGAGAAGAAGAGAAACTACACCAAAGTGAGCACATCCAGCATACGTTATCTGAATGACACAGAATTCTGAGAGCAAATCATAGAGAAAAATTAGGAAAAAAAAGTGTGAGAAAAGATATGCAAAACTCAATAGTAATATTAAGAGATCATTGTGTCTGGTTGCCTGTGTCAAAGCCCATTGTGTCAGGTCACCTTGTGTAGAAGCACACTGCATAAAGTCACCCTGTGTAAGAGAAGACTGTATGAGGTCACCTTGTGTAAAAGCAGACTGTATGACATCACCCTGTGTAAGAGCAAACTGTGTCAGGTCACCTTGTAAAAGAGCACATAAGAGCACACTGTGTCAGGTCACTCTGTGTAAGAGCCCACAGTGTCAGGTTACCCAGTGTAAGAGCACACTTTTTCAGGCCACCTTGTATAAGTTCTCACACTGTATAAGAAAGACATGGGTAAGGCTGAAGCCTTATTGCTGTGATTCCCCCAGACTGTGCACATTGCACCAGCAATGAGGAAAATCCCTCCTGCAGGCCTCCTGTACACACCTTTGACTCCATCAGTTCCTCTGTGAATTCCCTGCTCAATCATTCACTTCCAATCTACAGAATCATGCCCTACGAGTACAGGACATCCTAGGGGAGTAGATTTAAAAGCTTACAGAAAGATCAAAAGCCTAGGGGAATATTATGAACAAAGTTAAGTAGTAAAGAAACTAAATATACACATAAGCATCAAGAAACTTAAGGAGGTTGTTTAAAATTATGCTCATGTAGATTCACAAATTTATTTTCTAAAAAGTGATGGATTTAGCGATTCTGAACTATACATGTTGTTCCAAAAATGGAAAGAAAAAGAAATATATCTTCCTTGTTAAACAAACAGAACAAGCTCATCATATTCAAATGAAGAAATACAAAAATAAAATCCAATTACTAATATAAATTTTCAATCAATTTTCATCATTGATATTGCTTTTTGAGGGAGAGTTTTTATTACATAAGAGAAGCTTGTCTTGAACTTTTATTTTTTTCTTTGTGTATTGGAATTTCAGGTATGTGATACCATTCAAACAATAAGGTATAATAACACTATAGATAGATACATGTACACATGCCACAAACACACATATGCCATTCAGAGGTACTGAGAAATACATATAATTAATCCCATGTAAGAACATTATGTAGAAAACAACTAAATAGAATGAAAAGCTTTAATGATCTTGACAGACACTATGACATTGTCATTGAGAGAGACACCCATGGCTTTCAGTGTCTCAATTATTCTAACATATGACACCAGGCAGGTTAAATATCAGGCCAGTCACTTCCCCACTGATGTTTTCTGGGGCAACATGGTATATTATAACTCTCTAATACTTTGTTTACATTTTAGTTAGTGTGTGTGTGTGTGTGTGTGTGTGTGTGTGTGTGTGTGCACATATGTGCATGCCAGTATGGGTTTGGCCCTGGAGTACTGTGATAGAAGTCAGTTCTCACCTTCCAACAGGTGAGACTAAAGATTGGACTCAGATGTCAGCGAACCCGATCATCTGATCAGCTATACCAACAGCCAGAGTTAGATTATTGCTGGAAAATTTAACAGCAAGAACAGTGATAGCATGGCTTATGAAGGACAGTGTGGAGGACACCTGTGAAAAACGCAGTGTGACTTAAGGCCAGTGTAAAGACAGTGTGGAGGACAGTGAGGAATCCAGTGTAACTGAAGGCTATTGCAGAAGCTGATATCAGCAGACAGTCATAAACATACTCACAGGCCTAGGAAAGACATGTACACATCTCTGAAAAGTTACCAAAGGGATGCAAAGGGTTTGAGTTAGTTATTGACCTGACATCTGACAAGCCCCATCATCTGCTTGTCAGAGAAAGGGGATGAACAATCTCAGTACAAGAAATAAGTTTACAAAATCATGAACATTTAGCTTGAGAGTTATCATTTTGGTTGTATAACTACCAATCCAAGAGACCCACTAATCTGAATCTCCTCTTCACTTTTCTCTGTGTAAATGGAGCCTGAAAGACATTTCAGAGACAGTAAGATGATGTGCATAATTGACCTTTTATTAGGAAAGGTAATGATAGCTCAAGTGCTAGAGTAACATCAAGCAGGTCACAGGGAAGGAAAGTCGTTCTTTATTGAAAGACAATTTCATATATATATTGTCTAGATGATTGCCAGGTGGCACAGAAACAGAAGGCATGGAGGTTGGGTTTTTCCCTCTGCTTTTATCAAGGCACCATGTGGTATTAGCACATCACTATCTGTTAGAGTGCATGCATCATTGAGGATCTGGCCTGTGAACCTCTGAACTTTCACAAAAGGCCACCTGAACTTCAAGGATAGATTCCTTCCGTTCAATCTCAGTTACTCCCTGTTGGTTGTCACTGTTATGAGCACAGCCATCAGCTATAAAGTCAAAGCTATACCTCTACCATTCTATTAATTTTTTTCCAAAATCTTTTAAGTATATTCTTGTGTAGGAATTTTATAGAAACGTGACCTCACTGGGTGAAAATGGCACTGGGCAAGTCACACTGGGGAGGATCTCAAACTCCGTGTAACCTTCAGCCAAGGAAGGCTGCAACATAGTATAACAGCATTATTCTCAGTGAGCTATCAAAGGGGTCAACTAAACAGTGTAGAAATCATCTTAGCTAGCCTGGATTGAAAATAGCTAACTAGGAGCTGTAACTGTAGCTCAGGGATGGGGCCTGCATTTCACTTACAGAGGATCTGAGTTCAGCACCCAATTCAGATGGGTCACAAACACCTGTTACTCCAGCCTCAGGGAGGAGATACCTCTTGTGGCACCTGAGAACACTAAAATCAGATGCACATACGTACACAAATTAAAATGTGTTCTAAAATCGAAAAGTGGGCATAATAACACGTTAGAAGTTGAAGATGAGTCTTGTAGTATGTCAAGTTTTCTAGTGCCCCTGTCAGCCCAGCAGGGTCAGAAAATATACAACTTCGAAGAGAGAACAGCAATAGAAAACATCGACATTATGACAGATAAGTGTAGTTTGTAGAGGGCATTTATCAGAAATGTTCCAGGGCCACCATCATGCTCAAAGGTAGAAGTAGAGCTGTAGTAGAAGAGTCAGACACTTCCTCTACTTTGCAACCCAACAGCAGATGATACTGTGTTTTAGTGGTGAGGACTTTCTGCTTTCTTGATTCAATGCCCTGTGTCAGTAATTCACCATGTGTTAGGGAAAGGACCAAAGATCGAGAGAGAAGTAACATTTAAATTATGTTTAAAGCTAAGAAAGAGTTTGTATTTTTCTACAGCAAGGAATAAACATTAAACATAAACCAGAAATTTAAAAGTATATTAGTCCAAATATAATAAGATAAATAAGATTCAGAATTATAATTACTGGTCCTGACTGGAAAGCAGTGAGAAGGAAGGAAGAGAAAGGTAAGAGGAGAGCAGGTGAGTGTGATGGAGAATGAGCGAGTGGAGTGGGCAGAGACTGGAAGAAAGAAAAGTGGGAAGAACCTGGTGGGAAGCAGATTGGACAGGGCCTGGTGGAGAGAGTCGGATATTCCACAACTAAACAACCTGGCAGAGGATATGATGCACACACCAGTGAAATAGTTATGGAACCACAAAGGACTTTTTCAGTATATGTGCTTTGTCAGTGGTAGAGATCAAAAGGGGGCCCTGTGCATTGCCAGGCAGCTGCCTTCACTGTGCAATACCCTAACCTTGAGCCTTCAGTTATAAGAAAGTCAGTGTGAGCTGCAAAATGTCTTTATTTCATTCTGTTTCTCCACTGCTTATTGGAAGATGCTACTGAACTCTCAAAGTTTCCCCTGAGAATTGTCCAGCCTCATGAAGTGTTTGAGAATAAGATACAGGACTGTAGTTTTAAAGCAAGAAGAAACTTTCAAAACCAGCCACTCCAAATATGGCACTTTCTCAAAGGATCTAGTCCAAGGGGAACAGTGGCCATTTCTGACAATATGCGTGTCATATAGATTTTATTTACCTAGTTCTTACAAACACTAGAGAAATGACACATAATCAGCAAGTATTCCTTAAACATGACACGGTCACTTCTCCAGAGATCTTTCTTACTCTGTTACTGATTTTAACTTCAGGAAGGGTGTTCTAGTATGGCTTAAGCTCTGCTAAAAATGGGATATTTGAGATCAAGTAATAAAATAACCACTAGTATTATCAGAATTCAGGAATCAGTGGCCTCCAGGACTCCATGAATGGAGCCCTCACCTAGATGGTCCAAACTAAGAAGAGGAAAAAAATACCCAGGTCCAAATGATGACTTTTAGAACAATTTTCTATTCTGGATACATTTTACTATAATGATCTAGCTAATCTCGCCTTGATTAGTGTGACTATGAAAATAATTATCATTTATATGTAATTTTAAATCTTAAAAGCCCTTGTTAAAATATCCTTTCCTGCTTCAGATCATGCAGTATTGACTAGAGTAATGAATTCATTACATCAGTCTGATTTCTTCCTGGAGTCTATAAATGTAGACCTTACAACACACCCCTGGGCTAATATTAGCACATGGACTGTGGGGTGAAAATTTAATGAGTCTTTCTAATAATTAGTATTTTAAAAATTTAGTTTCTGTGTGTTTTAGTGTGATATATAGGGAGTCATATCTATAACTTGTGAATATGAAAATTTTTTACAAAAATACTTCCACCATTTCCAAGAACATTTCATTACATAGTAAATACTCAGTTGTAGTCAAATGCTTAAATATGACCTAAATTTAAGATCTTAACAATATGAAATTTTATCTTGACAATATGAAACATATTTTACTTGCCAAATTATTTTGAACATATTTGTGTTTATTTTCTAAAATATACTACATTTATGTCTGTCAATGTTTTCTATTATTATCAACACATAAATTCTTGTGAGACACAAGACCTGCTGGAGACAGGTTTTAATATTACTAAATGCAATAGGATGAGAAATCAGAAAAGTATTGTTTCTCAAAAAAAACAAAAAAAAAAAAAACAAAAAAACAAAATAACAACAAAAACCCTGTGTAATACCATTTCAACTTGTTATATTCCAAACATTTTCCTTGTGAAGTCATAAAATATGAAACTGTGTGCATCTAGTGGAGATGCGGACAACTAGAAAACACCCTCAAGCCCTAATGAGGACCTACTATTCTCTGGAGATGGGTGACCTCTAGACTTTGGCGCCCAACAAACTTACCCATAATGATAGGTCTAGTGAAGCACTGTGAACAATCCCATGAAAGTAAGTTAGCTGGGCCACTAAAACAACCTGACCTAAGAGGCTTCTGACCTCTCACTGCCTCTTCCACCATTGGATGAAGTGAGAAACTTTTGGCAAAGCTTCTCATCTACTTGATAAGTTTGATTAAGAAAGGACAAAAAAAAAATTATGCTATTTCTTTGCTCTTAGGAAAGACTGAACTCATTCCTGTTTTCTTAGGGAAAACACTCCCTGACACCCCCCCACACACACACACATTGAGAGGGGGGAGGGGAGGGGAAAGGGGAAGGAGAGGAGGGAGGGGGAGGAGAGGGGGAGAGAGAGAGAGAGAGAGAGAGAGAGAGAGAGAGAGAGAGAGAATATTTATCCCTTATTATTCTTTTTCAAGTACAATAGAAAGCCATTTGTAAGATATTGTCTGGTCTGTAGCCAAACAAACTTTGTTCCAGACCTTGTGTGTTCAACAACCAGATAGAGTTCTCCTGAAAGTTTTTACCACATCCTAGAATTTGTATTCTTCTTCTACTATAGCAAAGGGAATGGAATGTGTGCACTCACTGTTCATGTTTGTTCCCAAGGTATTGCAGGATTTGCCTTGACATGTATACTGAAACTCCATGTCTTTTTCTTCTAGGCAATTTGTTTAGTGATGCCTCAGAGAGCAGATGGGACATTTGTCTCTTAAGTGCTCATGTGTTTCATTCAAATAATACAACTTTTTAAAAAAATTGTGGAATTCACATATAAAATAGCTAATTACAGAAGTGATAATATGTTTTTATAGATTTATTTTTAAAATATGTTCAGAAATATAACTAAATGTTTCTCTTTTATAGGATTTTGGCCTGAAGCCCATGGTGTTTTGAGATGCTAAGAAGAGCAAGTGCCTGTGTAATCTATAAAGAGAAAGCGAGTACTTTCACTACTCTGCGGTTGTAGAGGTTCTGGTTTTTAGACAGGGAAGACTCATTTAACATGCTTCAAGAAGTATGATTTCTAAAACCACTCAAAGAGAAAGGGTGTTTAAAGATTTGGGGCATGAGTCTGGGAAAATCATTTTTTCCAAGTATTTAAGCACCTTAATATGACAGGTCTATTGATTTGTCACAAGACACAAGGATGACTGAATCATCCTGAGAACCAACATTGGTGACATCCATCAATCGAGTACTGGCATTAGGTTAGGATGATATGACTCCAGAGGACATGATTCATAAATTTGATTAAACAAAACAACACCATCTAATTATAAGCAGGTAAGCCTGAAGTAAGCACAGCTTCTAAATGGACATCTTCCTTGTTCATAGCCAGTTAACACTGTTGACTGTGTTTGACTGTGGAGAGGCTAATAAGTTACATATGGCAAAAGCTCTGCTCCTGCAACTTACTTAACCATCTTTTACATAAAGGCTACTGGATGATGACTAGAACAAGGTGCTGGTATCAAACCCTTCTCTACTACAATGTAGCCATTAACTTTCTTTAGCATACTATTGGAAGACTTATTTTTTCAATGCCATAGTTTCTTAGTAATTGCTTTCCTTATGTGTTACTATGATAATTTGTGAAGATATTATATATGAAAACCTTATTGTATTATGTGAAATATAAAGTAATTATTAATTTTCTAAATATACCTATTCTTTTTCAGAATCTACACTCAAACAATCTTGCACTTTATAAATTACAACCTTGACAGTACTACACTGCAACGTTAAAGAAAGGGATCTGGCATCCTACAGAAGGTGTACCTGACCTACTTCCAAGCCCGCACGAAACAGAGCTGGGGTCCTCTGAGGTTCAGAGATTATAAAAAGGATAAGAAGGAAAAAAGGTAGTGAGTGGATCAATAGCTGCTGCAAGCGAAGACGGAGGAGTCATACAGAGCAGTAGAAAGGGGATATTCATGCAAGAGGTCACATGACTAAGCTTGGACACCAAGTAGAGAACCCATATGATAAAGGCATGAACTCAGCTGAGGAGAAAAGCAGGGAAACCCTTGATGACATCTGAAGAGGGTGTGAGAAAACACAGAAGGAGATGACTTCAGCTGAGAAATATTGTTAGGAGCTTACAGGAAGCAGTTCTGAAGTTGAAGATGCAGCTGCCTAAAGCTGTACAGGTGAAAGCGCAAAGGAAGCAATGCAAAGCCATAGAGTGGAAAGAAAGTCGACACTGGATCTTTACATAGCTTCTCACAAAGATGAAAATATTAAGTGTACAGAAGATATCTGAAAATTATAGCAGCCAGAACACACGGTATCTTTGACCCAGAAAAATAAAATATCTATTGTTTCTAGTATATACACACAAAAAAACTTACCATATACGAAATAGTAATTAACCAAACTAATTAGTGTAATAATCAGAAATTGACAGAGTTTAACTAGAGATATATATAATTCTAACTCACCCACAGACCAAATAAATCAGAAGCGTATGTTTTGTAACTGCAATATATTATAATGTGTGAAGCTTGCTTCAGGAAGAATGTGCAGATACTAGAACTCATGTATTAGAAGGAGAAATGCTTGGTATCTTTTATTCAGTTGTCATCTAAGTAACTCAAAGAAATAGTCAGTAACTGACCACTGTAATGAGGCTCGGCCAGATGGGGTAATAAAAAGTCTAGTAAAGACATTATATTTTGTTCAACTGTGTAAACATGAGTTATGAAAATGTATGCATATTCCATGATAAATACAACTTTTCAAATAAAAAAAAAACAGAATATGAACAACTGTGAATGTATGAAGCTATAGACACCTGGTATATAGGTATTAATTACAATTAGATTAGAACACACCAAGCTTTATGGAAAGTGTGGAGGATTCTCATTCTCATATATTTTCATTCTTTACATTTTCATTTTTTACATTTTCATTCTTTATATTGTTGGAAAATGTTCAAGCTCTTTGCATTTGATATAACTATATGAAAGTTTTCATTGAAAATACTGTAACATACACTATGATCTATCACTCTATCCTTGTGCTTACACGTAAAAATAAATATGTAGTTTTAGACAAATAAATAACTTCATGACACTATATAATGCTCATAATTAAATTAAAGTCCTCTCAAGTTATCCATGTATATTAGAATAGTTGCCAATATGATAGCTATCTCATACTTTTCCTTAGATAAAAACATGTACACAGTCAATAATATAACAACAATCTGACAAAGTAAGTCTGTGAACTCATCTTAAGATATACAAGAATATGTATAAAATTTAATAGAATCATTTAACAGCCCCAAATTTGTTCTAATTGACAGATCTACTAAGTAGAGAAGTTAAAAACATACACTGTGGTATTTCGTACACTTTAATGCTATCTATATAGTTCCAATGTGAGTAAATGAATACTGCAGTCAACATCAGAAAACATTCCAACAACAATCTGCAAAGTGGAACACAGACGCTGGTGGTTCTTTTCACAAAGATGTGAACACTCAAAATTAATTGTTCTGGAAACAGTGGTAGTAGCAATTTTTGAACCATGTAGCACCTGCATTTCTAAACTGTTTAGTGCCAAAAAGATCTCTTTACCTGGTCACTAGCTACAGAGATACACACACTCTCTGAACACTGTTGAAAGCACAGTTTTTCTGGCTATGAAAAGAGAGAGCAAAGGAAGGCACTAAAATCTCCATGACTTAGCCATGTACTTGAATGAGGTCAAAATCTTTGTCATTGAGATGTTGAATGGGTATCTAAGCCATGCAGATTCAGTCATGGGGACTTGCATTTAAAGAACACCTTTAAATAAATTGATCTTGTCAGATACAGTTGCTTGAAAAATTTGTTTCAGTGTGTCAGTCAGGGTTTATCAGAAAATAAATGTCCCCCAAGGAATATGGGTTTCACACTGATAGAAAAGCTGGAAAGTGTGGACAGTAAGACAAGCCTGAGATTAGCTGCATTTTAGAACAGCTTGAGACAAAACAGTGGAGGAGCCTAGAGGCAAGGCATCTGCCGAGCCTGGAGCTGCAGAAAGGAGAAGTCAACAGCTATTTCTCCCCTCTGCCACTCCCCTGCTACAACTCCCTGAAGGTCACAGGAAAGTGAGCATGCAAGGGAAGTCTTTGCTAGCTGTAACTGTGGAAAGCTGGGTCATGGGTCAAAAGAAACAGGGATGTAATTAGCACCGTAACCGAAATAGATTTGGTATTAGATATTGGGTTTTAAACCCAAGCTTTGCCAATGCTAAGGCCAAGCCCTACAGAAAACTTGTATAAACAAAGATAATCACACCAGGAGGCTGGCTTGGCCAGGTTGTCTGCTTTCTGAAGGTTTCCTTGAAGAAAGGTTAGCAAACTCTTCCTTCAAACCATGAATTTACTCAGAGGTAGAAGTGAGGAGTCCAAGTTTCAGCATTCCAGCTTTATTACATTAAAACCAAATTTCATTGAAGACAGAATTTTAAAAATATTTTGATATTTCTTTGTGTGTGTGTGTATATGTGTGTGTGTGTGTGTGTGTGTGTGTGTGTGTGCGTGCGTGCGTGTGTGGGGCACATGCATGGTATATCTTTTTCTGGGTTCTGGTTGTTGGACTCAGATTGTCAGGCTCACAGGGCAAGTACTTTCTCCTGCTATGCAATTTTACCTCTCCTTTCTTCTTAATCTCTAAATTATAGCTATTAGTCATAATATTAGCCATGCATGAACTAAATAAATGCTAAAGGATAGCACATTTTATATTATAGAAAAATGGAATCAGATGAAAGAAAAATACTGACAACTTACAGTAGTATTAGAAAACACTTTAAAAGTGGTAGTTTAATAAATGATCTTCTAAAATCTTGTATATGACTTGTGTGACAGTCCATATTTGCAATTCTATCACACAGGAAGCAGAAACAGGAAAATCATCACATCAGCTACCCAGTCAGAACCTGTCCCAAGAAAGAGCCATGGCTTATTCTTCATTTTCTATGTTTAACAGCACAGTTTCTATTGGCATAATTCATCAACTGCATATCATCTACCATAAGATTTATAATGACATCATACATCTCTAAGAAAGAGAAGCAAAACATAGCACACGTTTTTCATCTTCTTTTCAATACGTGTTGCTTGAAAGTCAATAGAATGTTTCTAGAAAATTGATACTTGGTCATTTATCAATCAAACCCCACCAATGCATGGACAGCACCAACCCTTTCCTAGTTTGAAATGCCCAAATTTAACTACAGTCTCTTGCTTTACATTTATATTTTATATGGTAGAAAATACTTATGCGTGTATCTTATCTTAGTAAAGAGAAAATTATACTACTCATCTGTTCACAAGTGTTCATAGGATTTCTTCTCTTCTTTTTGAGTATAGAAAAGCATTTGTGCTGTGCATGTGAGAATACATGCATGCATGTGTGTGCACACATGTGTACACACAGACGTATGTGTGTTTGTGTGAGTATGTATACAGGTATGTTTATTTCTCTAAACTCCCGAGGACAAATATCTTCAACCTTATCAAAACAATGTACCATTGATTTCTAGAACCTTTATTTTTTTATTGTTTTTATGAAAAGTTCTTCTTCTATAGCGCAAGCTAGCCCTAAACCTATTATATTGACAGGTTGGTCTTGAATTTGAAATATGCCTCACTCTGCTTTGGCTAAGTACTGAGACTATAGTCATAATCCACCATGTCTATCTCTCAGAGGAGTTTAGTACAGAAAATAACTTTTGGCTAAAAATGCCTGACCTTGAAATGTCAAACATTTAGTATTTAAAATATCCAAGTTGTGTAGACATCATCTGAGCAATGATGTCTACATTGATACATCTACACATCTATCTCCAGCAGGTTCTCAGAATGGCTCCATCATGGGAGCACAAGCTCTCTGCATCTGTAACACAGGCTCCATCATGGGAGCACAAGGTCTCTGCATCTGTAACACAGGCTCCATCATGGGAGCACAAGCTCTCTGCATCTGTAACACAGGCTCCATCATGGGATCACAAGCTCTCTGCATCTGTAATGCAGGCTCCATCATGGGAGCACATGGGTAAGGAATTGTGGAAGTCTTAGGAATGGAATTCACCACAGAAAATATTTAATTCTTCCATCTCAGTATTTTTAATTTTCCTTTTTTATACATTCCTCAGGATTTTATACATGTATATCATGTGTTCCAATTATGTATTTATTCCACCAGCTTCTCTCAAGGACTAATCGTGTCCCCCTCCCAACTTCATAACCTCTTCTTTAAAAACAAAACAAAAATTTATTTCTAGTAGAAAACCATGGCCCTTACATAAACATTAATCTGAACCTAAGATATATTTTTCTTGAGAGCATTGGAGAAATTTTCATAATTACATACACAGATATATACACACAGACACACACACACACACACACAAACACAACCATTAAGTGTTTATAATTTACACCTATTCAGAGAAATGTCTCCTTTAACTAAACACATCTGACAAACAGAAGTTCTATAGTCACTTTTCTTTTTTAGCAAAGCCACTCATGTGTGTTTAAAAAAAATGTTTGCATGGGACTGAGGAAGGGATAATATGATTAAGAGCCCTGGGTGTTTTCTTAGATGACCTTGGTTTTAGGAGTCAGAGGTAACAGTCTCACTATGTAGCCAAGAGATTTAGGGCTGCACCCATCCAGAAGGAGACTTATTTTGTGCTACTTTGTTCTGTTTTCTATATGATACCAATCTCTCTTTTACTAAAATTGAATTGGTCAGGAGGAAATGCATTCTCTCTCTCTTCTTAGATCATGTTCAAATAGCTACAACCGAATTATCTCTATTTTTCAAGTCTTCCAATACACTGTAGTCTGTTCCCCTTTAACCTACTCCATTCATACAAATCATATTTAAATTAGAAGTGGAATGACTAGTCAATTGACCTATGAAATACAGGTGCTTTTATCCCTGCAGATGTGTTTGCGTGATTAATAAGTTAGTAGGCCAAAAAAATCAAAGTCTCGTGGGAAAATCACAATGATAGTAGAGAAAACTCTGGAGGGCACAGACTAGTGGAAAAAGGAGCATCTACAAATGTCTGATCATAATACAAGCAGAATTGAGTAAGTGCCAAGTACATGTTGAAATAGCTGTGCTGTAGCGATCAGAAAAGGGTGATTAATTACAGTCAAGAACCCAGCGTCAGGGGCGGCACCTCTGAGGAGGTGGCAGTTAAGTCTCCTTTGAAGGATTACGGTAAATACTGTGGGGAAGATGATTCCGTGCTGGGAACCTGCATGAGTGAAAAGAAGGGGTCCTGAAAGTGCATATTATTTTGGAAGGATGAAGAGGAGTTATTTTTCCAAACAGCATGCAGGTTGTGAGAGAAAATAATATATTTCAAATTACTTGAACTTCTGATGTGCTGGTTGGTTATTTCAAATGGCTTGATTATGTGTTCTGAGTTTATGTCTATATGTAGCTAGTGGTTGGTTTTTGTCATTTGCTGAAAAATTATTCTTTTATTGATTTTGTTCTCATAATAACTGATAATAAACTTGATGCTACTCTCTCCTCTATAGTGTTGACATACTTCCACCAAGCAGGAGAGTTGGACTTCCTGTTCCTTGTGACCAGGCAAGCCTATCACCAGCACATGTCATTGAAAATGAGACCAAATAGCTCTGACACTAAGTCAGGAGGTTTACTTCTGTCTTTCCTAGTATTACTATACTAGCCACTGTGCAGTGAAGAATGCATGTTACCTAGGGACCAGGAAACCATGGATCCAGCATGAGAGATACACCATGCTAGGTAAGAGGCACTGAGCTGACAAGCCCACATTGGAGATATATGTTAGTTCTTTTTACCACTATTACCAATGAAGACCAGGCCTTCGACAAGATGCTCAAAAAGAAGCCTTTCCCTTCAGATTTGTGTTGTTATTCTAGCAGAGGGTCTGAGAATATACAGGGATTGCTACTGTGCCTCTGAGTCCTGATATTTTGAGTGCTTTCCTCTGGATCAATACTTACTGAGCACCTTCCTGCTTAAAGACATGAATGCCATCAGTCTGTGCTCCATGGCACTCCTTGCACATTAAAGGTGCCTGAAACCATCCTTTATGAATAGAATTTCTATAACCTCTTTCATGGACCTCAGTTCACTCATGGGTGTTATTTCTACTCAAAGACAGCTAAAAAACAAGAACAATAGCTTTTACCAAGTTATGGCTGTCGTCTCCTGCAGTCACAGCAGTAGGAATAGAGAGACAGAAGGATCAGAAGATCAAGGCCATCATCCATGCTATGTAATGAATCGGAGGGAGCTTGGACTACATGAGACCCTATAAAAAACAAGGAAACTCACAAGCAAGCAGAGGGTAGCATTAGAACAACATATAAACAAGAAAGCAAGATTTTTTGATATTATTGATCAGTTTAGATTAGGAATGAATTATATCACTTATTTGAAGAGTCCTTTCATGTAGCCGCCTAAGATTGCATTTACTGTGGCCTACTTTAAAGTATTCCTTCATTTTCTCCTGCAGAATAGAGTCTGGACAGCAATGAAAGCCGGAACTTGTGAGATAATTGGTTTCAGCCAGCTTGTTCCAGACACTGTGTCTCAGCATTATGTAGCAAGGCGGCAACAGGGGCAAAGGGCAGCTAGAGTTTAGGCTCCAAACTCTTTTCTCATCAACAAAGCCTTGATTTGACCTCAAACAATTTTGAAAATGGGATCCAGTCACAAGATGGAGTAAAGAGGTTTTATTTCCAAGACGGTTAAGAACTTACAACCCATTTTCAATTTCACAATAATAGATTGAAAATGATTGGCTTTACTCTCTCAACCTAGAGTTACGACAAACAGAGCCAAGAGCTACATCTGTAAAAGCAGAGACATTTGTGAAACCCGAGATATAATTTACAAAGGTTGGAAATACAGAATTATTAAATAGTTACCAAGGAAGCCAGAGCTGAGCCTGAATACAGGTGAGTGATGTCACACTGGGATAGAAATTGAATGAACTTCTAGAGGGGCACTGAAACAGACTCAGGGAGACACTGAGGGCTTTGGGCACATGGTGTCACTGAAAAGATGTAAAAAAAAGAAACAGAATGAGCTGAGTTTTGTCAAAGGAAAATTGACTTGGGTCTTTACAATGACTCTGGCATTTGGAGGAACTGCCCAAGACTAAATCAAGCCCAACACATGAATCAAAGACTCAAGACCCACATTCAGCTTCTTCGGACATTCTTTCTACTTCCAGGCAAGGAAAGGGAGAGACATCAAGGGTGGTAGCAATGTCAGCAGTCAGATGACAGAATAGAAAACCTTTCTCTAGAAACTACGAAGACACAGCAGAAGCTGTAAATACCATCTCTACAGGACTGAAGCTCTAACTCCAAAAGACTACACAGAGTGATTTCCACAGACACACCTAGTTCGGTCCCATGCAGAGTCCAAGGAGCATCATTCAGTTTGAAGGACTGTAACACCCTGTAGGTCTGGAAAGAGACATTACATTACAGAAAGAAAAGGTAGCACAAGAACATACAGAAGAAAAGAGTCAACAAAAGTGAAAAGGTGTGTTTTTCAAAGGGAGTGATTGGGAAGTTTTATATACTATTTTTTATTGTATGTGTATTGGTGTTTGGCCTGAATGTACCTGTTTACAACAAATGGGTACCTGGTGCCCAGGAGACAAGAACTGGAGGTACAGAGTATTTATTGTATGCCACTTTGTGGGTGCTGGAGTTTTAGCCAGGCCCTCAGTTAGATCAGGAGGTACTTTTAATGACTTATTCATCTCTCTGCCCACCACAAATATGCTTTTTTAGAACCAATAGAAAATGCCCAAGTAGTAGTGACACTCACCTTTAATTACAGCACTCAGGAAGCAGGGGCAAGAAGATTTCTAAGTCCAAGATCAACCTGGCTTACACAGCAAGGTCCAAGACAGCCAAGGCTACAAAGAGAAATTCTGGCTCAAAACAAACAAACAAACAAAACAAAACAAAAAAACAAAACAAAAAGCAAGAAAGAGGTAAAATAAAGAGAGAGAGAGAGAGAGACAGAGACAGAGACAGAGACAGAGACAGAGAGACAGAGGAAGAAAAAGAAAATATAAAAATTAAAATTTATTGAAAATGGCTAGTTGGAACTTCATATATACAAACACTTATATTGGCCAGATCTCTTCCATCTTCAGATTCAACTCATTAGTATATTTAATGCACACACACACACACACACACACACACACACACACACTACTATAGAACTACAGAACAAGTGTGTCTTCTCTTATTTGGAGTATAGACATGTTCATAAGCAAGTGATAACTCTACTCTTTAATTGATAATGATATACTCTTAAAAATTAAGTTTGTAATTAATGATGGATATCAAAACATAACATTAAACAAAGAATTGGGGCTTATTACTTTTATACTTCTTATTACTTTTATTATCCAAAATAAAATAAATAAAAATAGGCTTGAAAAGCAATCTTTGCTAAGGGAAAAATGCATTTATAGGGTTTTATACAAGAGATAAATAAAAAGAACAAAGACGTAAGCCATTTGTTAAATTATACCTCCAATGTGCTCATGGAGGACGTGAACAAGAGTCCAAAGAGGAAGTAACTGACCAGGCTGCCCCATGGAAACTCCATGGAAACTCTTTCTCAGCCTGAACGAGGGTAGAGAACAAATGAATGCCAGGAGTCTGGACTTTATTTCCCTTACTCGAATGAGGAATAGACTGAGTATAGATGTACCCATAGACATCAAAATTAGATCTCAAATGAAACATGAACATTTACAGCTGTGTGACAGCCCAAAAACTTGATTATGCAGAGTCTAAGGCGAAGATCACAGGAGTTAGTCTGTGTGAGAAAGACATACATTTACAACCAGCATTTCAGAAGGAGCAGATTGCCAACACATGCCTTAAGAGAGTGCAACACTTTCAGATCTCCTGTGAAATCCCCACGCAAAGCAAGTATTGGGAAGCTCTGCCTCTAGAAAGGCCAGCCAGCTGCATCCTAGCCTCCTGCTGTCCAAGTACAGTAAGTTTAATATTCTTATCAACTCCTAGGGTGCAGAGCACTAGAGGAATGTCACTGTTCGTAAGGTAAATCTTGAACTTAATAACTCAGTTAGATAAACTTATGATAGAGGTGATATTCAAAGTTATTCTTCATTCAAAATTGAGCCTTTTCTCATTTTATGTGAGTCTTCATTGCTGTGAAGAGAAGCCATGACCAAGGCAACTCTTATAAAGGCAAACATTTAACTGGGGTTGGCTTACAGGTTCAGAGTTTTAGTCTATTGTTGTCATGGTGGGAAGCACAGCAGCTTACAAGAAGACATGGTTCAGAAGGAACTGAGAGTTCTACATCTTAATATGAAGGCAGCCAGAAGAGGACTCTCTTCTGTACTGAACAGAGCCTGAGCAAAGGAACTCAAAGCTCACACCCACAGTGACATACTTCCTGCAACAAGATAACACTTACTCTTACCTACTAATAGTGCCATTTCACAAAGGCAAAGCATATTCAAACCACCACAAATTGATTTTCAATGACATTTATTTATTTATTTATTTATTTATTTATTTATTTATTTATATTTCAAGACAATGTCTTTGTCAGCCCTAGCTGTCCCTGAACTAACTAACTAGCCCAGGTTAGCCTCAAACTTGCAGCCACCCCTTTGCCTCAAACTCTTTGGTGCTGAGAGTATAGCACTAGGTTGCTATGCTTGGCTACAATGCTTTCTTTTCTGTGCTGTCTTTTTTTTTTTTGACCCCAAATAATAGTAATTTAAAAAAAAAGAGAGAAGATACCCAGAAGCCAGCCCACTGTGACAGTTTGAGTACTATGAAAAGAAGACAAACTGCTGTCATGAGAGGAGAGAAATAGACTGATGTGAGTAGCCTGCCCTGTCACCTGAGGCCATAGTGAAGTCCCAACCCATGCTGCCACTGAGGACTGTGTCTAGGTCTGTGTCTGTACAGCAGCAGGGCATCTGTGTTGATATCTGTCAAAGACCATGGGATGCTCCCTGGTGTGGGCTGCCATCTGAAACCATGTAGATGTCCAAAGGTCAGAACTGGCCCTACCTGTAACTTCCTGGAACACTCAGGAGAACTGGCTCTAGCCCTTGCCCAGTGGCATCGAGGGAGCTAACAAGGGTAGGGGTTGCAGTGCTGAAGGGCTGGATCTCCTTGTATCAATGCAGGCGAGCTGGTGGGCTGGTCAACCCAGCTATCACCCAGGCCGAAACCCAAGGCTTTGAGCTAAGATCTACCCCAACATCTCTCCCATCTATGAACTGCTAGAGCAAGTGAAGGGGCCAATCCTGTAGATCCAAAGCAGCAGGATCTCCGTGACACAGGGCAACAACCGTATGTCTGAGAGGAGTCCTGGTGAGGATCCAGTGTTGACGGTGTAGCAGAAGCTGTGTGATAAGCCGTGGCACACTACAGCTTCCATGATGAAATGTCTGTTTGTTGGTTATGGTTTTTAATTTTATTGCATTTTGCAGGGGGGTTAAAGGGGGAGTGCAAATTTAAAGGAATATGGAGAAGGGGGATTGGAGTACATGATGTGAGATTGATGAAGAATAAATTAAAGATTAAAAACTAAAAACAACATATGTTCCCTCTCGTAGGTGGATCCTGGCTTGCAGTATATACATGTATAGGTAAACAGATGTAAGGGTAGTGTAGTGAAACATCTTAAAAGAAGACCAGGAAATGGTATCATTGGGTGATGATGAAGGACACAATAATCTCAGAGGCACCTGAGGTATGAAAGAGAATAAAAGGCTGTTTTTTTTTTTTTTTCTGGCTTCAAGAAATTTTTTCATTTTTTTGTGGTAGAAAAGTACATAAAGTGTAATTTATAGTGAAAGCATATAGGTTCAGTATGGCCATTCTCATGTTTAGATGTTTATCAGGATGTATAGAGCTTGAAGCAGTGCAAGGGTTTGAGAGGACACTGGGTCAGATCATAGGATGTGTGTAGCTTACTTAATAGAGCTTGTGCCGTCTTCCTACCCAGGTACATGCTGGCAAGTTACAGAGTAGATCTTCTGGAAAATCTCTGAAAAGAGCCTTCCAGACTGTCTTCTGTCTATGGCAGTCCAGAACTAAGTTGGCATACTGAAGTGAACATGATGGATATTGACAGGTAGCTAAGATTAAGAGTTCTCAGTTCTCCTCTTTACTGGAGGAAAGCTCTTATGTCACTCTTAAGAATCTTCTAAAGCAAGGGTTTCAATAATTGTAGAGAAGACCCCCTTCCCTCTGAAAGTTTACTTTAAAAATTAAGCATTTCAGCGTCGCTTTTACCTAAACAATA
This sequence comes from Rhabdomys pumilio, assembly GCA_030674055.1. Classification (NCBI taxonomy): domain Eukaryota; kingdom Metazoa; phylum Chordata; class Mammalia; order Rodentia; family Muridae; genus Rhabdomys; species Rhabdomys pumilio. The sequence continues at coordinate 4,013,655 of JANHMN010000001.1, forward strand.
ACGAAATTCTTAAGGACTGGACCAGAAGAAAGTTGAGATTTATAAATCTTCACCTACGCAAGTACTGCAGGATACTGAGAAGCACACAGTTTTATAGGAGAGCTGGATATTAACATGGTCATAAATTCTAATGTGACACACACTGTACCAGACACCACAAAGTGCTTCAGAGCAGAGTTACAGTCAAGGGTCAGTATATGTATTTAAAGAAACTGAAGAAAGAGAAGCCAATCCATGCCTCTGTAGACACAAAGCTAATAAACTGCAATGCCTGACAATAATGTGGTTCATGTCAAGACTGATGCCATACCACCTGATCTGTGTATCTCTTATTAAAAGTTAAGGGCAGTCAAAGGGTCAAAATGGTTGACACCTGTGTAGGTGCCATTTAATGATTATGTGAGAATCTGACAGACCAGCTAAAGAACACAAACTCTGGCATGACGCACCATGTGTCAAGCACATCAGACTTCATTTTCTGTGCCTTACTCTGTGTGACTCACTCTCAGGATCAGCTCTTTAAATGTGTACTTGTGGAGGCATAATTATCATTTTCACATATTTTTTTTTGGTTTATAAAGAGAAAGTTTCATGCTATATTGTGGGCTAGCCTGGTACTCACTATTTAGACCAGACTGGCCCCAGCCAGCAATAAACTCCTTGCTGTTTATGATATCTAAGAATTGTCAGTAACCACTTACCTCAGTTTCTGAAGAGATGGCACAAGGTTTGACTTTCAAAAAGATACATTTTGTTTGGAATGGGTAGAAAAATGACAGGGGAAGTTCCAGAATAGACACAACCACACATTTTAACAAATATAGCGAAGTGAGACATGCCAGGTACCCGGGTGAGTGAGGTACTGTCAGCCCACAGACCCACCAGGCTTTGATTGACAGTGAAGATCCTGTTCTATTTATTGGGAGATGAACAAGAGGATGAGTCCCACCTACAGAATGCACTGGTTTTCATCCGCACATTCTCTCCAGAATACGGTGCAGCTGTCTGTGTCAGGTAGCTTTTCACACACGATATCACACTTATCTATTTGTGTAACTGTTTTGTTCAGTGTATGGAAAATGTCTCTCAAGCCAGGAATCTTCTTCCATGGCACCTACATGCTGTTCCATACAAAGTGGGCACTCACTGGGTGGTCGTTGAATTAAAATGAAACGTCCAACTTGCCAACAGCATTCCAGAATAAATGACAGCCCATTAACCTATCGCAGAACTCCAAAATCACTTCCATTCCAGAGGATTTTGTGTCATTTCCAAAGCAACTCAAACCAGAGTCTAGTCACAGATGCAAAATGAGCCAGACGCAACTCTGTCCATTTTCCCGGGGCTCTTGGGCCATATGGCTCTCACCAGTCCTATAATGAGACTAGAGTTTTAAGATTCTTATGTTCATCATTCCAAGAATATTTTGCCTAGACACACAGCCTTGGCTATTTTTTCCTAATCTATTTGGCTCTAGATCATGGTGTGATGAATTCATTATCTACAGCAGCAGGCATAGTGCATTTAAAAGCACAATGCCAGAAACTGATGCCCATCAGTTAAAAAAAAGTCACACTTTGCCAGGTTTTTCTAAATATCATCAGAGTAGATTATAATTAAAAGTAATTAATTTCTTTATCCATAACAGCATGAACATAGATATTACATGTTCTAAAGTACAGAAAATATTAAAAATAGCCAGAGCAAATTGATCTAATTATCCTGTATAACATAACAACTACTGAACACCAAAAGTAAGGTGGTAACTTACCCTGCAGTTAGTGCAACTAAAATCCTACAACACAATTTTCTATGAGCATACATACTAATCACTATAGGATTAAGGATACTGTGATAGGACTGGAGATATAGATTAATCAGTAAGGTGCTTTTTTTTTCAAATCTGAGAATTTGAGTTCAGATATCTGAAAGCACATTTTAAAAATGGTTTATGGTGGTGGATAATATCCCGGCACTAGGGAGGAAGAGACAGGAGGATCCTTGGGGCTTGCTGGGTCACAAGCCAATGGCAGACCTCTCAGAGGAGGTAAATGTACTTCTGAAGATGGCACTGTAGGCTGTCCTCTGCCCTCCACATACATGGGTTGCCTCATATACGTGTGCTCTGCAAAGAAATGAACATTTATGTACATGTACACATGCATTGCAAGAAAATATTCTAGCCTTTACAGTGTAGTTTGAAAGCTAAAAAGCATTTCAAGAAACAGATGTGTACTCATTCCCATGTCTAGTATGAGACGTTTGCTGTCAAGTTTTCTGTGTAATTACCCTGAGCTCAGGAATCCTCTTCTATTTTCTGTGGAAAATGTGCTATTACCTGACATCAGACACTACTTTTGCACAGAATATTCCCTCTTTCTTGCCATAACCAACAAGCCTAACTGTGGATTATTTCCAGCACTAGTAACTAACTATGACAACTTCATCTGCTGTTAGTCATGAAAGTGAAGAGCGTGGAGATATAAGCAGTAAAGATGCAATCCATCAAGGCCAAGTATCGATATATGCTAAAATCATTGCAACCAATCTCTCATTGTAATCAATAGCAAATTTACTATGCTATTCAGCTCACTTTATTGATAGAAGGTATGTCCACACTTGTCCCAAGGCACTGACCACTAAGGGATAGAGAATTAACACGAAAACCATAGCTCAAAAATAATGCAAGTCTTGTGTAAAAATACACCATTTCATCGCAGTGTTAAATCTGAATCTCTGACCTATCATTGGGTTTATCCTGCCTACCTTTCCTTTCCATCAATGGTTGGCAGAAAGGTAGCCACAACCAAACAACATTGTGTTTCCTGAAATGTTCTGATCTCACAAAGAGAAGTGCCCTGTGCTTCTCTTATGTGAGTTTTAGAGAGAAAGGACATGAAAACTAAAGGAGAGCCAAGAGGAATGTATAAAAAGGAGGGGGTGATAGGTAATGGTTGGAATGAACGAGACCAGACTATGTTCCATTCATGTATGGAAAGATGAAACTAAAACCCATTACTTTGGACTATTAATGCATGCTGGCTTTGAAAGTCACCTGGGTGTTCTTTTGCAATGGGAAATTGCTCTTTTACTGCCACAGAAAGTTAAACCTTCGATCTCCAAATGTTCTCTGCACTTTATACATATAGCTTTTTGTTGAATCATTCTAGACAATTGTAATCTAGAAACTGTTTCCTTCACTGAAAACACACAATTTCTTTAATCACCAAAGTCAATGACTAAACTAATACATTAGCTTCAAAGCCTGGCAGTGAGCAAGGCTCATATTAGTGGCATTGTACATTTTGAAAATCTTTTCTAAGCATATTGAGTGAATCATCACTGATTCCTGGGGAGTCGATAAATGAGAGAAAAACCAGTTCTGAAGACTTAAAGAAATCTTTGCTTTAAGGTATCTTATCTGCAGAAGGATAAGGGAAACAGGAAATCAGCTAATGTTATTCAAAATATAAAATATATGATAAATGTCATTGTAAAAGTAGAAAGTGTTCTGGGATTTAAATGGAAAATATAATATATGAGTAAGCAAATCTAAAGTGTCATTAGAGGAGAGATGGAACTTTGATGTGAAAGATTTTCAGATCATCCCAGAAGGAAAAAGATTATCTTGTCAGGAAAGGGTGAGCAAAGTCTGGTTTTATTACATTAAGTGTGACAGACATAATCTGGGGAGAAAAGATGGGAAGAAAGGACAATGGATACAGACTTTGCACAGTGAGACTAAGGGCTGGCTTTGCTCCATGTTGTATGAGGGTGAATTCAAACCACAGGATTCAAAGCATGCTGCTCAACAACAGAACAACATTGTTGTAAATTGAATGCATTAAGCTGCCAACATTGAAGAGACAGCACATGTAGACAGGACTCTCTGACCATCACACTGATTTATGTCCTGAGATCTGAAGATGAAGGATGCTACGTCTGTACTCTTGAGAAAGGACAGTGACAACTTTAAACAACATGAAAAAAAGACAGCAGAATAAAACATTCCAGTAAATTAAAATATTTTACTCTGATAGTAAATAGTCAAGCTGAAAAAGAAAAGTCAAAAAATAATGTGTCATGAAATATATTGAAAGTAAACATTAAACTGTAAATATGTATATATATATATGTATATATATATATATACATATTCACTGTTACTAAGAACAGCATTTAATAAAATGTCATCTGAAAATCTATCAAGTAAACAAACAATATTAAATATTTATTAAATAATCATCTTCTATATGATCCACATTTGAGATTCACAGACATAAATAGAAAGAAGGTGATGAATGAAGGAGATACATCACTCAAAGAACAAAAAGAAGAAAACTGACAGAAAAGGAGAAAAGATCAGTTAACGTTAGTAAACATGAGAAACATGCAAAATGATAAATGTCAAAATCAAGTAAAATTAATAATTCTAAAAAATATGCCTCTAACAACAAAATCATGAACTGCAATGAAGAAAATTTGACAGAATGAGAGTGAAGTGTTTGCAGTCTGATGTGAGAATGCCAAGTTCACAATCTAAACAAGTGGGGCAAGAAGGAAAAAAATAATGGTGGAAGAAACAGACATAAACAACATTTAAATTGAGTTAGCAAATCCAGGGAAGCTACATTTAAAGTGTTTTCTTTTTATCTTCCATGCAAGTTATGTTTGGCTCATAAAGCACTGTCAATACTTGTAGGATGGATAGCACACAAATATGATTTCTGACTAAAATGGAACAAAACACAGACACTGTGATACAATGACAGAAGACACTGTTACATACATACATGCAGAAGTCAAATGATGTCATCACAGAAATCTGAGGAATAAAATAAGCAATGCCCAGAAACTGTTAAATATGAATGAAAATCAGAACACAAAGTCCAACAAGGGTGAGATGCAGGTAAAGCAGTGTACATGAGGAAGTTTATATTTACAGTGTTAAACTATTGAAGTATTATTTAAAACAGCTACTGGTCAAGCAGACTATCTAAGCTGTGTCAGCTCTGCCTAGCTCAACCTCCATGTTCGATGACTGGAGGCCATGTGCACACCACCACGCAGCTAGAAATGGCCAGCCATAAACACCAGTCTTGCCACCCACAAGATGCCGGAGTGAGAAACGGCTCTGCCAATCTCCCACACTGTCTCTACAATGCTTGGCTGACCCCAGACCATCCTGCGATCCACATGGGCCTGGTAGGAATGAGGCTCTAACACTTAGATTATCCAAAGGCTTTATATATTTGTTAATGCACAATAACAAGATGCCCACACAATCAAAGGTGAAACCCAATACCCAACCTAGATATATCAACTACCTTTGACTGTTAGAGACAGGTGCACATCTGCTTCCATGTTCCCTCTCTCTTGTGCTCTCTCCCCTAGCTCCTCATCTTCCTTCTTCTCTTACTCTCCTTACTCATCCTCTTCCTCTCCTTACTCCTCCCACCTTAGTTCCTCCCAACTTTTGGGGAAAATATTCTACTACATTAAACAAGTTTCACACCACACCTTAAGACACTGGGGGATATGGTGGGCTGCATTTAAATGAATGCATAGCAAAAGGGAATAACTTAGATAACATTAAGTAAACCTAAGAATGCAATCAATTTAAAAATTTTAACAAAATTGAAACTGTAACTTATCCTGAAATAAAAATAAAATCAATTCATTATAAAATGTCAATAAATTTTATTAAATTCAGAAATGAAAGTGAATTCATTATAAAATGCTTCATATTGGTAAAATTGATAATAAAGTAAATAGCTGTCAGAATTAAAATCAAATAAGTAAATTTTAAGAAAGACACTGTACTAGCTTGTTTTGTGTGTCAACTTGACACAGCTGGAGTTGTCACAGACAAAGAATCCTCTCTTGAGGAAATGCTTCCATGAGATCCAGTTGTAAGGCATTAGTGATCAAGGGGGAAGGGCCCATTGTGGGTGGTGCCATCCCTGGGCTAGTGGTCTTGGGTTCTATAAGAAATCAAGCTGAGCAAGCAAGGGGAAGCAAACCAGTGAGTAACATCCCTCCATGGCCTTTGCATCAGCTCCTGCTTCCTGAGTTGCTTGAGTTCCAGTCCTGACTTCCTTTGGTGATGAACAGCTATGTAGAAGTGTAAGCTGAATAAATCCTTTCCTCCTCAACTTGCTTCTTGATCATAATGTTTGTGCATGAATAGAAACACTGACTAAGACATATACAAAATGTAAATACAAAGAAAAATTGAAAATCTGCATAGATTTATAACAAAGAAATTGGATTAATTTTAAAATGTTAGTGTGAGGTAGGGTGATGGAGAACCCTAGGAAACACTCAGGGAGAAATTAAAAAAATTTTTCCTCACATTCTTACAGACATCAAAATAACTCATTTATAAACTCATTTGACAAGAGCAGTACCTACATACTCAAATAAGACACATATATCAAAAGAAAACTAAAGAAGTATGCCTCTCACGAATAAAGTTACAATGGAAGTGTATGAAATGATAGCAAACAGAAGTAAGCAACCTACATAAGATGGTGTACCACCACACCCTTAACTCGATTAAATCCTGAAAACATACTAAAAAGTAGTGATAATCATGACCGATAACACAAAATGTTGGTATCTTGTGTAAAAAATAGCTGACAAGTTCATTTCCCCAGAAAATGAAATAAATTTCATAACAGCTTGAAAAAGTTGAAAAATCTATCTCTCCTTGCATATGGCATCTTTCATATGAATGTACCCAAAACAGCACATTAGAGCTGATAGCAATGGTAAGCTCAGAGGCCATGGGGTATAGTGGAAGTTTCTGCGTATGTCATGTGATGCCATGGAGTGTTTTGCAAAGAAAGACTCACATGGTACTTTAATGAGGCAAGACTTATGGGAGAACATGTGAAATTTGGAGAGACTATAAACAGGACTCAATGGACAGTGAAAGTGAGCTTGCATAGCTAGCTTTGCAGTGCTTCATTGGTCTCGTGTCTTCATCCTTGCTGATCTTCACGTCATGGAGAGAGGCATGGCAGAAAACTGATATCCCTACTGGTCTTGGTCGCTCCCACTGATTCTTGCAGATTTGGCAGAGGCCTGGTGGTTTCTGCTAGATCCTACAGTTGTTGCTGATTCTTGTTTGGTATTCTGACACTACTGAACTGGACTGCTGTTATCCTGACAAACAAGTTGGTATCACCCCCAAAGAACTACTTCTAAATAGGGCCACATCTCCTTGTCCTAATTATTGTCTTTTCTCCATTAATTATGGACAGTGAGCTAGAAGGGGCATGGGAGCATTTGAGAACTCTTATTAAAAGTAGGTTTTAAAAAAATATCTAAGCCTACAATGAGCCTGAAATAATAATAAATTTTTATAAATACTGTCTTGACACCTAGTTAGAAGATTGATTCATTTTGTAATAGCATTAAAGTGAATGAACTGCTTGAGAATAAGTTTAACAATTTATAAAACACATTCCACACATGTTTTAATAAATAATATATTGAGAGAATAGTTTAGAGCTCAGAAATAATAAAAAAATGCAAATCTCTTTAATCAGAAAGTGAGTTGATGGTTGTGTGTCCAACCATGTACAATATTGGGGAAAATGGAAATCTGTTCCTAGTGGGTCTGTATTTCTTGGAAAGTGCTTAAAGCATCCCAGATCCTATTGTGGTTGGGGTTAGAAAATGTGGGAATATCCTGGGAAGCATTTAGGTGCACTGCTATCTTTGTGTGGGACATGTGAATAATGCCTCTAAATGATCATGTTTTCTTAAGCCATTTTGCTTTGTTTTGCTTTCTCTATGGATACTTATGTAAAAACAGCCTCATCATTTCTTTCTGTTTAACAATCAAAACTATTGGATAGTTGGAGGACTGAGATGGCATTGATTTGGTGTGGCCAGAGCAGTGTCTATCTACTCAATTTTACCAGAAGGAATTTATTTTTTCTCTTAGAAATTTGCTCCAAGGACCTGGAAACATGGCTGAGCACATGCTGCACTTCCAGAGGACCCAGGTTCAGTTCCTAGCACCCACATGGCAGCTCATAACTTCCAATTCAAAGGAATCCCATATGCTCTGGGCCCCAAGGGCAGCGGGCACACACATGGTACATATACCACATAACCACTCAATAAAACTGAAAGTAAGTGAATGTCTTCTTTACAAAGAAACTGACAGTTTGACAACAGGACTAACAATCATTCTTGAAGAAGGACAATCTGCAGAAGGAATTTTTCCTTGCAACTTCATCTCTAATAATCAGCTAGTCATCTGAGGATCATGTGAACAGCTTCTGCAAACATTCTTTCAGAAATAAAAGAACGTTTTGTGTTCCTTAATTTACTTTTTTTCCACATACTTTTTCCTCAGTACAATGCGTACTCAGACATTAATTGAAGAACATTTGGAAAGAATACAGAGAGGCAAAGCTCACAGGAAAAAAAGAGCCACTATCACTGTAGAATCCACAAATGAGTCAGGGTTTTATTCAGGAGTACTTTCCAAACATAAAATTGATTAAGTATTAGAAAGAGGTTTTTATGGAACAAAGGACATAATAAAAACAAAAATTAAGGCAATAATCTATTTGAAAATGGGGTTATTGATTTTTTAAAAAAATATTAATTATTCATAATTTATTATACTGTTTTAACTATTTCATTAATTATACACAGTAGCACTCTGTCTGGGTGTACACCTCCATGCCAGAAGAGGACATCAAATCCCTTTATGGATTGTCGTGAGCCACCATGTGGTTGCTGGGAATTGATCTCAGAACCTCTAGATGAACAATGTTCTTTTTTGTTGTTGTTGTTGTTTTTATTGGATATTATATTTTCATTGCAGATTTTATCCCCTTACCCCATTCCCCCCACCATCCATAAACCACCTATCCCATCCCCCCTTCTCCTGCTTGAATGAGGATGTGCTTCCACTTACCCCTCCACTCCCACCTCCCCACCCTCGAATCCCTGCCCCCCACTCAGTGTTCAGCTATCATGGGACCAAGGATTTCCTCTCTCACTTATGCCCAACAAGTCCTTCCTCCCCTAGATATACAGATGGAATCATGGGTCCCTCCCTATGTGCTCCCAGGCTGGTGGTTTAGACCCTGGGGAGCTCTGGTTGGTTGGTATTGTTGTTCTACTCATGGGGCCACAAACCCTTTTAACTTCTTTAGTCTTCTCTCTAACTCCTTCATTGGGAACCCCTTGATCAGATCAATGGGTAGCTGTGAGCATTTGCCTCTGTATATGTCAGACTCTGGCATACCTCTAAGGAGACAGCTATATCAGGCTCCTATCAGCATGCTCTTCCTGACATCCACATCAGCATCTACTTTTTTGGTAGCTGCACATGGGATGGATACCCAGGTGGAATGGTCTCCAGATGGCCCCTCCTTCAGTTTCTGTCCCATACTTTGTCTCCATATTTACTCCACTGAGTATTTTGTTACTCCTTCTAAGTAGGACTGAAGCATCCACACTTGGTCTTCCTTCTTCGTGAGCTTTGTGTAGTCTGTGAGTTGAATCTTGACTATTTCATGCTTTTGAGCTAATATCCACTTATCAGTGAGTAAATACCATTTGCGTTCTTTTGTGATTGGGTTAGTTCACTAAGGATGATATTTTCTAGTTCCATCTACTTACCTAAGAATTTCTCAAACTCATTATTTTTATTAGCTGAGAAATACTCCTTTGGGTATTTGTATCCATTCCTCTGTCGAAGGACGTTTGGATTCTTTCCAGCTTCTGGCTATTATAAATAAGGCTGCTATGAACATAGTGGAGCATATGTCCTTGTTATATGTTGGAGCATCTTCTGGGTACACGCCCAGGAGTTGTATAGCTGGGTCCTCAGGTAATGCTATGTCCAATTTTCTGAGGAACGGCCAGAATGATTTCCAGAGTGGTTGTACCAGCTTGCAATCCCATTAACAATGGAGGAGTGTTCCTCTTTCTCCACATCCTCACCAGCGTCTACAATCATCTGAGTTTTTGATCTTAGCCATTCTGACTGGTGTGAGGTAGTATCTCTGGGTTGTTTTGATTTGCATTTCCCTGATGACTAAGGATGTTGAGTATTTCTTAAGGTGCTTCTCAGCAATTTGAGTTTCCTCAGTTGAGAATTTTGTTTAGGTCTGTACCCCATTTTAAATAGGGTTATTTGGTTGTCTGGAGTCTAATTTCTTGAGTTCTTTGTATATATTAGATATTAGCCCTCTATCGGATGTAGGATTGGTAATGATCTTTTCCCAATCTGTTGGTTTCCTTTTTGTCCTATTAGCAGTGTCCTTTGCCTTACATAAGCTTTGCAATTTTATGAGGTCCCATTTGTCAATTAATCTTAGAGAACAAGCCAATGGTGTTCTGTTCAGGAACTTTCCCCCCTGTGCCTAGGTATTCGAGGGTCTTTCCCAACTTCTCTTCTATTAGTTTCAGTGTATCTGGTTTTATGTGAAAGGTCCTTTATCCACTTGGACTTGAGCTTTGTACAAGGGAATAGGAATGGATTGATTTGCATCCATCTACATGCTGACCTCCAGTTGAACCAGCACCATTTGTTGAAAATGCTCTCCTTTTTCCACTGGATGGTTTTAGCTCCTTTGTCAAAGATCAAATGATCATAGGTGTTTGGGCTCATTTCTGGATCTTCAATTTTATTCCATTGATCTCCCTGCCTGTCTCTGTACCAATACCATGCAGTTTTTATTACTATTACTCTGTAGCAGACTTTGAGGTCAGAGATGGTGATTCTCACAGAAGTTCTTTTATTGGTGAGAATATTTTTTGCTGTCCTGGGGTATTTTTTACTCCAAATGAATTTACAAATTGCTCTTTCTACCTCTATGAAGAATTGAGTTGGAATTTTGATGGGGAATGTATTGAATCTGTAGATTGCTTTTGGCAAGATGGCCATTTTCACTAAATTAATCCTGCCAATGCAGTAGCCTGGGAGATCTTTCCATCTTCTGAGATCTTCTATTTCTTTCTTCAGAGACTTGAAGTTCTTGTCACACAGGTCTCTTGCACTTGCTTGGTTAGATTCACTCCAAGATATTTTATATTATTTGTGACTATTTTGAAGGGTGCCATTCCCCTAATTTCTTTCTCAACATGTTTACCACTTGAGTAGAGAAAGGCTACTGATATGTTTGAGCTGATCTTATATCTAGCCACTTTGCTGAAGTTGTTTATCAGGTTTAGGAGTTATCTGGTGCAAGTTTTAGGGTCACTTAAGTATACTATCATATCATCTGTAAATAGTGAAATTTTGACTTCTTCCTTTTCTATTTGTATCCCTTTGACTTCCTTTTGTTTTCTAACTGCTCTAAGTAGGACTTCCAGTACTATATTGAATAGATAGGATGAGAGTGGGCAGCCTTATCTAGTTACAGATCTTAGTGGAATTGCTTCAAGTTTCTCTCCATTTAGTTTGATGTTGCCTATTGGCTTGCTGTATATTGCTTTTACTATATTTACGTATGGGCCTTGAATTCCTGATCTTTCCAAGACTTTTAACATAAAAGGATGTTGAATTTTGTCAAATGCTTTCTCAGCATCCAGTGAGATGATCATGTGGGTTTTTTTTTCTTTCAGTTTGTTTATATAGTGTATTACATTGATGGATTTCCGAATATTGAACCATCCCTGCATTCCTGGGATAAAGCCTACTTGATCATTATGAATGATTGTATTGATGTGTTCTTGGATTTGGTTTGTGAGAATTTTATTGAGTATTTTTGCATCAATATTCATAAGGGAGATTGGTCTGAAGTTCTCTTTCTTTGTTGGGTCTTTGTGAGGTTTAGGTATGAGCATAATTGTAGCTTCATAGAACGAATTGGGTAGTGTTCCTTCTGTTTCTATTCTGTGGAATAGTTTGAAGAGAATTGGTATTAGGTCTTCCATGAAGGTCTGATAGAATTCTGCACTAAAACTATCTGGTCCTACACTTTTTTTTGGTGGGGAGACTTTTAATGACTGCATCTATTTTTTTAGGGGTTATGGGTCTGTTAAACGGTTTATCTGCTCCTGACTTAATTTTGGTACCTGGTATCTGTCTAGAAAATTCTCCATTTCATCCAGATTTTCCAATTCTGTTGAGGATAGGTCTTTGTAGTAAGATCTGATGATTTTTTTAAAATTTCCTCAGTTTCTGTTGTTATGACTCCCTTTTCAATTCTGATTTTATTAATTTGGATACTGTCTCTGTGCTTTTTGGTTAGTCTGGCTAAGGGTTTAATCTATCTCGCTGATTTTCTCAAAGAACCAGCTCCTGGTTTTGTTGATATTTTGTATAGTTCTTTCTGTTTCTACTTGGTTGGTTTCAGCCCTGAGTTTGATTATTTTCTGCCATATACTCCTCTTGGGTATATTTGCTTCTTTTTGTTCTAACTCTTTCAGGTGTGCTGTCAAGTTGTTAGTGTATGCTGTCTCCATTTTCTTTCTGTATTCACTTAGAGCTATAAATTTTCCTCTTAGTACTGCTTTGATTGAGTCCCACAAGGTTTGGTATGATGTGTCCTCATTTTCATTAAATTCTAAAAAGTCTTTAATTTCTTTCTTTATTTCTTCCTTGACAAAGTCATCATTGAGTAGAGACTTCTTCAGTTTCTACATGTATGTGGGCTTTCAATTGTTTTTGTAATTATTAAAGACCAGACTTAGACCATGGTGATCTGATATGGTGTAGGGGATTATTTCAATCTTTTTGTATATGTTGAGGCCTGTTTTGTGACCAATTATATGGTCTATTTTGGAGACGGTACAATGAGGTGCTAAGAAAAAGGTATATTCTTTTGTTTTAGAATGTAATGTTCTATAGATATCAGTTAAATCTATTTGGTTTAAAACTTCTGTTAATTTCTTTGCATCTCTGTTTAGTTTCTGTTTCCATGATCTGTCCATTGCAGAGAGTGGGGTGTTGAAATCCCCCACTATTATTGTGTGAGATGCAATGTATGCTTTGAGCTTTAGTAAAGTTTCTTTTATGTATGTAGTTGCCCTTGCATTTGGAGCATAGATGTTCAGAATTGAAACTTCATCTTGCTAGATTTTTACTTTGATGAGTATGCAATGTCCTTCCTTCTCTTTTTTGATTACTTTTGGTTGAAAGTTGATTTTATTTGATATTAGAATTGCTACTCCAGCTTATTTCTTGGGACCATTTGCTTGGAAGATTGTTTTCCATCCTTTTACTCTGAGGTAGTATCTGTCTTTTTCACAGAGATGAGTTTCCTGTATGCAGCAAATTTCTGGGTTGTTTTTATGTATCCAATCTGATAGTCTAAGTATTTTCATTGGAGAATTGAGTCCATTGATATTAAGAGATATTAAGGAAAAATGATTGCTGCTCCCTGTTATTTTTGTTGTTAGAGGTAGAATTATGTTTGTGTAACTATCTTCTTTTGGAGTTGTTGGAAGATTACTTCCTTGCTTTTTCTGGTTGTAGTTTCTTTCTTTGTGTTGGAGTTTTCCATCAGTTATCTTTTGAAGTGCTGGATTTGTGGGAAGATATTGTGTAAATTTGATTTTGTCATGGAATATCTTGGTTTATCTATAAATAGTGATTGAGAGTTTTGCTAGGTATAATAGTCTGGGCTGGCATTTGTGTTCTCTTAGGGTTTGTATGATATCAGTCCAGGATCTTCTGGTTTTTAATAGTCTCTGGTGAGAAGTCTGGTGTAATTCTTATAGGTCTGCCTTTATACATTATTTGACCTTTTTCACTTACTGCTTTTAGTATTTTTTTCTTTGTTTTATACATTTAATGTTTTGATTATTATGTGACAGGAGGTATTTCTTTTCTGGTCCTGTCTATTTGAAGTTCTGTAGGCTTCTTATATATTCATGGCCATCTCTTTCTGTAGGTTAGGAAAGTTTTCCTCTGTGATTTTGTTGAAGATATTTACTGGTCTTTTAATTTGGGAATCTTCCCCCTCACCTATACCTATTATCCTAGGTTTGGATATCCTTCTCATTGTGTTCTGAATTTCCTGGATATTTTGGGTTAGGAGCTCTTTGCATTTTGCATTTTCTTTGACGGTTGTGTCAGTGTTTTTCATGGTATCTTCTGCACATGAGATTCTCTCTTCTATCTTTTGTATTCTGTTGGTGATGCTTGCGCCTATGACTCCTGATCTCTTTCCTAGGTTTTCTATCTCCAGGGTAGTCTCCCTTTGAGATTTCTTTATTGTTTCTACTTCCATTCTTAGATCCTTAATGGTTTTGTTTAATTCCTTCACCTGTTTGGTTGTATTTTCTTGCAATTCTTTAAGGGATTTTTGTGTTTCCTCTTTAAGGACTTCTACCTGTTTACCTGTGCTCTCCTATACTTCTTTAAGGGAGTTATTTATGTCCTTCTTAAAGTCCTCTATCATCCTCATGAGAAGTGATTTTAATTCTGAATCCTGTTTTTCCAGTGTGCTGGAGTATTCAGGGCTTGCTATGGTGGGAGAACTGGGTTCTGATGATGCCAAGTAGCTTTGGTTTCTGGTACTTACGTTCTCGCTTGCCTTTTGCCATCTGGTTAACTCTAGTGCTACCTGTACTCACTGTCTCTGACTGGAGCCTGTCTTTCCAGTTATCTTGCTTGTGTCAGAACTCCTCAGGGTCCAGATGCCTCTGTGATCCTGTGATCCTGAGCTCCAGCTGCTCTGAGTGTATTGGCTCCTCTAGAATGTCTCAAGACATAAGGTGTCTTCATGGGAGCAGACCAGCTAGGTGTCTGCCCCAGCATCAAGGACCAGGGGAGAGGCAGAAGGGGAGTAACAGTCAGTGTTCTTAACTGCTGAGCCATCTCACCACCCGCTGAGTTACTAATTTTTAACAAAACAGAAAATGATTTAAAAAAAACCTGATTTTAGTTTCATAAAGTGTTTAAATTTCAATAATGCTTTACTATACTTCTTGTTGCAGAGATTAAGCACTGACCAGCAACAACTTGGAAAGTAGGATGTATTTCAGCTTCACATGATTCTCCGTCATTTACAGAAGTCAGGGCAGGAACTCTAGTCAGGAATATGGAGGCAGGAGCTGAGGCAGAGGCCATGGGGAAATGCTGCTTACTGGTTTGCTGTTCAATGCACTCTTAGGGTATTTTTTTTAACAGGATCTAGGATAGTTGACGAATGCTACTAACAGTGAGGCCTTCCTACTCCACAGACATCCAGAGGCCAATTCAATAGCATCAGTCACTACCCCAGTTGTGGTTTCTTCTACCTACATATCTCGATGTGATACCTGAAGCTAACCTTTGAAAGCAATTTACAAAACATGGAAGTACTATTTTTTTCCGTATGTCCTGGTGTAACTTAAATGACTCTTAAACTATCGTTACTGTCTCTGAAAGTAACTTTCATAAAAAAAAATACAGTATTCAAATTTTATATTACAGATAAATAACATTTATAGATACAAAAACATTTTGTATGTAATTTGGATTTAAATAAGTGTGTGTGTTGAATGTGTGTGTGTATGTGTGTGTGTGTGTGTGTGTGTGTGTGTGTGTGTGTGTGTCTGTGCATGTGTATGTGTATGTGTGGGTGAGGGTATGTGTTCATGCTTGCATGCACAGACACTCGGGCACAAGTGCATGTACAAGTGTGTACATGTACACAAATTTAGATTTAGTCACAAGTTAATAAATGTGAACTATCGCTTTATTTTTTGGAGTTTTACATGTTCTGGAGATCATTTGTCATTGGGGTATTTGGGAAGCAAGTATTTTCTCTTTTAAGCTGCCTTTGGTCTCTTCCATATTTACCTTTGCTACACAAAAATGCTTCAGTGTGATGACCTCCTTTGTCTATTTTTACTTCACTTCCTTTGCCTACAGAAGTCCTTGTCAGGAAACATCATGTGTACCAACAGCTCAGAGAAGTTCTTGCTTCCTGCTAGTACTTCTAGATCTTAAAGTTCTTGAATGTTGTAGTATCTTTTTATGTTTTGTATTTCTTTACATTTGTTTTATGTCTCTGAGTGTTTTTCCTGCATGCATGCTTGTATTTCACATGGGTACTTAGTACCTAGGAAGCCTGGAAAGAACATCAGATTCCACAGAACTGTAGCTGTGGAGGTGGCAAGCTGCCATAAGAAGGCTGGAAATCAAGTCCTGGAACTCCACAAGAGCAGAAAGTGCTCTGGACTGCTGAGCCATGTCTCCAACTCGTCTAGCTGGTTTTAATACAGGAGGAGAGGTAAGGAACAAATTTGCATTCCTTTTGTTTTCACTCCTATCTAGCT
Organism: Rhabdomys pumilio; assembly: GCA_030674055.1. Lineage (NCBI taxonomy): Eukaryota > Metazoa > Chordata > Mammalia > Rodentia > Muridae > Rhabdomys > Rhabdomys pumilio. The sequence continues at coordinate 4,029,906 of JANHMN010000001.1, forward strand.
GCTCTCACCACAACCTTACTTAATACTGAATAATAGCCATATGAACATACACTTTCTCCTTCCTCACAGAGATGTCTGTCTCTTTACTCCAACATGGAGTTGACTATGGGTCTGTATATTTAGAATATTTATTTGTTATAACATGCACACAAATTTAGTATTTTAAAAACTCTAATTTGCAATTTTAATTCCTTCAGATGGGTTGCCAGGACAGCTGAAGAGAAGTCTCCACACCTGTTAGTCTGCATTTGACACTGGCATTATACTGAGGTATGATCCTTATATAGATCTGAGTCCAGACTGATCTCCTGAAAAGCTGGGGACAGGAGTCACCAAACTATCTCCCTGGTGCTCACAGTCTTTGCAGCAGTATGGGAATCAGATGAAGAGTAAAGATGGCCTCACAGTGTGTGCACACAGATGCAGCAACAGCAGAGGCTGTGCGGTTGATCCATTCAGCTCTTCTCAGCAATCCTATTGAGAAGGAGAGTAAAAAAACAAACCCAAACCCCAAATGCACCTGTCTAGCAAGAGAGTAAATGCAGAGGTTTGGTTCCTTCCATTCCTTTGTGTAAAGTGCATGCAGGTTTTGATTGGAATGGGTCACTGAGCATAGGGAGTAGAGAGTGCTTGATAGAGTTCATCACTAAGTATTCTCTGCCTGTGTGCCAAAAGGAGGTTAATAGCTAGGGAGTCTATTCTCCCACAGTTGACTCAGGGGTCTTACTTTCCAGTAATGGGGGCAAGACTGGGTAGGGGAAGAAACTTCTCAGCAGGTATGCCCACAGAGAAAAGAGAGTGGAATGTGGCCAGCATCAATTTCTCTGAAGACATCTTTAGATTGAACACGCTGAGGTTTGTGAGCAACTACAGCTGTGGCTGCCTTGGGGGAGATTCTCCAGCAAAGCTCTCTGAGCTCCAGTAAAACCCAAATTTTATTTCACTTTGCTAGTGTTGTTGTGATAAAGGGGTGAAAGAAATGACATGTAACAAGTACAAGCAGCACCAGGATCTGCACAAAAGCACAACTGGTCATGCCCCATTCCCAGCAGGTAGAATCTTCAATTTCTGCTTACTGAGGGTTTGACCTTCAGCTGTCCTCCATGTGGTACTATCTGCACCCAACTGTGTTCTGCCCTCTAGTTTTCTGTTAGTCCTTCCCTGAGCCAACTTCAGTCTGCAAATAAGCAACTAGCTGATTCTCTCTAACGACGCAATGGCTGTGATGTTCCAAAGATGATCCTTGTAATAATCCTAACTCAAACTATAGGTCACTTTATAAGACAGTTACTGGATATAAGTACCAGATATCTCATCTTATCAACAAATGAGATAAAACATTTTTTTCCCAAAACACATAACACAAAAATTCAAAGCTACTATCTGTGTGGGCCACAAGCTGTTGAATATCTTCGATTACTAGAACTGTTCCTTCCTGTGATATCTTTGGGTGTCTGTGATGGCTGAGTGCTGGGCCTCATGGTAAGCATCGTTGTTTATCTCTCACGTTCCTCTCCCTGTGGAGAAGTCCTCTGCCACTGGTTTTTACAGGATCTTACTGGTTTTTCATTCTGTTTCTGTTGAATCTCAGATTGTTGTAGTCATTTGCCTCAAGACAGGTTTGGTTCTTCTCTGTAGAGGAACTGGTTCTCAAAAACTGGTTCAATCATTTTGGCAATACATTTCTTTGAGAATTTAAATAGCAAGTTACAGACTCAAAATGCTCAATTTACAAGGCTATGCCTTGTACGCACCAAGTACACAAACTATGTTTACATGGGAAACAAAATTTTAACTGTGTGGGTTGGATTTATTTCATCATTTAAAATATAAGACTATCCTAAGGTCATGAAACATAGTTATGTATATTTTAAATCTATGTCTTATCATCCAGTACAATTTGGAATTTATATGTCGATATTCTTGAAGGTTGCTTTTTGGGAAGCTAAAGTTTCATGTAAACTGGACTGGATGGGCAGTATTGGTTACTACAAAGGGTCAAAGTTATTGTTCAGCAGCCCCCTGTTTGATTCTCTTCTTTACCATGCTCTTTATGATCAACGATTCCCAAGACTCTATCATCCAGCTCAAACACACACAACCTCTAATGCTCAGTGGTCATTTCATCTCTAGCACAGCTCTCCTCCCACACGGGATCTAATCAACCTGCTTGCCATTTGATCTCTGTATAAATGTATATTGATGAGCTTTTACTCTGGAGAAATCAGAACTCTGTCTGGATCTTTCAGTAATATGCAATATAATCATGAGTGTCTCTCGGGCTGTGCTTACATTCGCAAGCATTAGAATCATTTAAATAACAATACCATTTTGTTAATTTCCATAGTATCACATGGCATTATTCACACATTTAAGGAGTCTGAAGGAAGTTTCTCCTGACTCCTCAGTCAGGATTACATTTTTTTCTATTTACATATTCACACGTAGTCTTCTACAAGCCTCACTAGGGTTTTCTCATTGGAAGCAGCACAATAGAGGACACGGGAGAATTTGATAGTCAAGTGTTAAATGCTGTTAAATCTGCTCCCTTCCCTTCATTTTAAAATTTTACTTTAAGCCAGGCAGTGGTGGCGCACGCCTTTAATCCCAGCACTTGGGAGGCAGAGGCAGGCAGATTTCTGAGTTCGAGGCCAGCCTGGTCTACAGAGTGAGTTCCAGGACAGCCAAGGCTATACAGAGAAACCCTGTCTCGAAAAACCAAAAATAAAGAAATAAATAAATAAATACAAATAAAAATTTACTTTTAAATTGTTGTAAGGTACATAACAAAAATTTTCCCCATTTTAAATGTATTATATAGTGGTATCTAATACAATTATAACATGCAACCATTTACATTGACTATCCCCAAATAAATTGTGTGTGTCTGTGTGTGTGATGTTTATGTGCTGTCCCCGTGTCTATATGTATGTGTACATGAGTGCATGTGTGTGTATGAGCACATGTACACTAACATGTGGGTATGTGTGTGAGTCTTTCTCTGGAATCCAGAGGTTGGCATCCAGTGTCTTTCTCTACCACCCTCCACATTATTTACTGAGGCAGGTGTCTCTACACCTGCTCTTCAGTCCTGATAGGCTAGTCGACCACTGGCCATGGAAAACACTGCCTCTGTAGCACAAGTGTGAGAATCACAGGTCACCTATGGAACCTTTTAGACCTTACACAGTTCTGAAAATCAAAACTCCAGTTCTCATGCTTGCATTGCAACTGTTTTATCTGCTGAGTCGTCTTCCAGAATCTAAACACTTTTATTTTGTAAAGCTAAAAAGTAAATTTATACTCATGAAAACATTAAATTCCCATACCACCACTCCCAATTCCAGCACCTGGAGAGCACTGTTTAGCATGCTGTCTTTATGGTGTGACTATGCCGTAGGTCTATGCATTTGGACTATGGTGTTTGTCTTTGAGTGACTTGTTGAAACCCATAGCATAAATGCCCCTTGTTCATCAATTAGGAAGTATGTGGCAGTAATGGAAATCTATACAAATTTTATAGGGTATTATGGAATACACAATACCCTATAAAAATTCCATATTATGGAATATGTAATACCATATAAAATTTGTATAGATTTCCATTCCTATATATTTAAACACCTGATTTAAAATGACTTAAAAATGCATATATTAAATTAAGATAAAAGGGCATCAACAAATGTGTGTATTCTAAGATGGTGATTGTGTTGATATTTTTGCTAGTTGCTTTTAAATTATAATTTTTATGAAACCTGGATTTTATAATTTTAGCATCGAATTGGGTCACTAAAGAATGAGGATACAGGAGACACAGACATCTTTGGATTGATATGTGTTCTCACATTAGGGTGTCTTTTTCCTTCCAGTACCACATGAGAAAGTAGCATTTTTAATATATGAATTAATGTATTAAATATATATATATATATACATTTCATACTTTACAAAACAGTTAAATGGTAGATGTCTGTATTGTGGTCATAGCAGGAAAATAAAATCACTTGATTCATTCCATAAGTATAAGTGGTGTGGTTTCTGGCCACACTGCTCTCTATATTCCCTGCAGAAATATTTCCTGTAAGGTAAAGCACTGTATGTGTGTTTCATAAGTTTACATTGATGTAAGTCAACTTTCAGATGGAACACAGTAAATATATACATAGCACAAGGCATGCCTAGTGTGAACCAAGCAAGCCTGTACTAGCCTCCTTTTAGTGACAGGCGGGTGAAGCTAAACATTCTTCCTTACCAAAGCTCTTCATCCCTTCTCCTGTTGTCAAACAAGGCCACAGAACGCCTCAGACAACGCTTGGTGCCCTAGAGGTGTAACTGACCCTACAGCCTTCACTGGAATATCTCTTACACACACATTTCTTGATGCAAAAAAGAGGGTTAGATAAACAGGGGAATAAGCAATATTTGTGTTTTTGTAGGAACAATGTCTGCCTTCCTGCTTCAAACTTTCTCTGGAAATCTCAGTGTATTTGGAGGCAGCCAAGGCTAAACAGACAGCTGGTGCACACTGCTCAGTAGATGACACAGACACTTTGTGGCTCCCAGCAAGGCAGCTGTTTTCTGACTACACAAGAGTTCTCAAATAAATGAAAGGAAACAGCAAGCTTAGATGCTCATCCCACAACACATGTGAAGCAGCAAAGCTGTTTTGGCAAGCCAGGATGCAGTAGAGAGTGTCCACAAAGTGCTGAAGGAGGGACTGGAAAAGCATCTCACACAACATAAACACACAGAAGATGTGACTTGGGAGAATGAATGCTTACAGCATAAAACCCCCTTTCCCCTCAAATTTTTCACACAGCACCAGTCTCATGCATGACATGCTGTGTGAGGCTAGTGAAGCATCCCACAAGCCTGTGTTCAGGGATGAGTTCTGAGCTGGTCTCAAATGCATACTTCTTCAGTTATGTGAATACAGTGCAGACGAATATGTTTTGTGTTTTAAGTGGGATTTGGGGCAGAGCCTACTTGAAGTCCTTGTGCCAACAAAGTTAGAGTTAAAGCAATTTTCTAATGTATTGAGTCATTAAAAAACAAGGATTTCCCCCAAACCCTGGTTCTAAATGAAGTAGACACATCATTGTGACTAATCTCAGAATAATGTATCTTGTACGTAATTCTACTTAACCTGTACTTTCTTCCTATGTGTTAAATATTGTTAATTAATCTGAAAGGCAAGATCTGAGGCCTAAGACAAATGAATAACTCTTCTAAGACAAAACATTGAGCTTTAAAACTCCGTGTCTGCCCTCGAGCCCTGTTTTTATACCAGCCTTCTTCCTCTTCTTGGCCAGCCCTGGTACCAAGACATCGGAATGCAGAAGCCAACACTCCTTAAAATATAAAGAACAAATAGATGATCCATAGCTCACTAATAAGTAAATAGATCTGCAGACCAAACCCATTTGTTCCTCTTAGAAAGCCAGATGCTCCTACAAAGGATCCATTTTACCCCTTTAAGCTCCAGTATTGTGTGGAAGCCAGCATTCAGTTCTTGCAGACTCTGCTCCAGACATCAGAGTTGAGACAGACCAATTGCTCCTTATGAATTTTTGACCACTAGAAACCGTGACAGATACGGAATTGCTAAACTCTTAAACAGCTAAGACATGGGAATGATTTGTTACACAGAAATCTATAAGACAAGTAAAATTTCTCTTCATATATATGCATATGTATATGTGTGTATACCATCTTCTTACAAATAAAATAATTTATCATATATAGAGAAGCTACCATACTGTCTCTACAGACTCATACTGCTAGCAGAATGAACCATGATTTCCATGTGCCCACACCATGCTAGAGGATGGGGAAGGATTTAGGAGCAAGAAAGCATGGGCTTTTTGGTAAGAAACATAGATTCAATTCTCACTGAACCTCTGGATATTCATGTAACCCTTACTTTGCATGCATTCCATTGCTGCACAGACTGGGGCAGTAGCACACTGTGGGTTAGAATAGAACTTAAACGCCATCACAGTCCCTGATCTTGGCCCTGGCCTATGCTATTTTCTCATGTGCCACTAGAAGGAAAAAAATCACCCTAATGTGAGAACACATATTAATCCAAAGATGTCTGTGTCTCCTGTATCCTCATTCTTTAGCGACCCAATTCGATGCTAAAATTATAAAATTCAGTTTTCATAAAAATTATAATTTAAAAGCAACTCGTAAAAATATCAACTCAATCACCATCTTAGAATACACACATTTATTGATGCCTTTTTATCTTCTATTTACGGGAAAACAAAATGCTCATATGCACGCATGTATACACACCACACATGCAGGCAAACACAAGACAGGCCTGCACACACGCACATCCATGATCTCTCTCTCTCTCTCTCTCTCTCTCTCTCTCTCTACACACACACACACACACACACACACACACACACACACACACACACACATCTCACAAGGGCAGAGATCAAGAGCACAGAGCCCTGGCTATGAATGAATACATCTTCATTCTCCTACTGTATGGAGTAGAAAGAAGCATCCATTCCGCAGCTTCATGCTCAAGCCCATTATCTCTTTGTTTGGAAGCCATGTTTCCAACCAGGCTCTGTGCCGCTGATACCTGAAGAGGAATCAGAACAGTTATAAGAAGATCCTTTGAATGCCAGGCTTCCTGGGAAGTGAGATATAGCTGGAAAATTCCATCAAATTGTTGAATGTCTTAAAGACCGTGCTCCTGCTGCTACTCTCTTTCAAGCTCCTGCTCTGCTCTGAGAGGACCAGAGCAGTGTAATGACCTCACAGTTCTCCCAGCATTCCTTGTGTTCCTCACTGTGCTCCACGGCCATTTCCAAAAACGTAGTATATTTCTATTATGCAAATCTAAGATCCCCAGTTAACACAAGGAATATGAAAGGTCAGAAAACTTTTTTTTTTTTAAGATTGGAAGGATAAAGTGTCATAGAACTTAGCAAGTCAAAAGAGCTGAAGCAACATTATGTGCACATGAATGTTTCAAAGAAAGGAGCCAGAAGAGGATCTGTGCCCACAGAAAACCTCCCAGCAGAGACAGTGAAGCACAGGAAGGTAGAGTTGAGAAAGTATGAAAGTCAGTGTAAGAGTTGGTGAAGAGTTACTGTGTTTATTGTAATTATTTTAAAACCTATTACAATATTTTAATATTCTGAACTCTCTGCAAGGTACAGTAGTTTCTCCATAAGTTTATTTCTTACACAAATGTGTTAAAATATAATAAATGAATAATTTTGAAAGCCCTTACTAGTATCATAAAAGCTAACAAGAAATTATATACAGGAAAAAAGAAAGAAAAAGCAAGCCTCACATCTTTTTTTCTAATATATCTGACACAGTAGTTTAACAGTAGTTAGTATCTGCTAAATATTCTGTGTCTTTCCAATGATAATGTTTTAGAGTTTGTCTTAAATAACATAATTTCTGAACTCCTTGGACAGCCTAGAAAGGGGGAGAAGTTCAAAGTCCTCCAGGCACTGAGTAGGTGACTTTTAAAAAATCCTTTTAGAAGATTGCCCCTGTATTTATCAAGCAATCCAGTAATTTTATTTTAAGTTGTGGTTCACTTAGGTCTTGTTTCCCCTCCATCAGCACAGATAATTGAGCTGACTCCATGTTTGGTTAAAATGAGACACAGGACCTAACAGGATGGAGGATTATCTTTTTCTCTGGATTCTAGCCAAAACAATAAGTGGAGCCTGTCTGCCCACTAAACAGCGCAGTTCTGAGACTGATCTGGATAACAGAAGAAAATCTCATGTCCCTTTAAGAAGAAACACCCCTAAATCTGCTCCAGCAGTAAGAGAAGTATAACTTCGGAGCACTCTGGCTGGAGGATTAAATCCCCAAGCCAGTTGACTAATTCCAGAGACGAGTAGAGCATGCTTTTCCAGGCAGTATGACAAAAATCCTAAGCTATCACTTCTGCTCAGACTATCTTCTCTCACACCTGCCAGCAGCATACCATTTAGTGACACTTTGTCATTAAAAGGTATCCTGACAGAGAAAATTATGCAAAGCCTCGTTGGGAAATGGATTTATTTCTTGGGAAGATAATACTTTCAGACAGGAGTCTAAGGCCTCGAAGTGGTATAATTGCCATTGAAGATGTTGACAGGACGAGGACCTGGAAATGCCAGAGCTGGAGCTGCCTATATCACACTGGACTTTTTCAAAGACCAGTGACCATGTGTATCTCCCATCCGGCCCTCTCTTATGAGTCTATATTTGCTACTCTTGGTTTATTTGACAAGAAATCCATTGTTTATCACTACATAGCACTCTAAGTCAATGTCATTAACTTAAAGCGAGAGCCACTGACGTTTGCTCAAGACCTGGGGATGACCTCTCAGTTCTCCTGGTTGGTGATGTGTTTGCTCTTCAGTTAAAGATGGGCTGAGGAGGGAGTTATTATGCTGAAAAACAGAGGAATCATGAATCTTGCAAGCCTTCCTAAGGAGGTGATCACAGCCATGGCAAAGCATCATTCCCATCGCATTGCCAACATTGCCCTGTGTGTTATTATCCAAAGCAAGTATCAAGTTAAGGAGTGGGAGACTTGTGCTCCTTGTCATTTAGGAACTTCAAAGCCTGAGAAAAACAGTAGAGGCTCCATCCCCAGTCAATCTGTCATGGGTAGTTGATTACCTGTACAAAACTGTAAAAATAACTGAAAGTCAATCTTCTAAAGGAAAACGAGGAATTTGTCAGCAATTGAGGTCTGAGGATGTAATTTCCCCACCAGGTCAATCTCTTTACCCAAGGCAGACGACATCATCTCCTCTCTGGGAGCACACGCCATTTCTATGTTTCTGTATGCTTCACTGTACACATGAGAGATAATTACTTCAGCTTGCTTTTCTATCTTTATCCTGTAATTTTTAAACCATTTCAGACTTACCATTGTGCTCCTAGTGTGCATCTCCTTCACTTAAATAATAATAGTTCTCTTCAAGAGATATAAAGGGAGAAGAAAAAAAGGTTGACTCCTGCAAGAACTGGATAGGAGAAAAGATTATCTCTGCATTGCCATGAAGAATAGTGCTTTATGACTGGTGTAAAATAACCCAAGATAGACTTCATTGCACTTTTTTATTTGTTTGACTTGTTTCTTTTAAAATTTTTGTTATCACAAGTCAACTTTCCTCCGTGGTTCCATTTCAATATGAATTACATTCCTGGATAAGGTGTTTTAATCAAATAGTACCTCATTTTCTCTGCAAGTATTTGAGAAAACGTTTATTTCATCATTTTGTTCAAAAGTAGCCCCACAGAATCTCAGAAGGAAAGAAGTCCAGACACTGCTTCTCTTCCATGTCTTAAACAACAGCAAGAAAAGCAGGCCAGATCAAGTCCAAGAAGGTAATGAATTTGAATTTTGAGTTGTCCATTATTGGGGGAGGGGGTACTATTGCAATCCCTATTATCTGACATGTGTCTTTAGCATTAAATAACTGTCCCTTTTTTCCCAATAAATCCCACTCTATAGGGATATGGTTTATGACAGGCACTGTGCATATGAACAGAGTTACCAGATGCTGCTCCTAAGGTGTCAGGCATTAAACAGCTTCCTTGGCATCTGTTAGTTCCAGACCAGATCAGTGAATACTTATGTGGGCAATGGGACTTACTTGGTGACCCAATTTCAACACAGGATTCTGGGTCTCTGCTCCTCAACAACTAACCTTTCTAACTGTGGACACAGAATATATTTCTCCCAGGCTCATTGATGACTGATTAATATATCAGTATTTCTCTCTGCATCTTTTGTACAGGGGCAGCATGTGTCTCAAGTGGGATACTTCCTGTGTCATGTTCTTTTTACTATGTACAGGTTTTGCCTTCATGAAAAGGATACCATTTTCAATTTGAACTATTATTCTAACCGATGAGCTATCTGTGTATACTGAGAAGGGAGAGAGCTGTGGCATACAAGAGACAGCCATGGGGAGTCTGTGTAACAGACAAATGTGCAACTGCCTGTTATCATTCCGAGGAGAATCAGAACCAAAAGACATGTATCTATTTTGGAAATTGATTTCTAGGTCTCTAGTGGATACTATTGGCTCTCTGCAAACTATTATCTGTGGAATCTATAAGAGTGGTAGATTCTGAGTTCAAAGCCCTGAGAACCAGAAATTCAGAGGCCCATCTGAAGAAGGAGGGGAAGAATGAGCTATGTCTTAGGTTCTGTTATCTTGATGGGCATCTGACTGATCTTCATTCAGTTTACAGATATGACTGATAACATTGTCCAGGTACATCCTCATAGACAGAAAAACAGTATCACCAGGGACCAGGGCATCATCTCATCCCTTTAAACTGATATAGCAGATTGACTGTCTTCTAGTCGTGAAATTTTGCAGTCCAAGGGCCATGGATGATGTCCTCTGAATTCTGACGGGGTACCATTTCCCCCTAGGTTTCACCTTCAACAGGGAATCTGCAAACTTTCATGCTATTGAATTCTCTCATACAACATGGCAGCTATAGGCTAATTGACCTTCCTTCTAATATGAGAACCTTGAGTGCCCGAGGCTCTGTGTGATACTCTGAGTAGTGATGTAGTTAATTGATGCCCCTACTCCATTTACTCAAAGAGTTCCTCCCATAGTCAGTCCCCAAGCACACGTGAAACTTTTGGCAAACCTGTTTCCTCAGGAAGCATTCTCTACCTACCTTAGTCCCAGGGTACGCCATTTCTTTTACCAACATACTTCTACTTAGAGCTAAATAGTTATTTGTCTTACGTCTTCAGCTGGAAATTGCAGTGGTGTCAATGGCTGCACACAGCTCCATTTTCATTGCCCCTTTGTGTATAGTGAACATGGAATGAATAGTCAGTCTTTAAGTACAGATGTAGATGTAACATTCCCCATATTAATTTACTTTTACTAATGTGTACGTGTATATCTGTGTCAGTGTATGTTACTTGTATTCAATTGTCCACAGAGCCTAGAAGAGGGTGTCAAAACCCTGGAGCTGGCTGCCGTGAACTGTACGACTTGAGCTTTAGGAACTAAAGTCCTCTGAAGAACAGGACACACTTGCAACTGCTTGTCATCTCCCAAGACCCCTCCATAGATTTCCATTAAAAACTATAAGCTGTTTACAAAACCCTTAGTGTCTGAATCCTTTTCTGTAAAACTCTCTAATGATCATTAACTTCTTTTCAGTTAAAAGCTGGACATGCATTGCACTGAAAACTTACAATGAGATTTAAGACAAGATCAAAGTATGCAGAAATATAAAAGAGAGAGGGAAATGTGTAAAAAATACAAAGGGAAGCCCTCGAAAAATTGTTAAAAGTTGTGCCAACACACACTTCTGTGGCTTTTAGTGAAGAGAAGATGCTAATTAGCAGAATAATCTTTGTTTCCCAGTTTGAAAGGTTGCAGTGATTGCTTTCCTCCAGTGCCATGCCAGGCCTTAATGGTTTTAAAGATTAATTGACAGCATGCTAAAGCCAACTAGCCAATTAATGCCTGTGTATCACCTAAGTGCCCTGAAAAAAATGTATGTGGGCATAGTCTAAGTAGGTAGATTGTTATATTACTTGATGCTCCCTATGCATGTTGTCTGGGTCCTCTGCATGTCCCTTCTTGTGATATCATGGATAACCATACGTTTGTAGCTTCTCAAAGCCATGCTGTAGAAAATCAGAAGGTTAGGTACAGTACCAAAATGTTTAGTGACACCAGTCGAAATTCTTCCATTTCAATAATGTATCTGTCACTTCCTCACATAGAACGTTCATTCTGTATAACACTGTCGTGACTAATTTTATTTTATGATAGTTTAAGAAAGTTTACCATGGGACATCTGCTTATAGAGTGGCCACCATAAAATGAGCAGGGTACATTCGAGAAGTTTTCTTTACAGAGAAGACGATCATAGACCAGTCCAGACACAGAATCAGAAGTGTTTGTTATCATTTAAAGCAATGTGTCTGCTGTGGACCCGTTAATGCTCTTATACTCTTTTCCTCCTCATTACGCAGAGCTGAAGGGTAAAATTACCCTTCTACGCCATTATGTTCCCAAATGTTAACGGTAAATATATTGGAGAGCCATGTATCGCCACCTTGGTCTTGTGACCCTGATTCATTGTTTATCATCCTCCAGTGATTTCCCCTGCATCTGCTTAATACCCTCTTGCCGAAAGTCTGTGAGGTAAAATATAAAAAATGAGTAAGTTGCACAAAATTGTTTTCTATATGTTAATGTTCCCACCCTGTAGTGCAAAGCATTAAAGCACACAGGCAACCTCATCCATTTCCTAAATCCCATTTCCTCCCGTTCTAATTTTATGCAGGATATACTCTGAGCTGTTTAAAAGGTCCCAGGACATGAAATAGTGATATGCAAATGACAATTGAAGCTATTAATTTTAGTGTGTCAAAATATTAGATTTATATCTCTCTGTGGGTATCAGTGTTTTAAAAAGAGGAGTGACATTCTGTTCCATTTTATTCTGTTAAGGCATTTGAGGCAAGCAATTCTACTCTGCTCTCAGTTAGTCAGTGGAGAAGACGGTTTAGCTGTACAGACAATGAGATCCACCTGTTCTCTTCCTGAAACAGAAATATATAAACATAGCTGGCTAGACAAGCACTGCCTTGTGCACCAAGCCTTTGCTAGAAACCCTGTGGCATGTGATTCAGCCACCATGGAGGTTCTCCTGGCAGGTGGCCCTGCTTGCTTGAAATCTAGCAGTAGCACATTGTCGGACCTCCGGAGCACTGTCTTGGTTGGCTGGAGGAACAGAGCCCTGGCTTATGCTTCTGTGAATCACCTTGTCTCTCTAGTCCCTTTAGGAGCCACAGACTCAGCTAATGGAACATGAAGGAGTTCTGCAGATGTCATTATTGGGTATAAAGCCAAGAACATCTGGGCTTCAGTTGCTTATGCTGTTGACCATGACCAGGCTGTGGTGTGAGCTTTAACGACCAGGTTTTTCTTTCCTGTTAAAATGAGGCAGGTATACAGCAAGAGTCAGTCAACTTTGCTGGGCATGCAGGCCCTATACAAATCTTGTTCAAAAGAAATTCACATTCTGAAAACTGAGTATGAAACCCAAAGAAAATCTGTTTCTAAGGACTTCTTAAGATGATTCTGCTGATGACTGGAAACTGTACCTGGATACCAAGGTTGAAGTTTCCAGAGAAGTTTTAATTTCATTAAGCCAACTAATTTGAAAATGACTTGTGTAAATAAATTGATGATGATGATTTCCATTTAATCTATTACTTGTGATCATTAATTGAGTTTGCACTTAAATTATTCTTTCACTCAAGACTCCTCTGTCTTGAGTAAAAAGATAAAGTTGACCTGTGTTCAATATTCTTTGTTATGTGTTTCTCTAGGAATAGTCTCCAGAAAATAAAAACAAGCTCATGAACTGAGATCCTTCATAGGAAAGTCATTCAGGACATCGACCAGAAAAACATGAAGTAAGGAACTTCCATCTGAACCTCTGGGTGTCACTGCTGGTCTGGAAACAAGAACAGCCACCGTATCCATAAGCAAAGATTTCACCAAGTGTAGCAGCTTATACCTGTATAATCTTAGCCCTCTAGAGGCTGTGGCAGGAGGATTGGGAGTTGGAGGTTAAGCTGGACTGCATGATAAGAAATAAGACCTTGTCTTATGAACAATAGTAAAAGTCAAGAATAGACATGAACGGGAGCAGGAGAGGAAAAGGAAATGAAAATACGATGTAAAAGTTAAACAATTAATCTAAGTTTTTTTTTGATTTTTTTGAAGACAGACCATTTTAAAACTGAATATTAGAAAAAAAATAAATGAGTCAGAGGCATGCCATTGGAGTCCCTTCCCCTAGCTGGACTGCTTGGTTGAGCCTAGTGGGAGAGGATGGACTTAGTCTGACTGGGACATGATATCCCAAGGTAGGGTGGTACCCAAGGGGAGCAGGGAGGAATGTGAGGGGATTTGTAAGAGTTTGTCTGGGAGGAGAGGAGGGGGGGTCTTTGATTGGGATGTAAAGTGAATAAGTAAATAAATTACTGAAGAAAAAGATAAAAGTAAAGAAAGCAAGGAAAAAATTAATGAAAGAAAGGATGAAAGAAAAGAGCAGGGGCTTTCCAACCATCTGCCAAGGAGAATGGGGCAGAGGTGATGACCCCTGACATCTCAGGAACTGCAGTAGTAATGGGTGGTGGATGCTCATCTCAGTTCCTCTAGATTCCAGGCTTGCTCCCTGGCTGATTGCTAAGCACACTCAAAGCCAAGTTTCTGTGTCACGTGCATTTTGAGATTTTGAGGTGTAAGTTACTTCTCACCCACTTCTGTGTGCAAATAAGAACTCACTTCGGTGGGTTCTGTTTTAAATACATTCACCTCTTTATTAGTATTTTTCTTGACTGATCATCATCGGTATTTTAAAATTATAAACACATAGACGCCTTAATGTGTTCGGATTTAATGAATTTAAACTACCAAATCATGTAATAGATTGTTCATTAAAGTCTATTGCAGTACAAGTCTATCACCAATATTAATGTCCAGTCCTATCTCAGAATTATTAGTGAGGTAGTCTGATGAGTTATTGCAGACCACATGTTTACCCTAACATTATCAACTCTACGGGCTAACCTGAAAGTCCTTGGATATCTGAAGACACAGAGTATGTGTGGCCTTGTGTTAGGAATAAGAGAAAACCTGCCCTTTAATCTCCTCTCCTTAAGTCATTTAAAAGGAAAAGAGCACAGTGCTAAGTGGTAGAAAAGTATGGCATCTTCAGTGTTCCCCATTGTGTGGTGAATGGCTAATTTCTTTTTCCCACAGAACAATGGAATAGATGTACTTATGCATATGTCAGAGACCAGGACTGGACTTTCCATGGAAATGAATTATTTAAGGGATTTCCATATTATATATATGCACATAGTTATTATATATATATATATATATATATATATATATATATATATATATATATA
>JANHMN010000001.1:4047673-4070082 GCA_030674055.1 Rhabdomys pumilio
TGTGTGTGTGTGTGTGTGTGTGTGTGTGTGTGTGTGTGTGTGTGTGTAATACTTTGCCCTTTATATGTGAAAGATCCAGTGATGGAATACTTTGGTGTAAATAAATGTTTGGTTTTATTTTTTTAAAAAAAGGGATAACTAAATACTTGAAAACACTGAGCTGAAGCCTCAGAGGGCTTTCTGAGCTTTTCTTTTTGGAAGTTTGGAGGGAAATTTAATTGTAGATATAATGAGCTAACGGGTAGCTGATTAACTGATATCTTATTTAAGTAAAAATGTTTTCAGCCTTATGAAATAAACCTACGCTTATGAGCTACCTGAAGGTGGTATTACTTTAGGTAACATTTTTGGAGAAATACCTCATCTAGGGTTAAGTTATTTTGTAGAACGGAAGCTTCTGCCTACAGAGAGAAGCCATCTCTGAATGCGAGGCGGTCTGCCGTCGCAGCAGTCAACACGCCAAGGCGAATGTAAAACAGGTTTAATAGCTGAAGACATTCTGACTTTTTAAGACATTCAATTGAACATTTAAAAGGTTTAGTCTCATATCAGTTCTGGAAAGCCCCCCTGGGGCAGGCTTAAGTAACTATGCCATTAGGCACTCAGCAGCAAATTGCCTATTAAGTCTGACTGAAACTGTAAAATTGCTTTTCACAATGCAAATTAATGTAAATAAGAACAATTGGTTACACATATCACAGGCTATCAAATTATGGACAGATGATGTGTATGTCCCTATACTTTTGAATTAACATTACTTTAAAGTTATATTTAGTAGGACTTAGCAGGCTTGAGTGCCCCTGTGATAAATTTCACAAATTTATTATCAGCAGTACATGTGTCCTAAGTATATTATCTATTATATGAAATACAAACCTCCTTTCATCTATGTGTGAGACACATTCAGATTCTTTGGCTGTAACATTAAAAATCATCTACCTTTGGCTCTGTTGTTACAGCAGTAATGGACGGTTACTAAACATTTCGTTTGCCATCTCCTGGTGTCTCCTCTGAGAAGTAGCCTAGTATCTCACTAAAGTATGATCAAAGACTTGTTGCCACTTTTATTTTTAACAATTCAGGTTTCAGTCCCTCTTCCAAAAATGAGAGGAGAAAACTTTTTTATAAATAATTTCTGCAGGAAAAGAAAGGGTGCAGATAAGGTAACAGGAATGAGGAAGACAAAAATGGGGTCTACTTGGTCTGGCCTTGGTGGGAGATGATGCACGCAATCCTAGATAGCCTCGAGGGCCCAGGGAAGCAGGGGCGGGGGGGGGGGCTGATGGAACAGAGAGCACCCTCTCAGAGGAAAGAGGAAGAATGGGATGACGAACTGTGGGAGGGGGACTGAGGGAGGGACAACAGCTGCAGTGTAATATAAATAAAATAATTTAAATTTAAAAATTCAAAATGCTGCATAAATATTTGACTGGTTATAGAGATATTGTATGCTTATAACAATAAGAATAATTTCAAAGTATAATATGTATATGTGTGTATATCCATTAGCCAAACAGGGAATTTTTGGTTTGGATGGTTTGTTATTTTAAAATCATCATTCTTCCTCCCCGCTTCGTAGTTCTCTGGTCAGAGTTCCTTGCTGAAATTCACAGCTCAGCCAATGCTTGGTCTCAGGGTACACAGTCTTCATGAGGAAGTCTCTGGTCTCAATGCTCCTCTTTGAAGACATGTGTATATCTCACCAAATAACTACTGTGCAAAGGCCAAACAAACAGC
Source organism: Rhabdomys pumilio (assembly GCA_030674055.1). NCBI lineage: Eukaryota > Metazoa > Chordata > Mammalia > Rodentia > Muridae > Rhabdomys > Rhabdomys pumilio. The sequence goes on from JANHMN010000001.1 coordinate 4,049,411, forward strand.
CAAAGTACTACCAAGATGGTACAATGGTTCACAGAAATGTCAATCTTTAGCCTTTTCACTCATTCCTAATTGTGACTCTTCTTTTAGCCACAAATTCCCACTCACATCATCTAGGGGGAAGAGTTAGAATAATCCTAGAAATAAAGCAAGAAAATTCAGGGTTACACGCTTGAAGAAAACTGTTAGAAACACCTCTGAAAGCCTGGGATTCAGTCAAAAATGGAGTTTGTGCTGAAAGAAGAGACTGGGAGATCAAACCACTGTGTAGATCCATGCCATTATTGAAGAATTTATCTAGAATAAAGTTCTCAATGGCTGTGTTGCCCTTGCAATTCACAAGATGCTACAGTGTGTGTGCCTAAGAGTTTCAGTGTGCCAACTAATGATCTAAGTCAAGACTTACTAACCAGTACGGTCAAAAATATCCTATGACAAACCAAGGAATTAACAAAAAAGATAAACAAGATGCAGGAGGGTAGAAAGGAGGATCGGGATCCTCACTGGGTCAGCTCAGTGGAGTTGTGCTTGCTCTCTGTTATACAGTGTGTATCAAGTGGCTCCCAAGGCTCAAGTATTAGAAGGAATTGGTCCCAACTGGAGGCTCCAGTCACTTATCAGAGATTAGATACCGAGGTGCCGGCATCATTGACTTTGTTTCTTGTTTGTCTCTTACCAAATGGTTTTGTAGGAGTAGGGCCTAGTTAAATGTGTGTCTTTGAAGAGTTCACGTTGCACTGCCCTTCCCTCTCTGTCTGCCTCTGTTTCTCAGTTATCATGAGCGACACAGTTTTGCAACTAGCAGGACAATGTTTTTTTATTCTGTTTTGTTGTTGTTCGGTTCTGTTTTGTTTTACATGTGTGATTGTGTGTCTCCAGATAAGAGTATACTAGTCATTGTCCTACATGGTTACACTTTCTGTGGTCCCTGTCACCTGCAGCCAACTGAGGTTTAAAACAATAGAGTAGAAACTTCTATAAATAACCATTTTATAAGTTTAAATATAGTAGGATTTTGAGTCTCCTGTCCTCCCACTCTGCCACATCAAGAATCTAATCAGTCCTTCACCCAAAGTCTCCATGTAGTATATAAACCATTTGAGCACTGGGCATATTGCGGCTTTCATAGCCATCAGATTTGACATGTCATGGCATGACATGTTGTATCATTATGTACCAGTATATGAGTCACCTCTTGTCGTTTAGGGGTTGGACAGAGCAATAAGTTGTTTTGAGAGATTATAATCACATGACCTTGATTACAGTCTACTATTAATCTTTCTACTCACTATTAGCTAGTGTTAATTAATTACTGTGTTACATTTATAAATAAAACTTTACAATGTGTATGCACTGTGAGTCTGGAGCTATTCTCGCTATGGAGAGGCATCTACAGAGGTTCTTGGAGAGGAAGCCCTGACTTACACTGAATGAAACCTGTTCTTTACTCTCCATTGTGGACACAGAACAACAAGGCTGTATTCAGCCTTCACAGAGAGGCATACCCATTGCCAAGCCACTCCTTTGAACATTTAAAACCAAACATATTCTGTCACATGAATAACAAACATTGGTTGCAGATGTTTCCAATAATTTTATAAGTAATTCTTATTACACATTTAATCTGATTTCCCTCCACTCTGACATTTTAATATTAAAGATATATTCTGTTTAGTTCTCTGTTTTTTCTGGGAATAGTTTTCTTTAAATTTTAGAGATTTTGTGTCAGTCTCTTTTTATTAAGGAAGTTGTATTCTCCCATGGTAAATCTATCTTTATAAGAACATAAAATTTATCATAAAATAATGACAAATTCAAATCACATTTTCCTAATATGTGTATCCTGAAGGAAAAGCAAGCATAACTGTCCTTGTCCCTTTCTAAATTCACAGCTGGAAACTTTGCAACAAAAGCCATATTAACAAAAGAAAAGCAAACCAAACTCTATTAACATATACATTTCTAGCATACACAGGAGATGACTCAGAGAGCGGCTTACAATTCTGCCTTACATAGAATTACTAATAAGGAATAATACATTTATAAAGAAATAAGATGGTGACAGGGCCTTTCCACACTGGAGGGAGGCAACTGTGTGGGGGACTAATGCTGATGGTGAACAGACTATGCTCTCCTGAAATTCTTCTTGTGTCTTCCCCAGAATTCTAAGGGCTTGAAGTTGCCTCCTTGTGCTCTGCCTCCCTTCTAGTAGAGAATACAGTGATTTTGAACATGATTTGTCCAAACAGATACAAAAGGTCTAGGACCTCATCCAGTGTGTATTTCTTAACAACTTCCTGCTCTTCAAAATTACCTCTCTGCCAAAGAGTCTCAGTGGTAAAAAAGACATTTATAGCATACCCTCTGAGGCCCAGGAGCAGAAATAAGGTGGATAAAGAATAAATGAAAATCTGATGATAAGAAGAAGGGCTACAAACACATTGGGTATGTTAAAGCTCTACCAATTATTAACTCTGCAACTGCAAACACCTAAACTAAACCTGAGCAGGAATGGGGGCTGTCAGCAGCCAGTCATGGGGAAGAAGGAGCTGAAGAGAATTTGCCCACCTCCTCTACTGAACTAGATTAACAGAGTAATTGGAGGATTCTTACCATTAGTTATGTAACCTCTGATGAGGCAATCAGTGTTTAATAGAGGGTTCTAGATCCATGGCTTTGTTTAAATTCACTGAGTCTCTAAAGAAAATGGAAACACATGAATATGAAAAGGGGATTTTGTATGGAGTAGAGGAGTTTAAAGGAGTCTGGAAGAGACTAGAAAAATTAGGGATTGAGAGCAACCAGAAAGTGTTGTACGCACTCATGAAAATGTCAATCAAAAGGTATAATGAAGCAAGAAAAATCTTTTCAGGAATAACAATGGTTTTGAGTCCAATTTTATTGTTTCCTTTCCTTCCTCTAACTAAAACTAAGTTTATAAGAAGACCTAAGGAGTGAAGAGTGGGGTGGAGGGAAGAACAATTAGGACTCCTCAGGCTAGGAGCAATGAAAGGTTTCTTTCAGTGTGTTTCAACATGTTTCTGATACAGTGAGCAAGCTCCAAGAAGACACATCTCAGGTGGATAGAGTAAATTAACCCAGCCAATAAGCTTCAGAAATCAAAAGTGTTCTAAAAGTCCTTTAGTGGTATCCTCACTGTAGTGGGGACTGGGTGTCAATGGGAATGAGCCAGCAGGGCAGATGAAAGCAAAGAACAGAGATTGTTCTGAAGATCAGGGCACACATCCACAGAGGGACCTGAGGAGTAGAGATGAAAAACTGAGGTACGGCCATTCTGAAGGTCAAGGTTTCATGAGCACCTGAATGTCTTGTTGTACTTTGATTTTTTGATGCAGGGTCTCTCAGTACCAGAGAAGTTCTCATAGTAGAAAAGCTACATGAAACAGAGGAAGATATGCTGTGTGCCCATGTGTTGGTGCCTAGAGGAGTCTGGATTACAGACACCACTGGCCTCGCCAACACTATGGCATGATAGACATGTCAGCATCTCTTTTGTCTTTACTCCTGTTCCTTTTACACTTTACTGTTCCTACTGATTCATACCCCCCACACATCATTTCCATTATGAATCCAAGAGTTCCCAAGTATCATGATGATGGGTAAAAATGTGAGAACCCAGTGTCCAGCTAGGTTACACCAGATTAATAAACTAGATGACTATCCCTGCTCACAGTGCCTTGCAGTCCTTGATATGTGCATTTAGCAGAGTCTTTCCTGCACAGAAACTTGTGTCATGTCAGCAGCAGGTTACTAATGTGTAACAAAGTCTCCTTGCTAAGGTAAGCAAGAGGAAAACACAATTATCATAGATTTTTTTCTCTATATCTGTCTCCAAAATATGTTCCTGAAACACAGACTGACACATTTGCTGAAATTCCAGGGTTATGGGCAGATAAAAATCCAACATGTATCTGCCACTTGGAAAGGGATTTATTCCCCACTTTTTATTTGGGATATTTGTATTGTTTGTGCCATCGACAGAACATCTTATTCTGGAACTACACTAACAGCACATCACTACAGGTCACCATGAACAGATACTAAAGTGTAGTTCCATCAGAGCTGATTCCAAAAACCACATGTAATAAAACTCTCTCAAAAGTGCTTGGTGGCACTTGTGTCTGTAGACAGATGCATAGGTTGAAGAGTTAAGAGGGCTATGGTTGATTTCTCACTTTCTCCACAGAATTGTGCTGCTCTGATGTAAGTGTATTCCTGTTTGTACGCTTGCTCATCTGTTTACTGACAGAGACTCCTAAGAAAGTGATTCTGTTGATCGTTGGCAAAAATGCCTGACTGCCTGGCATTATTCCACTGCCTATGATGAGAAATGCAAGCTGGTCTTTAGGAGTTAGAGATTCTCAGCTCAATATGGTCTGGTGTTATTCTACTGTCTGATAGGAAAGGCGAGCTGGCCCCCAGCAGTCATAGGTTGTCAACTCAATACTCAAACCTGATTTTAAAGTCTCTGCAAGCCCTGTTTCCATTTTAAACACAGACAGACAGACAGACACGCACACACAGACACGCACACACACACACACACACACACACACACACACGCACAGGGCACACGCACACGCACACGCGCGCGCGCGCGCACACACACACACACACACACACACACACACTAAGTAAATAAAATAGAACCCAAAGCTATTTAAAGCCTGATTTATAATGGAACTCCAGAAACTTGGGAGGCAAAGACTCTAACCTCATAAAAGGACGTTTCACAAGGCTGGTCCCAGAGGACACCCAAAGGCTGAGTTGCTGCTTGTGGTTATAAGAGCTGAAGAGTTCTTCTGGATTGGAAGAATGAACTCAGAAGGTGCTTGGAAGTGGACACTGAACTGTCGGGAAGATTCGGGTCACATGCAGCCTTGGGCAGATTCCTCACTCCATTCTGACCAGGAGAGTTGTCATAACCCAGAGTAAACACAGATGGTGGAATCCAGCTAGTCACAGTGCTGGAGGATATCCAATCCCAGCCAGTATCCCATGGGAAGGTAGGAACATTGAATCATGGGGGAACTTGGGCACTGCCTTTCAGAATCTGGTGAAAAGCCAAGGCTGACTCATGATGAGAAGCTGATGAGTGAGGCCAGAATGGGAAGAGGAAGGGGCTGGTAATGTGGGTAACATTTTAAACAAACTTCTCCTTAAACAAATTGTTCAGTAATCAAACAGGTGTGACTTTAAATGACTTTGGCAAAGTGGATTTTCCCAGGTGCAGAAAGAGACAGAGGGTAACCTGCAATTTGAAGAGCCTGCAGGTGCTTGGATAAAATCAGATCAAAGGCAGCAAAATTACTTGCCATCCCTACAGGTAGATGTGCCAATGTTCTCAATGGGTCATTTACCATGGCAAGTACTGGTTAGAAATGAGTGAGGCCCAAAACCCAGGTGGAAGAAAGTAGGGACACCAACAAGAAATGGGTGTAGAAAGACAGAAGTGATAAGAAGTGCAGCCATCATAGTAACGGAGGACTAGCAGTAACTTCTATTCCATTTGTTCAAGTTAAGACAGATCTCTGAAGTGTAGGCTTCCTTGTCACTGTACCTGTTGCTACAAAGAAGGGTAATCTAATCAACCCTGGTGTGTGTGTGAGAGAGAGAGAGAGAGAGAGAGAGAGAGAGAGAGAGAGAGAGAGAGAGAGAGAGAGAGATGAGGGAGATAGAGACAAAGAGGACAAAACTGAAAGCACAGTATGAAGAATCATTTGTATGACTGTTTTGCTATCAAAACATCTCTCTCTCTCTCTCTCTCTCTCTCTCTCTCTCTCTCTCTCTCTCTCACACACACACACACACACACACACACACACACACACACGTAAAAATCGTTCAACGATCATTTTTCCTTGTGGAAATCCACTCACATTAAATTTCTATAACTTTCTACAGATCTTGCAGCATAGCTATGATTTGCACCAGCTACTGAAGGACAGCCTACAGTGTTCAAGTTCTTAAAACAAGCAAACAAGAGAACAGAGACACCGCATGAACTAGACTCTTCTAAACACAGTGGAAGAAGATGAAGGTTTTTTTTTTTCCCCTTACAGTTTCAAATCCCAAGTCCTTAGCGTTTGCCTTTGTCTTTCTGGGTCTGTGTGACCTCACTCTGGGTAATTTGTTTCATCTATATCCATCCCCCTGCAGATTTCATGATTTTCTTTTTATTTCCAACTGAAAAAAAAATCATTGTGTATAGATGTCACGTTTTCATTATCCATTCCTCATGATGGACATTCAGGTCACATCTATTTCCTAGCAACTGTGAGTAGATGCAGTGATGACTATGGGTGAGCATAAGTCTCTGATCAGAATATAGTATCCTTTGGATACATGCCCAGGAATGGTATAGCTGGCTCTTAAAGTAGGTCTGTTTCTCTCTCTTTGAAGAATATACACTGATTTGCATAATTGATGGACAGTTTATACTCTTAACAAGAGTGAGTATCCCCTTTCCACCCATTCTTCCCAATAACTGTCATTTAATTTTTTTCATCTTAACCATTCTTACTGAGACAAGATGAAATTTCCAAATAGTTTAAATTTTTTTCGTTTCGTATTTCTTTTGTTGCAAACTTGCTGTTCAGTCCTATAGCCCCGTTTTTAAACTAGATTGTCTATTTTCATGTTTATTTGTTTTAGCTATTTGTATATTCTATACATTTACCCACTGTCATATGTATATATGTGACAACTGGCTTTGAAGGACACCAGGATAGGAAGAGTTCATCTTTTTCAGCAAGGTGAACTTTGGTAGATTGTCCACATCTACATTGATACAAATATAGACAACATTGATCAAACTCAGAGACTATGAAAGGAGAATATGAGGCTGGGAGGTAGAGATGACAGCCATCTGGTAGGAATTAGAGACAGAGGGGTTGATATGGTCAAAATACATTGCATACATGTATGCTAATCTCAAAGTATGAGTAAAAATAATAAATTAGTACCAAGATCATATTTTAAAATTAATTTTTCAATGTTTTATTCACTTATAGAAATAAGGTTGACAAAGTAATAATTTATAAATACTTATCTAATTAGGGTAACATAAGACTTGAAATATAAGATCAACATGCTTATAAGCATGAGAATTCACGTGAGAGTGCACAAATATTACTCCCAGTTATGCTTCTCTGAGTGTCTGTGTCCCTTCAGAGCTCAGGTTCTGACAGCTAATACCCCATGCAGTAGAATCCAGATGTGGACCACTGGGAACATGGTTCAGTCGTAAGAGTTTCATGACCATGAAATATATCCAAAATCTTAGAAAGGAGTTGAGGAACTTAGAAATAATGTTTCATACTTGAAGAAAGGGTGTAGTTTCTATTAGAGTTATAACCTTCTGGCACTAGACCTCACCTTCCCAGAATTCAGAACTGTCATCAATACTTCTCTGTTGCTTGTGTTTATCTTGTCTGAGGCACTTATTTACAGCAACCTGAGTTGATGTAGATGTTTGAATGCTCAACCTCAAAAATTTTAATCCTACAAGGGAATATATAACACAGAGAACAGTGTAACCCTTTCCAAATACTGAGTATACCTTAAGCTAGTCAATAAATATGTTTAATGAAAGTTTATATTCAATGATCATATTACTCATAGGCAAGTGGGTACTAAACATTTTATGAACTACCAAGTTCAAATTTTATTAATTTCGGCAGCTAAAGAGGTGGGAAGCCTAAGAATCCTGTTCTCCTGTTGGATTCAGTCAAGTCCCTTTTCAGGGTCAGCTAGAGTGGCACTGACCTCAAGACCAAGTCTCCGAAAACTTCCTCAGGCTTTGTGTTTCTAATTAATTTGTGTTTAAACACCCAACTGCTTTTCCACATGCAGATGGCCTCAGAATGAGAGAAACATAAACAAAACAGAATATTTTTCCCTGCTTCTGTTTACCTCCATAAAAGTCCTGACTTTTCTCTTAGAAGTTTGTGAAATGGCTTGACTGGTTATAATTCCCATTATTTATTGTCACTGTTCTACCTTGGATGACTTTATGTGTTATCTGTTAATAGTCCCCATTCCACACACTGGCTCCATGGCAGCATTTATCTTATAAAATAAATACTCTGTGGTTCATATCTACTTCCCCATGTCTTACATTGGCATGCGTGTACGTGAATAAGTACTTTCAAATTAAAACAACTTTTCTTCTTCAGAGGCATTCAGACATTAAATGATGCAATGTTTACAAAAGTCAAAGCTCTGAATAAAATCTTATAAACTTTCAATGAGAGAGCCGTGTGTGATAACTGTGTGGTCTTCATTACCAGCTTTGTTCTCCCACCTCAGTCAGCCCCAGAAATAAACTCTGTACCTTTGTGTAGTGTAAGCATTACCTACACTGTCTGGAAATACAGACTATTTCTTTCCAATTTGCCTGAGGGATTTCAAATAGGAGTAAGAGTCCCTGGAACCTTCCAATTTCTTGTACTCAAGCTCTGCAACAGTTGAAAATTGTGTTCTGGCAGGATGCCACTTCCTAGGCAGAGGGAAACTAGCTAAATCCCATACCAGTGTGCTTTGCATTTTAGTGTATTTTGTAAATAAATTCTTAACAGATGGACAGAGCAGCAGGAAGCCAACACCAGGGAGTCAGCAGGTGTGCAGGAGAGCCAGAAGTGGACTGGTACTTATCAGATCAACAAAACCCAAATGTCTTGGGATTCACACACATTGCCCACAGAATAAGTTGGCGCTGGCCAGATAGGCAAGCTCAATCAAACCCAGCATGGAAAATTTCCATGACTATGCTTTCTATGAGATTCACGGTCCCTCCCAGATGGTGACGCCAAAACCATAAATCCTTCAGAAAATCAGTCTGTCTTTTTCCTTCCTTTGAGGTTGAAGAACAATAACAAGAATAAATCATAGTTATAAGAAGTATCAATTTTTTCTTTATACAATTGTACTTTCTACAAAAAGAAGAAGGGAGATGCTCACTGAGCTACATACATCATTGCTACTGTTCGTAAAGAATGGCAAAATGTCCTCTCACTGTAGGCTGATCCACTTCTACATCCAGCCTGCTGTCTGCTCCCACATCATATATCTACAATGGGTTAATGTAATAGCTAGTTCCTGTGGTCCTACACAGACTGTGGTCTCAGATAAAATGCTTCCATTCCACATCAAGATTTGTCTTCTCTCTACCTTGTGTCAAAGTTGCTATGTGGTGAGATGATGGCTGGCACAGTCAGGGTGATGCTGCAGGGCACCCAGGGAATAGGGCAATGGGTACTTTTCCGGGTCGGATGCAATAAATTCTAAAACTGTCAGGATTGCCAAACTTTCCATAATTCACATCTTCAGTTAAAAATTCTAAAGTGTTTAATCCATGGTCATAATGTATGATCATATAAGGTTAGTTATTTTAAGTGTTATCACAGGTATAGAACTTCCTCGTATTTAAATTCTGACTTTGTGGTTACATGTCTACTTAACCAAGGAGCAGTTGCCTGGGAACTTTGAATATACCCTTTACCACCTCTGAAGTCAGGACTGTGAGAATCAATCTTTTAAATGATTAGAAGGAATCCAGCAAAGCTGCTGTTGCCTGTGAGTGATTACTGATATCTCTCATCAATATTATTTTCACTGTAATCCAAAGATGAAGAGGATTAGCGAGGATACTGTGATTCTAATCCATTCTTACAGATCAGGGATACCCCTGGCATATGTAATCCCAAAGCCAATCATGCATGGTGAGACTTCAGTATAGGAACATTAAAAAATAAACTTAAAGTTAAACCTGGACACTCAATAAGCCTTGAGAACAACCCAAGAAATCGGCAGGGTTACAGAAATTATGTCAAAGGCAAACTTATTCCCAACTTTCCATGCTAAAACAACCAGAAAAACCTAATATCTCATGGTTAGTGAAAAGTAGGTAGGCCTGAACACTTTCTACATAACAGAGATAAGCCTATTTTGAACCTCAGACACTAAGAAGTTTAATTGAGAAAATGCCTAAATGGTCCTTGTGCCCCATAAACCACCATCTTTTTGATGTCCTACTGGGATGGCTTCAGTCGCAGTAGCTAGTCTCTTTGAAATTAACGCAATCAAAACTGGATTCTTACAGCCAGAAGGCATCTTTCATGCCAGCGTAAAATCTTAACACTAAAAAGGATTGAGGATGTTGGATTCCATTATTTATTCACTGTTCTCATAAAATAGTGAAAGGAAAGAAGATTAGAAAAGAAATAGTATTTTTATATTTATATTGCCAAAGTTTTAAACTCCTTAGAGGAATTCCAACCAAACATTTTTGTTATTAAATATTGTTTAATGTATGTGTGTATCTTCATCATCATTCTTTATATTGAAAATGGATTTTTTTCTTTTTTTCAGATTTATTATTCTCCCATACTATACATACTGACTAGGTAGGGTCTCCTCCTTTTTTCCTCCATATTCCCTTTTCCCCAGATCCACTGCTACTCTATTTCCCTTCAGAAAAGAGCAACTCTTCTAGTGATATCAACCAAACACAGCATAACAAGATGCTGTAAGACTGAACATAAACCCTCCTTTCAAGGAGGCAACTTAGTAGGAGGAAAAAGTTTCCAAGAGCAATCGAAAGAGTCAAAGAAACCACCACTCCCTCTGTTAAAAGCCCAACAAACTCCTCAAGCTAAATAACCACAGTGTGTATGCACATGGCTTAGCAGAGCCATGCAGGCTCACTGGCTATAGCTTCAGTGTCTGTGAGTTCTAATGAGCCTTGCTTAGTTGATTCTGTAGGCTGGATTTTCATGGTGTCCGTGACCAAGGATGGCTCCAACATCCTACCTCTCCCTCCTCTGCAGAGTTCCCCAAGCTCTGCACAATGTTTGGCTGTGGGTTTCTGTATCTTCCTCTATCAGCAGCTGGAGGGAGCCTCTCTGATGGTAATTATGCTAGACATATAATTACCAGAAGATATTTAGGAATCATTTCTCTGACTTTTTTTTTTTTTTTTTGGTCAGTTGTGTTTGGTTCTACCCTAGGTCTCTGACCCCTCCAACTTGTGGATACTAGCCATCTAGGTTGTGTTGAGAATGAGCTACCTCTTTTGACATGGGCCTTAATCAATCATTGGTTGACCATTCTCACAAACTCTGAGCCATCATTATTCTACAGCATCTTGCAGGGAGGGTGGGTCATGCATCGTAGATTTTGTGGCTAGGTTGATGCCCCAGTCCTACCACTGGGTCTCTAACCTGGCTGGAGAAGATGGCTGGTCCAGGCTTCATATCCTCTCACACTTTTTGGGACTTTTTGCTAGGGTCAACCTCATAGGTTCCAGGAAGTTTCCTCTACACAAGTTTCTTTATATCACCTGGATAGAAACAGGCAGGATCTGATCAGGGAGGGAAGGATGAAGGGAGAGAATATAGGGAGAAAAAACCTTCAATAGGTGGGTGAGAAAATATTTCACTGGTCACTCATACTTTTATATTTCCAGATGTAAATTTTGGAGTACAGAATGGAGACTGAGGCAGAGCAGAAATGTACACAGGCCCTAACATATCTCCTCATCCAACATCGTCTGTTTCTATATGGAATCTCAACTTCTCATTTGCACTAGATACATGCTAAATTTAATTAACTGTGCAAAGTGATTTTTTTTTAATTCATTGGGATACTATTAAACAAACTGCATCAACCATATATATGGTGGTTTGAATATACTTGACCCAGGGAGTTGCACTATTGGGAGGTGTTGCCTTGTTGGAGGAAGTGTGTCATTGTGGGGGTGGCAATGAGGCCCTTATCCTAGATGCCTGAATCACAGTCTGCTCCTCTTTTCCTTTTGATAAAGATGTAGAACTTTTGGAAACTCAAGCACCATGTCTGCCTGCAAGCTGCCATGCTTCCTGCCATAATGATAATGGACTGAACCTCAGAAAGTGTAAGTCTTCTCCAATTAAATATTGTCCTTTATAAGAGTTGCCCTGGCCATTGGTGTCTCTTCAGAGCAATGGAAACTCTAAGACAATAGAATTAACCCTGATTTTTTCCACAGCATATAATTATCTATATCAATAAAAATAAAGAATAGGAATACAATTCCAACTCTTGGACAAGTACACTAAAACTTTAAAATAGTTTGGAAATATTAGAAATGTTATTAAGATCAGATTTCCTCTTCTCTTGTATAAAACAGTTGCATTCTAGATGAAAGTAATAAACATGCTTATCGATTTAGATATTTCTATCATCATTATGAAAATTAAACAATGATTACAATTTGAATACAGGAGAACTTCTACAGAAAATGGAAGCATTCAGCAGTGGTATGCTGGTTTCAATCCTTTTTATAGATTAATTAATTTGTTTATTTACATCACAAGTATTGCCCCCTTCCTGGTCCCCCCTCACAGAATTCCCCTTCTTCCTTCAGAGAGGATATCCCTCACCTTGGGTATCCCCAAATCCTGGTGCATGAAGCTTCTGCAGGATTAGGCACAACATCTCCCACTGAGGCCAGATAAAGCATCCCTTGGCTACAAATGTGCCAGGGGAGTGAGGCTTGGACCAGTTTGTGTTCTCTCTTTGACCGATGGTTCAGTCTCTGTGAGCTCCCAAATGTCCCAGTTAGTTGACACTACTGGTCTTCCTGTGTGGTTGTTATCACCTTCAGAGCCTTCGCTCCTTCCTATAACTCTTCCATAGAGGTCCCCAACCTCCGTCAAATATTTGGCTGTGAGTATCTGTATCTGTCTCAGTCAGCTGCTTGGTAGAGCCTCTCAGAGGACAGCTATGCTATGGTCCTGTCTGAAAGCACAACATAGTATCAGTAATAGTGTCAGGGATTGGTGCCTGTCCTTGGGATGTTTTATCTTATTCCCACAGTATACCAAATAGAATATATAGTTTAACATAGTGTTATATATTAATTTATCCAATTGTACATGCTCTTTATTCAAGTGATTATTTCTTATTTTGTTAGAAAGAAGAAAAATAATTTCTTAAGTGATTTAACCTGGAATGAACCAGGAGATAAAGATTCCAGTGTAAAGTTCATTTGCTTGCTGATTGAGAGACACCAGGAGAAGCAGAGAGTAAGACTAGGAAGAGGATGAAGGTGATGAAGACTCACCACTCCACAAGTTACCGCAGTGGATGACAGGTCAGGACATGGTGGGTATTTGCTTTAAAAATGCCAATGAAAGATGAACAGAATTGCCTTCTAAGACTACTTTACTCCATCACACACTGGTATGGAAGGGTGAGTCATCTGCCCTCCCAAGGTCCCTTCCAATCTTATGATTATATGATTGCTCATTATCAGAAATTGGCTAGTAATTGGTTTGACTCTAGGAGGTCAGCATGTGAAGGGGACTGGACAACCTTTGATTTTATGGTAAAGAACAATGTCATTTTCTCGGTCAATTTTTAGAAGGACACGTTTTAAAATTCATAAATGTGCCATGATAATCTTCGTGATTGTTAATTACAAGAGATCACCTAGGAGTAGGCTGTAATTTAGATGGGTAGAGCTGGAGACTGGTAAGAGAGGGGAAGTACTGCACCTGCTTGAACAGCACTGAGCTGCATTCTTCATACACAATCAATTCGTGGTTTTGAAAACCAGCAGGTTAAGGTAGAAAGGTGTGCTTTGCTCTACCTATTTTTAATTGGTAAAAGTCACATTTAAATAAACGAGTAATTATTTGATTTAAATTATATTACATAAGTAATATCTGTGACCAAGAATATCTTTTCTAAACACATTAGCAACAGCTAATTGGTCAAGAGTGAACTTTTAAAGTGATCAACTCTAACTACGCTCTCCTAAGATTTAGAGATCAAATTGAATTTTCTCTTTTCTGTATTCCTAACACCTATGTGAAAAGAAAAATTATTCTCAAGAATAATTTTGCTGATATTTTAGACATCACGATATTAATTTCTCTTTTCAATAGGCATTAAGGAAAGTGCATAAAAAAGTTATCTGAATAAATAAAATCATATTCATGTCTGTCTGTCTATCCACCTGTCTGTCTGTATATATGTGTGTATATATGTATGTATCATTTATTTAAGTTTATTGTATGGTACTCTTAGAATTAAAAGTCAAGCAACACAAAATGGGAAAGCTGAAAGAGACTTCTGTGGCCATAGGATCCCAATCATTTTGTTTGGTAAAAGCTACAGCCAAGGTAGCAGCAGAGGCACAATGACATCTGCAAAGCCATGGTTAATGTGGAGCTAAGTCTCGGAGTCAGCATCCTTTAATTACAATTGTGTACATTTAGTGTGTACAATGTGGTGCACTCAGTATCCATTTACTTTCTCATTCTACTGAACTGGGGATTGAACCCTTCTCTAGTACATACAAGGCAAGAAACTAAGTGACTTAGCCACATATGTTGGTGCACACAGTGAAATGATTGACAGGTAGATATGCATCCCAAACCTATCCTCTGGTGTGGTTGTCCCTTTTGTGGTGACTATGCAGCACAGACTCTTGTAAAATGTGTTCATGGATAATGTGGTCGTGTATAATATTGTGCTCATAGTCCTGGTTTTCTATGTTGACTGTCTAGGCTTATTCTCCTCTCATACCTGCACTTTGAAATCTTTTAGTCTCCACTTCCTTCATCACACCAGCAATTTTTGGTAATTGCTGCTTTAAGCTGTATACATGTGTGATTTCATTACTGGAATTCAAAAGATCCATCTGTGAAGGTAATAAAAGTTCTTCTTAAGATACTAACCAAGAAAACAAAAATATTTATTAAACTATTTCAGAAACATGTCTTAGCATACTTCCATTTGAGAAACAAGAACCTGCAGTACCATATGGCAGCACAACATTTTCATTTTTTCCTAACTCTCCCATCATCCATCTATACTCTGGGATCATCTATAGATAACTTTCTTTTTTTATTGGATATTTTACTTACATTTCAGATGCCAATCCCTTTCCCCATTTCCCCTCCCCAGAAAACCCCTATCCCGTGCCCCCCCTTTTCCATTTGGCTTTTATATAATTTTTTTAAATGTTAATCAAGGGCTTTATAAGTATGGTAATGCTCAATCAAAAGTGTAACCTAATACCCAACCTAGCTATGTAAACTATCTTTGACTAGTGGAGACATGTGAACTTCTGCCTCCATGCCCCCTCTCTCTTTCTCTCTCTTTTTCTCTCTCATTACTGAGCTTCTCATCTACTTCATCTTCTCCTCTCCTTACTCCATATAGATAACTTTCAAAGAAGACAAGCATCATGATACTCCCAGCTAAATCCCATGTTGCTCTCTGACTTTCAGATTGGAGTAATACTTCTGTAAGAATCTGACTCAAGGTTGCCCCCCAAAAAATAGAATAAAAGATTAATATTTTTTAAATAAAGTAAACAATTGCCAATATTAAAATTGTGAAATGTTTCTAAATATCTGGAATTATCCACAGCTTCCTGTCTGAAGGAAGAAATGTAAATTACTTCTAAAATCTGTATTGCAAACAGAAGGAGGAGCTGGCAAGATGCATGATGGAGTAAAGGCACTTGATGTCAAAGCCTCACAGTTTGAGTTCAGTCCCATAGTAAAAGGAGAAAACTGAGTCTGACAGGATGTCTGCTGTCCTCCACTCCTCCACACGTGCACTGCATCATACCTTCACCTCACATGCAGATAAATAAATATACATAAATAGCAACCTTAAAAATCAACAGATGAAGGAGGGAGGAAATATAAGAAAGGAACTGACAGTCTTCACAGACATCAGGACGAAACTACACACAGAGCCCTGGCTTGCACACAGTTCGCAGGGACTTCCTCTCCCTGGTTTTCTTTTTATTTTCACTGTTCTAATTGTTTTAATGTGTCAACCTAATTTATGAGGCTGTGAGCTCCTTGAGGGACAGTCTGTCTCTTACTAGTCTTTATATCTTTAGGGTCTAGCTTAATGTCTACAGTATAAGTGACAATAAGAATCACACAATAAATGAGTAGATCTCTGAAGCTCTGCCAGTTACAACAAAGTCTTCACTCATGTAAATAAGAACAATGATAATCACAAAATTAGAACCAGATGCCAAAGGAGAGGAAGAGAAAAAACTACATCAGAATTAAAGACCTAAAGAGGGTCTTGCAGCAGAGCAGAAATCAACTCTGTTCTTCCTGACACCTAACATAAAAAGAAAAGCTCAATAGATGTACTGGGGATTGCCATGAAGATAAAAGCAAACAACGCCTATGAATGCAATCATTTCATTCCACACTATACTTAAAAAATGATATTCAAAGCCAGTCATGGAGGCTATTGCCTGTAATTCCAGCAGTTTAGAGGCTGTGGCAAAATACAGCACAAGAGTTGGAAGCAAGCATGAACAGAGGAAGACTTTAATGTCACCCAGGATTACAAAGTGAGACCTTCTCTCAGAGAAAGACAAACACGATGTGTACTCATTGATGATAGTTGTTTAGTAAATATTACTTAAAATTAAGTAATAGTAACTTAAAAAGTGGATATTAGTTGTTAAATAAATAAAAATTATGCTACAATCCACAGACACAGAGAGGCTAGTAACAAGAATGGCCCCAACTGGATGGATGGACTTCCCTAAGTAGGGAAAATAGATTTTGCAGGTGTTCTGGGGGTGAGTGGGGATGGGAGCAAGAGGGAGCAGATGGTGAGAGATAAAGGGAGAGAAGACTGGACTTAGAGGCCATTTGGGAGATAACGTGGAAGTGCAATCAAATCCCCCCTCAACCTAGAATCTGTGAGGGTGACCCTAGCGATGACTTTAGCAATGGAAGATGGAACAACCATCTTTGGTAATAGGCAAAGACTTCCAGTGTTGGAATTGAACCCAAATCTACCCACAAAACTTTTGACTTACTTTCTGTCCTAACAGCAAGATGTGCTGGACAATGGCGGCATAGAACTTGTGGGAGTAGCCAATCAATGGCTGGTCTTATATGAGGGAGTTCATGGCTGGTTTCTGAAGATCCAGAAGCCAGAGGCAAGACAGCCCAGAGACCTAGGGTAGGAAGAAGTCAATGGAATAATTCCTAACGGTATTCTTCTGTACTCATAGATCAGTGCCTAGCCCAATCATCATCACTGAGATTTCCTCTGGCAGTGAATAAGAACAGATGCAAAGACCCACAGCCAAACATGAGGTAGAGAGACCACCACAATTTTATATCTCTATCGGGTCCCCCTCTCAGAGTTCAGGGTACACTTCAGAAGAGCAGGGAGAAGAATCGTAGGAGGCAGAGGGATTAAATACACCAAGAAAACGCAGCCAACATATTCATCTATGCAGGGCTCACGGGAGCTCACAGAGCGTGAAGCAGCAATCACGAAACCTGAAGATAGAGGCATATAAACTTATATGCCTAAGACAGAGGAGGAGATAATCACATAAGGCTTCTGGGATAAAAAGAATGATGGTTTTATTTTTGATTCCTAAAAAACAAGCACAGGGTCTTGTTTCAGTATTTCAGTTGTCACTGAACTCACTATATAGTGCAACTTCTGATCCTCCTTGGAGAGGAATCATAGGTATGTGAGGTGCTAGAATTATGGGTACATACCACCACCGTCAGTTCTTGTGGAGCTGGAAATCAAATGCAGATAATTTGGTGTGCTAGCAAAGCTGTGGACCTGCAGATTCAGATACTCACACATCATTGACGGTGCTC
The DNA here is from genome assembly GCA_030674055.1 of Rhabdomys pumilio. Lineage (NCBI taxonomy): Eukaryota > Metazoa > Chordata > Mammalia > Rodentia > Muridae > Rhabdomys > Rhabdomys pumilio. The sequence goes on from JANHMN010000001.1 coordinate 4,067,092, forward strand.
TTAAAGAAGTTTTGTTTGAGGCAGCTATGGACATCTAGGTAGGTTTCTGAGCATCAAATAACAGTAGCCCAGATACAGAGATGGTAGTGTAATGGTACTCTCTTAAAGAAGCTTGTTCCATGCTTCTAGGAAGTCAGCAGTCTCTATAATACAAGTTGAGCTCTCACAAAGCCTTTGTGTCAGGAAGTAATAAGAGATAAAACTGAATTAGTACTTACGATACTTGCTGAAATCCGGCACCTCCTGAAGAGAAGTAATTTTGCAAGAATCCAATTCAGTGTCCTTATCTTGATTCAGGGCCCACTTTTAATTTCCACTCAGGTTTGAATCCTTTGGCACATCTAATTTTAATAATTAAAGGGCTCTTTGGACTACCCCATATCTAGTGTTCTTTTATAATTCATGAACTTGGAAAAGTTTTAATATTGTATGGATATGAATGGGCTTACTAAAACAGGCTAACAAGCCATCTGCTTCATGACATGTGTTTCCATAAATGCCATGAAACTTTATGTTACCATAAAATGTGGCAGAAAGGAGAACCTTCCTGTGAAAGAGAAGTTCTCTAAGAGGCATTTGCAAGAGACTAGTCTTTACTTGATCTCCCACATTTCAGCAATAACCATAAAGGCCTCTAAGAGAAACAATAGAAAATGGGGCTGTCGGGTTCCATAGGAAAAAGCATGATGCTTTGACCATGATTTCTGCATTCCTGTTCAACATTGCTACTGCCCAGGTACTTGCATGACTGAGGAGGTCCTAGAGTACGGGTCTGAAGCCCTCTTGGTTAGAATAGGAAAAGACAGAGTGGAAAAAAAAAGGAATGATGTGTTTTCCTCATGTTGCTGGAAGAGTAGGTACTAAGTTACCACTTTAAATTAAAAATAACTTTTTATGTAACTCTTTCCTTTTCTTAAACTTTCCAGTTCCCATGTTTGAAATGCCCCATGAGGTGCTCCATTAAAACTCCTTGCATAATATTGTTAATTACTCATCAAAACCCTTCAATGAAGCTACCACGAAACTCAATCCATTGTATTAACCATGTCATTAGAAGAGGTTTTAATTCTCAAGCTCCTGAGACATAGCACAGCCATGCCCCATTACGTATGACGTATACCAGCTAAAGCCCAGTTGACAGAGTTCACATATGTGAATTCATTCCCATGTGGTTCCCTATTTACACACACATACAAGACAGAAGTAGCCAATAAACAGCAAACAACATTGGAAAACAGTTTTGCAATGGTTTAGGTTTTATGTTCTAATAATGTTCAAATCCCAGCTCCCAGAATTCAGTGTACTGTATCAGCAATAATGAGGAGAACTACTGGAACTCATTAAAGAAGTTTCTAATCAGTACGTTAATTGAGGCTATTTGCTTCCCATTACACAGAGAGAAATTAAGCAGGTTACAATGATTCCCAGGAAGCATCTGTGGAAGCAAGTTAATGATAAATTGAACAGGTTCACCTCTTGGGTGATTTTTCACACAGCTACATCTTTTAAAAGATGCTATCAAAGAGAGCCATTTATCATTTGTGAAACCAGAATGAAGCCCCAAATTGCTAATAGAATTTTTCTTATAACCTTTTAATTAGAGGTGATCAGACCTTGAAATAGCCACCTACTTCCACTGTATATTGTGAATTGGGAAAAAAAAGAATAATTTTTGGGAAAAAAAAATCTACCAAATCTATGTGAATATATACAGAATGGCAACATTCAGAATAGTATCTTCTACAAAGAACCAGAATGATCATTCTAAGGGAAAAAATACATTATAAGAGCATTTATGTTACCAGAGTCTTGCTGTTTGGTGAAATGTGCACTTTATTCAAAAAGGTATAATAGAAGATGGCGGGATAATAGAACAGCTGAGAAAATTAAGGATTCTGAGTCATGTTTCTGTGTGGAGCGCATGGGCACAGGTGTCTGCATTTATGGAAATAACACCATGAAGTGAGGCTGCCTCTGTCATATTGACATCATATGACATACTACCAGGTCATCTCACCCTCTTATTAAAACCGAATATAAATTCAGTATAGACCTAAAACCTTAAAAATTTAATTTAGTTAAGAAAAAAAACCACTCTTAATAAAATATATCTTGATATATCATATATCCTATATGAGTTAGCCTTGGTTTTCTCTACCAGCCTTATTTCTCTTCTGTCTCTCTTATCTTGATTCTTTATATTTTCTTTCCAGTTCCTGGCTGTGCCTTTGTTACCCTGGATTGCAATTCTTCGCACAGGGAGTGCATCGCCTCCTAGAGGACACTTCCTCTTATCATTGCCTCTGCTCTCCACCCTTAGGGAATCCTCGGGACATTATGCATGCTACTTCCCTTCAAAACTCTAGAATGTAAACTATGTTTCCCTGTGTTATATCCTATTGAATGCTGCCTTTTTAATGAGCTTTCCATGTAACCTTGAACTGGTTTAATGGGCAGCTGTTTGGCAGTAGAATTGGCAGGATGGGTAGTTCACACTGTGAGAATGAACATAAGGTGTGCACATTTTCATACAGGAAAACTGGACAAAAGACAGTACCACCCACTGAAAGAAAAGAGAAGAGAGAAAAGGAAGAAAATATTAAGGAGAAATGAGATAATGAATTAATTTGTGGCATGCATATATTCAAGTGTCTAAAGGATTTATTATGGAGATGGTTATCAAAGAGCAGATAAAAATGGGAATAAATGTGTAAAATAAAGTTTAGAGATGGATGTAGTGGCATAAGCTTTTACTACCAGAAAATGGACAACAGTGAGGCAGGAGAATTGCCTGCAGTTAGAGTCCAGTCTGAGATACAAAGCAAAACTCTTGTCTCCAACACAGAGATGATATAGATATACAGATAAATATAAAAATATAAATCAAATAATATAGATACACATGGTCATTAGATAGGTTGGTGCCTGCATGGATAGATAGATAGATAGATAGATAGATAGATAGATAGATAGATAGATAGATAGATAGAT
>JANHMN010000001.1:4071413-4082011 GCA_030674055.1 Rhabdomys pumilio
CCCCTCCCCTCTCCTCCCCTCTCCCCTCTCCCCTCTCCTCTGGTCCCAAGCAGGCAACTGAAATCCATCTACCTCTAGTCCTTCCAGTGATTGGCTTCAGACAATTGTATTCAATCGATAGTTTTAAATCAAAGAATAAGTTTTGTACAACAAAAGCATCTAAATCTGAGAATTCACTCGTAGGCCTAAATTCTTCCCTTTGGGTACAGAATTTAGCATTATAATACACATCAATAAACCAAACATTAACATGTGTGTTTTGTGTATTTGTATGAATCTATCTGCACATATGGATGTGTGTTTGTGTGTTATTGTGCAATGACTTTCATAAGTTAAAATATTGCATGTAGGAAGTAGATAGTAAGTAGAGGTAAGGTTATTATAAAAATAAGTAATTGAGATCTTTCCAATGTATAAAATTAGATATAAAAATTAGAAACAGAGTTAGAAAAAAACGTAGCAAGACAGAGAATTTTAAATGCACAGTAGAACCAAACTGGCAGAAACCAAAGTTCCTGTGAACATTCCAGCCACATTCAGCCCTCAAATGTAAAGGTGGGATAACTAGATGAAGAGTTTCCATTTATAAATTCAATGAAGCAGATTAACAGAACTGTAAACATTGATGTATCATGAAAGTGATGTCAGTGTTAAGCCCAGTGTGGATAAAACTAATACACAGAGAGCAGCAGCTTGAACCGAGGGCTAATAGGGAAGCAAAGTGATGGTTGGCAGATCCTAGCTCAAAATCACAACAGGCTAGACATCTAGAGAGAGGGGTACTCTTAAAAATAAATTAAAATATAAAATAGCTGCAGGTGATAATACTTGCCTTGCAGTCACATGAATGAGTGGGTTTGGTAGTATGGAAGTCATTGTGCCAAACTGAGCCTGGTAGGGCACTGAAGACACAATATCACAACGGTGGCTTCATATCATGTTCATTATCAGAACTCAGCATGACTAGAGGACTTCAGTGGAAAATAAACATACAAAATGGGTGGTAAAGTCTGCCATGATTAAATTACATTGATCATAATCTGTGTGCAACCGTAGAGCACATAGACTAAAAGAACCAAAATCACTGGACAACAAAGAAATGGATGTGGCAGGCAACGAAGCTGAACCTGGAAATACTAGAAGTAAGGGAGAATCCTTTCCAACCATCTTCTCCCATCTAACAAAAAATACTATGGGCTAACTATAAGAAGGAAGTGTGGTTGCAGGCAGAACTGGAACAAGGGGCTGTGCAAGGAGACTCTGCTACACACACATGTCCTGTAATTATGAAAGGAGGCACTGTAACACACATGTGACCTGAACATGTGCAAGGAGGCTCTGCAACACATACATGACTTGTACATGCTTCTGCACTGTCAGGGTCAGGACTCAGTCCTCAGTAATAAAATGCATAAAGCACCAAGATGCAAGACTTATCTGTAGAAAAGACATGGAGGGGCATCCAGATTCACTACCAAATAATCCACCAAGCTAGAGTATTGTTGACCAAGGTTTGATGTCTTTCTTAACTATGACATGTGAGATTACAGAGAGAGAAAGAGAGGAAGAGAGAGAAAGAGAAAGAGACAGAGAGAAAGAGAGAGAGAGACAGAGACAGAGACAGAGAGACAGACAGAGAGACAGACAGAGAGACAGAGAGAAGGAGGGAGGAAGGGAGGGAGAGAAAGAGAGATAGAGAGAGAAGGAGATACAGAGAGACAGACAGAGACAGAAGAGACAGAGACAGAGAAACACACAGAGAGAGACAGACAGAGTGACAGACAGAGAGAGAATGGGTATAATGTCAGCACCTTCAGACATGTGACCAAACATCATGTCTTCCTCAGAGTCACCTATAGTAAACATTTTAAATAAAGATAAAATAATCACAACATTAAAATGCACAGGTAAAAGAAAGTTTTAAAAGAAAAAAAATGCAATTATTTACATTTCAGATTCCATCCCCTTTCCCCATTTTCCCTCCCTAGAAAAAAAAAATTGTATAAAAGCAAAAAGGAAAAGGGGGCACAGGATTTTCTAGGGAGGGAAAATGGGGAAAGGGGATGAAATCTGAAATGTAAATAAAACATCCAATAAAAAAAATGAAAAAAAAAAGAAAAATAAATAAAATAAATAAAACAAAACAAAAAAAAGAAAAAAAGAAAAGAAAAATGATACATAACAATTCAAACAGACTGAGTAAGTTGTTTCCGGAAACAGGGGCTATAGCACATGCATAATTTTTACTCAGTATCTATTCAACACCATATTAGGTTTGGCAGGTGCTATGTGCGGAAACAAGAAAGAAGGACTTTGTACTCTTGCAAAGCAATTATGTTCTGGCCAGTTGTCCGATGTTCACTGTTGTTACTGTAAATGTATACCCTGACAAAAAGCAATGTAATGGAAGAAAGTGTTAATTTGACATGTAATTCCAGATGACTGTCCATCATTTCAAAGACATTAAGGTAGAAATTTAAGCAGCTGCTCACCTACAGAGTCAAGACATAGGGAGGAGGAGGGAACCCACAGCTACTCTTACTTCTGGTTGGGTACTGGTTTTGCTTACATGAAGTTTGTGGCCCAGAGTATTAACTGAGGACCCCCACATGTAGGCTGGGTCTTCTCATCAGCTTCTATACCCAAAGCTAACACTTAACACAATCCCTCACACCACTTCACACACAGGACAGCCTGATCTGGACAACTCCTCCATGGAGGCTCATTGGGTTGTTCTATAGCGTGTACATTAATTATAAAAACTAAACATCACAAGGTGTGTCATACACCTTTTGTTGGGTGATTTTATAGTGTACACTTTAATTATCAAGACTAACCACCACATGGTGTGTCAAGCACATTTTCAAGTATTAGATAGCAATAGTAGTTGAATGAAGGGGGAATTTTAACATAGATTCATGCAGACACACAAGAGTCTGAAGTGATGTCTGTGTTTTCAAAACCTAATGTGACATAGAATAGGAAAGGGCATATTGTCAGATAAGTGACTAAATGAAGGTTTCTGCCTATGAGATAAGTATTGAAGTCAGAAAACATTCTTTAGGCAACAGGACAGCATTAAAGGGAGCATCATTACCAACAGACAGTTTCATGTTAACCAAGAGGTCAGATGGGAAAGAGGCTGAGAGTATATGTTAGAGATTTGGTAATACATCTCACTGAAGAGACTTAAGCACAATGTGAAAGTTTCAAGAAGAACCAAATAAATCACGTCTTCTGGTTCTGGAAGAGATCATAGAAAGTTTTTGAGTAGAGAAAAATGACTTTGTGCCAGGCCTGGGGATAATTACTGTTTAGGAAGATTCTTCTGGCACCAGGAAATGTACCATCCCCTGGGCCTATTCCGTTTGATCCTACAATGATATTTCCCACTCCAGTGGATGACGCATGGCAAAAGGCCCAGCCTATTCATGTACTTGATGGCCTTCTAAATTGTTCCTAATATTTTTTGATGAGTGCTCTGTGAGACTGTCATGGCAGTGGCTTCTTTCACATACCCACTCATTACTTGGCATTCCCTCTTACAGGAGTCCCATAAAAGGGCATTATAATCAGGACTCACAGATTGCCCCTGCCAAGGATAAAGGAGCTTCCCAGGGTTCTCCAAGCAAATCCTGCAACAGTCCCTCAGGAGCCGCCAAACAGCTATGCTATTTGCCTTCTCTGTAGAGGTCAATATGGCATTATTGTTTAATTTTCACAAGTCATAGATGGTATGCAGCATAGGATACAGGGAGCCCCAAGCCATTAAGGCCTTTGTGAAGATCTCAAGGACTGAAGCATGTGACAGAAGAACCTTCCTGGGCTATAACTTCACATTTGACAATGTGTATTGTTGTGATTCTTGGTTGTTTCATTTACAGAGAAAGAAGACACTTGCCACTGGAAAGTCACTAATTCTGAGAAACCTGAATCATTCATCAGGAGAGGGAATGCCTTGTTATAAACTTTGATGAATTCAGAAATTACTCCTTTGGTTGGCCTGCTTGGACTTTCATGAGACACAATTGGCTAACCTCCCTCTTGAGTTTTGAGTTTTGATAAATTCTTGAGTCCTTCTCCTTCACTCCCTATCTTGGAAATCTAAATAGAAATTAGATATTCTTTACTTTGGCACTAACTGGAAAGTGAGACTAGTTAGCCATCAGTTTCATTTCTGCTCCTTGATTAACCAACTCATTATCCCATGTGGTCACCAGTCCTTGCTCTATGAATTTGTATACAGATCCCACTTGGGCACTCTTGTGTTCCATAGAGCATATCATCTGGTCAAGAAACGCTCTTGTATCATGTTGCATGCTTCATAGTGAATCTCAGATATAACTAAATTTGGCATGGGGAATCACCCACACTGTGTGTCTTATTAAAAATTATGAAGCGAACTGTATTAATTCCAATATGATGCCTGTAAAATATATAAATGGCTGAATTCTGTGTTCTTCTTTTTGAAATTGAAAGTATGTTATATTTTAGATATATAAAACAAGAAGGGTAGGAAGAGGGAATGTACCCCACAGTGAATTTCAAATTGTGTTTCCACTGAGAAATGACTGCTCCAGGGTCTTTTTTGGATTTTCACAGAAAAAGCTTACGCTTGTCAGTGAAAGAAAGAGCAAGTTGAATTAATTGCATGATGATATGTTTTTTGTCTCAAAGGGCAAATTCTGCAAGCAGTTGTAGAAAAGTGGAGAAAAAGATCACAGGGATGAGAGCAAAACTCTTTGCAGATGGCTTGTGGATGCTCATGTGGTCTTTCTGTATTTTAACAGTAGGTATTTTATCTAGAATTCAAATATGTGGTACCCAGCACTCTAGAACACTGACTGTGCTGGCCTTAAACAAGTACAAAAAACGTTTTGACTTGTATCTATGCATGCACACTATCTGATGGCTTGGGGAAATTCATTTAATGAAACTTCAGGTTTTTCTCCAGTGCATGGAAATGACAGTCCCGTTCTGGGAACCTCACCAATTTCTTTATATCAAAATAGAACAACAGAACCCATGCAGGCACATGCATGTAATACAAAAGCTCAGAGGTGGAGACAGGTAGTCAGAGGTTCAAGATCAGACTGAGTTACATCAAACCCTGTCATAAACAAACAAACTATAACAATATTGAGCAACCTTTTTGGCCAAGTGCCAGAGGCAGGCAAGAAGCCCACCATCAGGATCTGTTTTGATTACTTCAACTAAACACAGTGGATTGGCCAGCTCTGAACAGCAATTGCTTGATTTTTGTTTATTCATTTTATTTCACTGTTCTAGAAACCAGGAAATCCAAACACAAGACATTCAGAGGGATGTTGTCTGCAATCTGGATCACAGAGGGTAACTGCCAACTGTGATCTTATCTGGTAGACCAAAGTAGTTTGAGGGCCCTCTTTACAAGAGCTCTAGCCTCATGAATAAAAGTTGTTGCTGTCATAATAAATAATTTCTCTAAACATCTTACGTCCTTATCATAGTATATTGATTATTAATTTTAAGATCTATGAAATTCATGACACTCAAATGTGGAAACATAAGCAGTCAGGGACCTTACCCTCAGCAAAACATCCTTGCTCAGCTGTTGTCTGTGAAAGACTTTTAATTTTAATCAGTAAACAGTGACGAACAACTAACCAGTTTAAAATTTTAAAGTCTTGTGTAACTTAAAAGCAAATTGAACTAAGAACAGTTTTGTTTTGTTTTTCTTCCACAGCATTCATCAATGTAGAATTTATTCAGTACTTGCTCTCACTTTTCTTCCTTCATTTCCTTCTTCCCCTGGTTCTGGGGGAAAAAATGGAATATTATTTATTTACTGGAACCCAAAACTTCCTTGAAGCTCTCGATCCAAGGCTATGTTGTTTTACAGACTATATAGTATTGGTCATGTATGGGAGAAGAAACTGCAGGAGAAGTGGAAATTACAAACAAGATCAGTTAGGTGCGGGGACTTGTGTAATCAAACCATAATTCTTCCATTTTGTTCCTCCTCCTGCAACTTTTAGTGTTTAAAACACTATATGGGCATGTGTATGTTGATGTCATCCACTCCCACATTCCTCCTGTGCAATCCCTCCAATTCTCCACCATTTTTCCTACCAACCGCACAAGTGTTTATGACTATTTGCTGACTCATCAGTGGCCCACTGGGAACCACAGCCCACAAAAAAGATGAAGTCCTTATTAAACCATTTATGCTTCTTCTCCTACAACACAGATGGCCATGGATATTCCTGAGGTCTCTCTCCATTACCTCTTACTGGAGAGAGAGATAAATACCTATTAGAACAACAATCAGGTCTTGAAGGTCCTTGTGGGAAATAATTTTCTAATTTATTTCGTGAGAAAGTATGGTTTTTATGTCAAAGGATCAAACTGATTATGGAAAGAGTGACCTCTTGCAAGTGGGCATTAAATAATATTCATTGAAATGCCAGGGCCATATGCAATTTGTAAAGTAATTAACCACTGAACCTTTAAAACTTCAAGCTCAAATGAATAAATTTACAGTTAAATTAGTAGAAGGAGGTTGGGTTTTGTTCTCTCTCTTTTTTTTTCTTTATTCAGAAAGGGCACAATTTTAAATTGCTATTTTTTGTTTAGGTGGAAGCTATCATGGGGATTCTTGGGTGCACTCTTCCATAGGCAGTCTTGATTTTCTGCTCATGAGTTAGAGAAACTTAGTAGTTAGTAATAAAAACCTAGCAATGTTGAGATTATAAAATCTCCCCACAGTAAATTAGAGCAATAGACTTTCACAGACATCATCCTTGTTGTGTGCCATGACATTTCCCAATGAGTGAGGAAGATTCAGGTCCTCTGTCAGAATGCTGTGAAATATAAAAGAATCCCCCATGTTCCACTTGTTTGACCTTCTCAGAAAACAAAGAGGTAGAGCATTTTCTCATTCAATAGCTCCATCAGAGAACACACAACATTCTCAATAGCACAAACATGGGAAGCAACTGAGTCTTCCATGGAGATGCACAAACTCAGGAGATACTACTTAAGGTATTTGCCTTTTGATTGACTAGTTTTCCAAGTAGGTAATGACAAAAATACTTCCATGTGGCAAAGATCAGACTTGCTGTCACAGTCGACTGCAAAATGTCACATGGCATTCTTCTACCCAGGACCCCTCTAAGAGACACATGTTTAATGATATTGAGGAGATGTAGGTAGATATTTTCTGTATTTCCGTATAAATCATTGTCTCCATCTGTATTTCTGATTCAGCATAAGAGCTCAGGAAATTGCCCTCAGTTTGGGTCAGAAATCTTCAAGTATTCTTTAAACGCACCTCATGGGCTCAAGAAGAAATATGGGTGCTTTGGGAATTAAAGATAGAAAATCTTCAGAACCAGTTCATGTTTTAAGTATAGCACACAACGAGTCTATTATGAAGGATTCCATATGTGCTATGAACCACAAAACCACTAGGAATTTAAGGGAGAATCATGTAATAAATTTCTGAGCATTAAAGGTAAGGCATTGAGTGTCTCTGTCGGCTGCATAAATATACATGCTATGGTGAGGTTTTCTTTTGTTTGTTTGTTTGTTTGTTTAGATTACACTAGAATTTCTCACTGAAAAGAAAGAAAACTGTAAAGGGAAGAGAATCAGAGGGGCCTAATGACTTTTCCTTAAAGATTTATTTATTTATTTTATGTATGGGTAAATGGTGTAGCTTTCTTATGGACACACTGTAAGAAAGCATCAGATCTCATGACAGATGGTTGTGAGCCACCATGTGGTTGCTGGGAATTGAACTCAGAAACTCTGGAAGAACAGTCACTGCTCTTAACCTCTGAGCCATCTCTCCAGCAGTAGGCCTATTGTTACCATAGCTCATGTGAAATAAATGGGAAGTTACAAACTAAGGTATCAATGAAACTTCAGGTATCTTGTATTAGAACATAAGACAAAGAAGCAAAAACACATTGCCTTTGCTACTGTACTGTGCTTACAGGGACCAATCCAGCAAGTGTGCGGTATAAAAATGACCACAGTATTCTTTTTTTTTTTATTGGATATTTTATTTACAATTCAGATGTTATCCCCTTACCCCATCCCTCACCCACCCAGGTACCCCCATCCCATCCCCTCTCCTCCTGCTTCTATGAGGATGTGCCCCCACCCCACCCCCAACTCCCACCTCCCCACCCTTGAGTTCCCACACACATGGCATCCAGTCTTCATTAGACCAAGGATCTCCTCTCCCAACTATGCCCAACAGGGCCATCCTTCCTTACACATACAACTGGAGTCATGGGTCCCTCCCTAAGTGCTCCCAGGCTGGTGGTTTAGATCCTGGGAGCTCTGACTGGTGACCACAGTATTCTTAAGTTCTTCTCTTAATGACTCAGAATCTTGCATGAGCAAAGGACTGCCAGGGGGGCCCACTTGATTTCTACTCCACAATCATGTATGTGGTGAGTGGCCAGACTGTTCTTGGTTAGAAAAACGAATGCATGGGCTATAATAAACATCATCAACAAACCACAAAGGCAGGCACTGCCTTGCCTCAGTAGCCACATCCAGATGTGTCTCTCTAGAAAAGCCCATTCTAGACTTTGCAGCCCAGGAGTGGTTCTCCTCTGGGTTCCTGAGATGTATCCTGGATGTTTGTGTGGGAGTGTCTCTACATGTCAATCACAGACAAAAAGACATCAACATACCATGTGACCACAAATGCTGTAGCTTCTTGAAGGTACCCTGGAAAAGTTAATTACACCCCTGAAACAATTTGACATTTCATTTGCAACCATGAATCACCCTCTGTAGGATCCAGTCTTCTGAGATTCATTTTCAGAGCAAACTAATCTTAAGAGTGTCAGACTGTGATTAGCAACGCTGACACATTTTACAGCTTGGTCCTCAAAGCCGCGCCTACCCTGTTGCTATAGAGAGTTTGGTGGGGATCTTGACGATTTTAATCTTGACATTAGAAGAACTAGCATAAATTTAACTACAGATTTTCTCACCAAGAAAGAGTCAACCAAGATTTCATATCTAGGGAATGCTGATGCGTTCTAAGTGGTTTGTGTGATTAAATGTATTATAATAGATAAATTGAGATAGCCTTGTGCAGAGCAGACACTGTCTTTTCATGTTGCTCATCAAATCACTGTTATGGTTTTAGGTAACTTTTGAAAGGCCAGAATGCAAAGAGAGTCCCCTTTTCTATTCAGTTTAAATATCAAATATTCTGAATATTATTTAGATGTCCTTAATCTTAAAAACCAACATTTACTAAAAAGAAAAAAAATGCAACCAAAAATTATTCTGCATAAAAAAGACTATGAATAAGAATCTAAGAGATGTAAGAAGTCAGGAAGGAGGTGAGGGGGGCAAAGGCAACTGCCATTAGAAATCCCTTTATCTCTGAGGGACTGTAGGTGTCTTGTGATCTCACAGGATGATGGGCCTTGACATTCAGTGGGAGGAATTTAAGTTTTACTCCACTAGGAAGAGCACTAAGCCATCAGTGAAGAACTTTCTTGGCTCACTCTTAAACCTTGTTTGTCAAATCCAGGTAAAAACCTTTGTGTCTGAGACAGAAGAAAGATTTTCAAGTGGCTAAGAAAGCAAGCTTGGAGGATAGCTCGTAAGACTCCCTTGGCTCTCACAGTGTGTGACAAGGGAGTTTAATTCAAATCTTTGACTAGGGTCACAGGTTTAGTGAACACAGGAAGGACAGCATTATTGTTTTATCGTCTATTTCCAAATTAATGCTGTTAGGAAGACATGAGTATGTCAATATTGTCTACGGGTCAAGTGCTGTTGACTTAACCCTACTGATCCATCTTTGTGCACAAACGGAGACAGAGATTGCTTCCTAGGATGAATATTCAGATTTGAAATCTGGGCTAACCACTCAAATCACTTGTTGGACATTAACATTTACCACATGTAATACAGGAATCATGAAAGGTGACCACTGAATGAACACTGTACCTGGTATCATTTTGGAGATAACCATGACTTTACATAGCACGGCCTCAATTACATGCAGAAAAGGCATTGTCACATTGCTGACATCATCGCCCTGTAAAAGCTGCGGACATAAAACCGAGTAAATCATAGCACTGATAAAGTTAACCTGGAAGAGTCCAAAGTAGCACATGTAACAGAGGCAAAGCAAACAGAAACAGTCCCCGCTGCTATAATTGCTACAATTTGAATGTCAATTTAAATAAAATAAATCAAATTGCTGAAATTAACACACACATAGAATTCAATGGATGGGGGTTGTGCTGGGACATCACTCAACACACAACATGGATTGAGCCCTCCTCCAAAGAATTAGCCTTCAGAAATCATGTACATCAAAAGGAGCCCTGGCTCCATACCATGAGAAGATAGTCTGCACTGAACACTAGGGACCCTGCACAGTAATGCCCAGCACATTAATGTCCTGCACAGTAACGCCTTGCACAGTAATGCCCTGCACAGTAATGCCCTGCACAGTAATGCCCTGCACAGTAATGCCCAGCACATTAATGTCCTGCACAGTAACGCCTTGCACAGTAATGCCCAGCACAGTAATGCCCTGCACAGTAATGCCCTGCACAGTAATGCCCTGC
>JANHMN010000001.1:4087911-4111242 GCA_030674055.1 Rhabdomys pumilio
TGTGTGTGTGTGTGTGTGTGTGTGTGTGTGTGTGTGTGTGTGTGTGTAAGCTAACCCAGAGTCCTGGATATGCTCCACAAACCCTCTAACACTTCCCCACATGCCCAGCCTTATTTTTTTTCCATGATGGACATTTCCTGATGTGACATCAATGTTGTTTACTCATTGAGACAAAGATGCTCACAAAAACATCTGACCAGTTGGAAATATGCTTGGCATTATTCTGAAATAAAACTGTGAAGTTTCAATGGCCTTGGATATGTTTCCAAGTTTAGGAATCCCATGTATCACTCTAGTTGTTACCATTTCCACAGTGTCTAGTACAAGTGATAATCACCAGTGTTCACCTGGACTTCTTCACTAGATTCTCCAGTTGGTGGGTAGAGTATCATCTATGGTCTTTACATTCATTGTATACATTAACTTTTCAATTCAAATCTAGCTGTGTTATAGCATTCCCCCACCCCACCTCCCAAAGTGAAACAAACTCAGCATGGTATAGAAGCTCATCTCTTTGCTGCCTCTTTGCACACTGGGTGACCTTCACTTCCTTGACTGCTCCTGCCGTCTCTCACTACTAAGTCATTGCATATCTTCATCCGGTATACAAGAGTCTTTCCACTGCCCCCCCACCCCGGCTTGCTGACATCTCACTCTCCCACCAAGGATTACTTCAGGCTTTACTTTATCTAGGTCCTAAATTCCATGACAGAAAGGTGTCACTTTCTCCCAAATCATCTATCTCAGAGTGTATTTTAAAGCTTACTTAGAAGATATTGATGCTTTGCTGGTGAAATGACAGTCAATGCTGAGAGGTAAATTGAATGAAGATGAATGGCTCAAAGATTACTCCCCAAGATGCCTGGTGTACCTACTATGCACTCCCTAGAGCAGTTTGTGTGTGGCTTCTGGGAACTCCTGCCCAGCTTGTACCTTCAGAAGAAGATTCTTTACTATCTTCTATTGTCCCCTGGATGCCTTATGAGCTTCCTTGGATCAGAAATTTGAGCTATCATTTGAGTCATCACAGAGTTCCAGAACATCAAATGCTCAGTTAATACATTGCTTTATTTAACATTCTTCAGAATAGCTATTGCTATGTTCTTCTTCACCCTCCCAGTCCCCTCTGAATGCCTGTTGTATTTAATACCGTGAGCTAATATAGTCACTCCAGCATATTTAGCATCTATTTGTTTATCTTTGCATAAGCCAAAATGAAAGATGGACTGTTTGCTAGCTGCTCAACTTCTGTGAGTGCGGCATAATTATAAGTGAATTGGTAAGTAATGAAAACATTAAGTGTTGTGTAAAGATTATGACTCCAGTGCCTAGTAGAGCAATTAAATTTATGTTTGTTACTCTGTCGCACACTGAATGAGGATATGGTTTCCCCTGTGATTATGTAAATAGCTGATTGATAACAGCAGAGTAGTGGTTGTGAAGGCCAATTCTACTCATTATCAAATGTGTGACTAAGCAATTCATTTCACAATTGAGGTGATGATATCATGCACTGCATCATAATCCAAACGAGATCAATGTTGAACCCTAATGACTGGAACAAGCTGAAGACAGTTTCTTCTTTCTGTATTATGAAAAGTGAAAAGAATAGGAAGTGAACACATGGTTCATCAATCAATACCTGCAAATTGTGACTTGATCATCAAGGCTTTTGCCTGTGATCAACATGCACTCAATGACATGTGCTCCATGTCATTTTCAGAAAGTAAAAATACGCAAAGCCTGGTTCATTGTATAAATCAATGAGCATGGATGACCAGCTTATTTTTTCTCGCTCCTTAATTTTTTTGTTGCAATGAAGAATGTTATTTATGAATATAATCTTCAGAAATTTTTATATTTTCCAAGTGAAATTCTACTGAAATTGTATGTTGTCATTTGATTGAAGAATGACAAATGACTCTCAATAGTATGTCTAAGAATGAGGCATTTGCATTACCAGTGATAAATAAGAGAAACTTGGGACTATATCCAGATACTTCTTGAGTTCAGCCAGGTGTTTATCTACTACAGGAATGAGTTAGTTACAGCCACTGGTTCATTTGTGGAAATGTGCCATACTTTATGAAAGCTATAACATCAGTTTTGTCAAGACATATAAAGATGATCTTGGAACGGATTCTAAGAGTAGAGAAATCATTATCTTCGAGTGTGTACCTAATACTGAGTGCACAAGGCCCAGTGGTTAGGTCTAAACCTAATGATTGAACTAACAATACTTTTTTTTAAAACAGCCATTCAAAAACAAAAATGAGCAGACTGGGATATGAGAAGGCTATTCATACAGAAGAATGGAATGACCAGGGGTGGGAAGAAGTAAGAAAGGGTGACCAATGAGAGTAGGCAGTATGCATTTTATACATGCAATTGTGAAAGAACAAACTTAATTAATTAAAAAGTCTCATGGAAAAATATTTTCATATCTTTGTATCGTGTTCCTTCAAATATTTCCAATCTGGTCAGGACTGGGAAGCCACCTAAGTTGGTGAGACTTTTAAAGATCTTAGTAAAATAAAAGCAGCCTTGGGTCTGGAAGAACACATTGACTCTACTTGTGAGGATGATGAAGTATCTTGATGTTTTTCCAATATGACTGATGGACTTTTTACTGTGGGTTTGAAGATATAATACCTCCATCTTGGTGCTTTGAGCATCATTAAGAGAAATCAGTGTTAAAAGCATGTCTTCTGATATGACATGAAATTTGCACCCATGAGCTCACTGCCTCTGTGCATACCTCCAGAAGACCCGTCCAAGTCGTCATCTCACCCTGTGCAGGAAGGAATCATGAGACCTACATAGGAGCTGTGAGAAGTTAATGGATGTTGGGAAAGACAGACTCGTTTTCTTCATTGATATGTTCCCCTAGGCTCCAGTAAATGACTCTACACCAAAGCTCATAAAAACAGCCACAATAATACAAAGTGTGCCCAACGAATTTTAAAAGGACATCAAAGAAGGAAGGATCTTGTTGGAAAGAAGGTGGATGTCATCAGATTCAAAAAGACTAAGAGACAATACTGTGTATTAAAAATGTCCCAAATTCATTATACACAAGCATGAAACTGGCAAAGACAAAGAAAGAGAATAATGAAGAGAAGACCCAGTTGGGAAGGTATCTGGAGACCACACTACATGACAGATTCTTGAAACAAAATGAGGTCGAACAGTAAAAATAAAAATACACTGTAATAAATCATTGATTATTTCACCAGTAGTATGCTTTTTGAGTCATTATACTTCTGTCATACTTTTAGTAAAACTTTCTTAGTATCAGAAATATTCAGAATTTGTTAAAGTCTTAAGGTAAAAATTGTTATTCTAAAAGATGAATTAGTAATTCTGGAAAATGTTTTACTATCAGAAGGCAATATTTGTAATAACTGCAAATCTTTTTGTTCTTCCTCCAATTAGCCATCTGGCAAATGAGATATAATTGGGTCATCATTTGGCGATGCAACTTCAATAAACAGGAAGAACACTAGTCACACAATGAACCTCACTCTGTAATCTAATAAAATTTATTACCATTTCTTTCGCATTCTAGTTTTGTTTTAAATTACTCTCTTTGTTAAACCTTGAACATCTCTTTGGTAAAGACGGATAATGAGGCTCCCTTCCAACTGATAAGCAGAGAAACTAGAAATAATGCCAAGTTTTTTTCTTATTTTTGGTCATTCTGCCAATTTCTGGTAGGGTCGTATTGTTGGGGTTATTCTCTAATTCCTTATGCAGAAGTTCACGCAGAAAATGCTCACTGGAAACCTTCTGCCATGAACAGTGTACCAGCCTTTGTCATGCACACAGAGAACACAGCTTTGAGAAAGAAGTGGGAAAATCATAAAACCAAATTTAAACATTCAAGATCAGCTCAAGAAGAGGAGCATCTGGTAAAGTCTTCAAATGTATTTCCAAAATTATTCCATGTACTACTGTCTCTTGAGGTTTAAGAAGTCAAAACTAAACTTAATTTTCTTTTCTTATTATTAGCTTATTTTCTTGTTTATTGAAGACATAATCTCTTGGAGTACAGGCTGGCTCAGAACTCCTGAACCTCTTGCCTCTAACCTCTTGAGGCTGTAATGATAAGCTTGAGGCTCCACTCCTGGCTTTTTAATACACTTTGGCTAGAATTTACATTTAAGGTAGTATCCTTGTCTAGTCCAGGCAACTCAAGAGAAATAGCAGTTTGAAACTAAAATATCAGTGAATTAAATTTCAACATGGCTGATTTGAAGTTTTGATGGTATTTTTTAACACAAAAGGCAATTAATTAACATGTAAATATTGATCCATACACCAGTAACACAACTGAAATAATGAGATTCAAAAAGGTTGGTCAGAGAATAGCTGCTCTTTATGAATAGACAAGGCTGAAGATGGAGATCTGAAGCCATATTTATCTTTAACTAATGAGAAGGAGAAAGTGGCTAGTAAAACATCCTGAGTTGGAATAGTTAGGAATAAAAAGATGAACAGAGCACCAAACCATAGAAATGTGAAACTAAAAACTCTTGGATTATAATACATTTTCTATATTGATGACATATCACAAAATACAAAAAAAAAATTGGAAATTATCATAATAAAATATTTACTTTACTTTTGTTTGTATGTGTTCATAGATCAACATAAAGTAACTCTGCCCCATTAGTTGGGCAAACTAGTCTTATCCTCAGATACTGGCTGAGCCCGGTTAGCTTATAGGTATCTCCTAATTCTTTCAAGTCACCTCTAACTTGGAAGTTTTTCTCTTGTGGCACAGAGAAAAGTCCTGAGAAGCTGTCAATTTCTGAGAAGGCCTGAAAGTCCTCACAAGGATTCTCTGCCCAAGGTGTGAATTTTAAGGGCTCAACAAGGTGGTATACAAACCCACCAAAATGGCATAAAAACCTAAGAGAATGGCACAAAAACAGAAAATTAGAATTTATCAGAGAGACCGTAAGCATTTCTTCAGGGGTAACAAGACAGGAGAATGCCAAAAAAATTTAAATTGCTATGTTAGAAAAATATGGCTAAAAGAATGGACCATGAGTGTGTGTGTGTGTGTGTGTGTGTGTGTGTGTGTGTGTGTGTGTGCAACAAGACAGCATGATTCCAAAAAAAAATCTAAATTGCTATGTTAGAAAAATATGGTTGAAACCAGAAAGAATGGACCAGGAGTGTGTGTGTGTGTGTGTGTGTGTGTGTGTGTGTAATCAGGGGGAAACTAACTCAGGGCAAAGAGTTAGGCCGCTCTCCTGTCAAAGGATTAGAGGCATAGTCTTCACTTCCTTCACTTCCCTCGTGTCTTTGTTAGGATTTTATTGCTGTCATAAAGGCAATAAAATGATGAAATGCTAGCTGGAAAGGAAAAGGTTCATTTCATCTTACAAATCTCAGGTTACACTTTATCTCCAAGGGAAATCATGACAGGAAGTCAAGGCAAGAACCTGGAGGCAAGAGCTTTGTAGACACAATGGAAGAGTGTTGGTTACCAGTATTCTTATCTTCAAAGCTCCCACCAAACAGGCTATTATATACTAAGCACACAATCGATCTTCTACCCCAAAGTTCCAGGGTCATTCCTCAACCCTCCCTAAAACATGATGAAATTTGTCAC
The DNA here is from genome assembly GCA_030674055.1 of Rhabdomys pumilio. Taxonomy (NCBI): domain Eukaryota; kingdom Metazoa; phylum Chordata; class Mammalia; order Rodentia; family Muridae; genus Rhabdomys; species Rhabdomys pumilio. The sequence continues at coordinate 4,093,535 of JANHMN010000001.1, forward strand.
AGTAATGCACCATGAATTTGATATCAATTTCTGCCTTACATTTATTATTATTATTGATGCAATGAATAACATCACCAAGAACAACTTGAGAAGGAAAACGGTTTATTATATCTTACAACTCCTAGGCTACATTTTATCACTGAGAATCGTCAGAATAAGAATTCAAGACAGTGACATGGAAGCAAGAACTGAAGCAAAGGCTATGGAGGACCACTGCTTGCTGACTTGCTTATTATACCTTCCTCAATCTGCACTCTTTTACCATCCAGGATCAATTATCCAGGAGTAGCCATCACTCACAGGGAGATGGACACTCCCACATCAATAATTAATTATGAAAATGTTCCAAAGGCTTGCCTGAAAAGCAATCTTATTGGATATATTTCCTCAATTAGTTACTTCTTCCCAAATGAGTTTAACATATGTCAGGTTTGAGAAAAACAAAAAAGGAAAAACAAAATGGCCAGCATATTCAATAATGAACGTTTTGCAAAGCTGTTAAGAAAAGTCTGTGGACTTAATTCTAAAATATGGGCAGTACAAAAGATTTAAAGTGCAGTCCAATAGTCAACAAAAATCTTAATGATTTGACACAGTCATGTCTGACCTGTGGCGCAAATACCACATGCAGCTACATACTCCTTAGCTAGAAAGGAGAGCAATGGTTTGATCCACACAAGATCAACCTGGGTTATACACTGTGAGTTTTAGTTAAATATTAGACAGTTTAATATATATAGATAGAGATTAGATATGGATATAGATTTAGACATAGAATATAGAAAGAGATAAATGGAACTAGAGATACAGATAGAGATGGATATAGAGAAAGACACTGAGTCATTTTTATTTTGTTACTGTCTCATGGCCCCAAAGTCTAGTAGAAATAATTATTCTCAGCAAATCTTCTCTACTTTCTTTTTTTTTTGTCTTCTGAGTGTGTGCATGTCTACTGTGCGTGTGTATATGTGAACCTGTGTATGTGCCTGTGTGTGTATAATAGAATTGCTTATATTGCTGTTGCTTAAACATTATTTATTGAAGCATATGCAACTTATTAGATTTTTTTGAATTCAGGTGCATGTCTCTTAAGAATGAACTTTTTGTAGGTGACAATGTCAAGCAATGGTGTCAAAAATTAGGACATAGCTGGGCGGATGGATCAGAATATGTGTGACAATAACCACCTTATTCCTTATGAAATAAAATTTTCTATAGTATAGACTTCATTTTTATAAATAATAGAAATACGTGGAGTGCTTTCTGGAAATAGCTGTGCATAGCACCAGACTGATTAAATATAAATCTCTGAGATTTAAGTACACATTTAATTTTAGACAATTTTTGCATTCTTTTGGGTGAGTCAGATGTGAAAAAAGTTGTGTAGACACATGAATTGTCCACCTTGTAGGAACGTTTAAACACAGGCCAGGTGTTGTTTAGAATATAGTTCCAATTTACACAAATATAAATGTGTGCAGTGGTACTACACAAACGTGTAAATATGTATCTCTATAGAGACATAAACTTGGAACTTGGAATCATACATGCTGGTTATTTCTTAATGGTGAGATTTTTAAATGTTGAATTTTTAGTTTACTCTTTATAACTTCTTGTAACTTCTAAAACTTGGGAAGGGAGATATATCACGTTTCTGAAATACAAAACAAAAAGCTTCCCCACAGAGAAACTCAAACCAAAGCAGATGCTGTGGAAAGAGATGGAGGTGGTGATGTCTGCATTCGAGATGCAGCGGATGAAAAATGGAAGAAATTGGGGCTGATCCTTTTCTGTAAGATCAGCATGTTCTCAGAGATCCTGGCCCAGGCTGAAAGATGATGTCCTTTTCCGTGGTGCTTAATGAAGCCAACCTAAACTTTTCTCATATAGTCCTGACTTTACCTGAAGTGCCTTGGGAGATGCAGTTGACAATAGTTAATGACAGTTCAGCGTCCAACACACATATTCATCTCATCATCCTTCCATAAAATGGGCTTGCTGAGCTTACACACAAATACGGTAAAATTGATCCTCTCAAACTAGGAAATGGATTGTTTTTTGTCTCATTTTGGCCTTATGAGATATCCTGTATCTTTCTACTTAATGACCAAAATAAGGACTACATTTCTAGTGAGGAGTGTAGGCAAATGCACTAAAATAAAACATAGAACAGAGAAAAGTATAAGCTGCCAAAAGTTTGGATGCATCAATATGCAAAGCAGCGTAAAATATGCAAAGCAGCGTAATCCAGACGTGAGCCCGGTTGATTTGTTCGGCCTTCACCAAAGACATGGACAAATTTATAGCCCATTTGCCTGTCTTTCCCCAAAATTATTTCGTTTCTGAACAATAAGAAGAGCAGACTGCTGGCCTCCTTGTGAATAACTATGTCTGTACCTTGTGAGACTTGGGCACATATGCTTCAACCATAAATATTTTTCACCAGGAGCTCTAGAGAAAGCCTATTATCAGAAATTGGATGGCGTCATGCCTCTTGAGTTTAATACTAAGTGGAAGAAGTGTAAGGAATTAACTATTTGTGTCACAGCTTCAGACAAGCGACAAACATGCCAGCCTTTCACACTGAACTCAGCAGAATGGTCCAGGGGTTGTCAGTCGCCTTGCTGAGATCCTTATGATGCTGCCTCTCTTACCATGTTCACTATTCTTAAAGGTAGACCAGGAGCTAGAGAGACTCCAGAGTTAGGAGTAGTCTACTCTTGCAGAGGGCTCAAGATAGTTACAAGCACATCTCACAACCTCCTGTAACTCAAGGTCCTGGGGACCTGGACACCCTCTTCTAGTTCTTCTGCGTACCTACATTCACATATGTATACCTCCTCCATACAGGCACAATAACAAAGTATTTTTAAAATGAATGAAATTACAATCTTAAATAATTATTTGAAGATGGACCAAATATGTGCCTTTTGACTACAAAAAACAACAAAAACAAAACAAAACATAGAATTCATTCATTTAAAAGTGCTCTAAGCATGCATGGCATAGAATGGTACCATGGCAAGACTAGATAAGACTCTGAGGCTGGCCTCATCTAGCTTATGGCAGAAATTAAGTACTATGTGAATGAAAGCTTTAATTCTCACCACCTGAATACACTCGGCATCTTACCCAGTGGTAAGAGACTGAGCTACATAGAGCTTCTCCAACACACACACACACACACACACACACACACACACACATGCGCGTGCACAGACATACATGTATGTGGCTGACTTACAAACATAGCTTACTACAAACAAGGCCTTTACTTGTATAAAACTCATCACCAAAGTTTTATGCTTCCAAAATGAGTCTCCGGTTCTTCCATAAGCACCTGTCAACATCTTAGGACTGCAAGAGAAAGAATTACACCAAATGCATTCAGCCTGCAGCAATCCTGCATGGGTCATGAAGCAGGAGACAGGTATTTCTCCCCATTGCAAGTTCAAGAAAGGTCAAGTCTTAGCACACTGGAGTAGAAAGAGTTCCAGTGTAGACAGAAGTCTCACTGAATGGCTCCAGGATCATAAGAACAAAATGTGTCCTCTCCCCCAAGCAACAATACACTTAGTAAGAGATATGTGTAGACGAAGCCTTCATGGTCATTTCCTTAGATCACTACTATTTACTTTAAACGTGGGCAAATGATGTCATTAGGTTCTGCTTTCTCAAAAGAGCAAAGAATTATAAATAAAGTAGTGTTTCCAAGGAGAAAACATATAGACATGCTAATGCAAGAGCTTCTCTACTGGGTCAGATGAGGTGGAATGCTGACACCCTTAAATGTGGATGGTTTTATTCCAAGAACTGTATCCACAGATTAAAAGAAGAAGAAGAAGAAGAAGAAGAAGAAGAAGAAGAAGAAGAAGAAGAAGAAGAAGAAGAAGAAGAAGAAGAAGAGGAGGAGGGGGAGGAGGAGAAAGGAAAAGAAAAGAAAAGAAAAGAAAAGAAAAGAAAAGAAAAGAAAAGAAAGGAAAGGAAAAGAAAAAGGGAGCTGAGCAACGATGGTTATCTATCTCTGCTTCCCCTGCCATGATGGGCTGGGCCCTAAGCTGTATCAAAATAAACACCTCCTTCCTTAATTTGATCTTGACTGTATTGCCACAGCAGTGAAAAAAGTAACTAATAACATCAGATACTTGAGGACAATAATGTCTGTGTGCTGTGCTGAATAAAGAGAACTAGACAAACTTTATATCCACATGGAATATTCAACAATTGAGTGGCCTTTGCTCCTCGTGCCCACGGGATTTGCTTTTGCTCATTAACCGCACTGGAAAAGATCAATTGCAACCTGTCGCTTTGATGCAAGAAGAGACTCCTCATTGCATGTGAGAAAGTGATTTACTTTTTTTAAAAAAATAGAAAATGCCACAAACATACACAGCTTTACAAAATACTGTAGTTTTAGCACATTGATCTTTACAATAACTATTTCATGATATCTAATGACTGTGATAATTATCATGAATATAACTTTACTTAAAATAGCATCTCTTTGGGAATTTAGAATAGAAAAAGACTGTATGTGCAAAATTTTTGTCTTATTTTTCTGTAATTGAAATGTTATTTACCTCTTCCTAACAGGGCAAGCTGCCTGTATAAGGTGATATTTAAAGGCAATGCCAGATTCCAGCTGCTCTCATTCAGCCTGTGTATTTAATGCTGCTACCTCTCTTTCCTTAGATGTCATAAAAGGGCAAACTCAAATATCCAGTGTTTTCGTGCAAAATGTCATTCATCACCCAGCTACACCCATGCACTTATTATAAACCATTACTGGATAAGATCCTTGCAAGAAAGCCTGGGGTATCTTATATATCCTATTAAATCTAAAAAAACTGGTCTGCATTTGGCAGACAGAAAGGAATGGCTTATACAACACATGCTTTAAAATACTTTATTCATTTTTGCCTTTTCTAAATGTGTACCCACATGTTTTAATGGGTTAAAGATGTACTTTAAAAACTATATTTTTATAAATTTCTGTGGTGAAGAAAACAATTATTCCTAGCTATCCATGAGGCAGGCACAAGATCGGATTTGGGAAGACCAATTTGATGCTCCCCATTTGATCTCTGAGTGGCATGTACTCCAGAAGGAAGTTTAATTATACATCTGACTCCCACTCACCCATTTGGCAGGATTCCATTTGATTTTATTAAACACAGACTTGAAAACATGAGGCAGAGCTTCATCTTCCATTCTTTTTCATCCACCAAGAAAGTAGAGTTTGGAAGCTGAAGTTAAAATTCTTACAGATGTAATTTCCTGTTCCTTCTTCTTTAGATCTCATTCCCTCAATCCAAAAAAGAAAATATTTTTATGTGAGCACTTTGGAGAAGGTAACTTGCCCATTCTACAACCTCTGTTACAGAGAAGAGCAGTTGGTAAATGACCCTTCCCATGCTAAGGAACTCTCAAACGTCTGCATATAGTGCAAAGTTTAATAAAACAAGAGGACATCATAATCTTTGGAGAAACACCTGGGCCCACAGATCTACAGGCTCCAGTCACTTCTCTCCCACATTCTGAATTGAATCTTCCATTGAAAAAGCAAAGTGTTGTGAACAGCCAAAAAAATAAATAATTCTAAATACTTGAAGCTTAGTGTTGAATTCGTTACTCTTCATGTATGTAATACTGCACAGGTCAAACACCTCTAAGGCTCAGTTTTTGGTTTTGTTTTTTTTAAATGAGTGCGTCATAATAACTTTTGATAATAAGGAATGTAATGACATAATACATAAAGACATTAGCCCATGGTAGACTCACAGTAAAAGCAGGACAACATTTGCTATAGAAAGAATGGAAAATTGTACCTTTATTTAGGAACTTGATAAAGAATGAGACACCGCTTGAATCACTTTATAGTCTGGGGACATCAGAGAGTAGGAGGTGACAGGTGAAAAGCAGGCTGCTCTGAGAGCACAGAAAGGAGAAGACTCCTGTCCAGGAAAGGAACCGATGACAGGTCATCACAATCATATGAGATGACCTGTTTGTTCTGTACAAATGAAAGGGGATGTTAAAATAAATAGAAGAAAGATAGCATTGCCTTTGGGGTTGGATATTACTGCCATTCTCAGGAGAATGGACCTGGCAATAGCCCATCCTAGAAAGAAAACTATGCATCCAAACCTCAACTGAGACACTAACCACCACTCCCAACTCCCCCACCACTACAGAAGCCACATGTATTTTTTCATGGCTCTAGCACACACAGGTAATGAAGGGCTGAATGGGGATGAAGGAGCTTTTGTTAGTTCTGTGCAAGCTGAAGGAGACTCCGGTGACATAGCTCTGTTGAGTCACCCAACATTTTGTAGGTAACCACTCAACTATTGTCCGAAAATGACCCCAATGTATTAATTAATTTACCAAAATAAACTTTAATGAAGTTGTCTGTTAATTCTGTGGGTGTGCTATCTGGAGTGATTATGCATGTTCTTATACTACCCAGACAAAGAAACACAATAGGAAATAGTGAGTTCATGAATCCCTAATTATTCATAAACCCATGGCAGGTTTGTCTGAATATTTGTAACCAGCCTTCTGTAATCTCTTTTTAAAGAACAAAGGACAGATACTGACCTTACTCATGAACGGAGTACAGAGATTCCTTAGGGACCATTAGAGGGAAAGATGATGACTTTAACTTTCATACCACAATAATGACATCATTGTTAATCATAACATTAATAATAAATTATCCTTGGGTAAATTCTAACAAATTCACAGACAAAATTATTCATTTCAAGGTTTGGTAACATCAAAGGTTTGAACACCTACAGTTTCCAAATAAAACTCATCACATGAGTAACTTGGCTACAACTGTTTAATAAAGGACTTTGTATTCAATATGCTTCATGGGTCCTTAGACCTTATAAGATCTCTCAGCCTCTGAGCAATCTTAGGATGTGTTAAGTATCTTTTCTAAAACTATGCTATCCCTCTTCTGCCCACCAGAGGCAAACACTTCATTAGTAGCTGTTTATTTTCTCCTTCATGGTTTGCAGTAGCTAGGGAACCATTGAAAGGATACATCTGCTGTTTTATGAATTACCATTTTTGATTGCCATTTAAATCCGATCTGTCCAACATGGTTTTTCACAAAAATTGCTATACAGGTCCTAGAAGATTTACCTTCAATTGTCATTTTTGCAACCAATTGAAAACAAAGTTATGTCTTATATCTTAGGCTTTGCACCCTCAAACATGCTTATACATACACTAGAATAAAATAATTAAGATTAAATTTTATCATAGTAATAATCAAAATAATCATAAACTTATGAACACTTTGATTTTACATTTTAATATTAATGAATTAAAATATAATTACATAACTGTTTCCTTCCATTTTCTCCCTTCAACCTCTCCTTTAGCCCCTCCTTCCAAGCTTTCTCATCTCCCCACTGCCTCCCACTCAGGTTGATGGCCTATTTCTCTTTAACTATTATTTTAGATAGAAAGATGCATAAGTATATAAATGCAACCTGTTGAGTCTTTCTCTGTTGTTGTTGCTACTGTTGTTTATGTGTATATTGCTTCAGAACTGAACACTTTGTATTAAGTCACCAATCACATGGCTCATCCCTAAAAGAGACTAATTCTCCCTCTCTGACAAATCATTCGCTGCCTGTAGTCCTTTGTGTAGGGCAGCATCTCTCACGGGTCTTCAGGTATCTATAGTCCTTTGTGTATGGTGGCATCTCTCATGGGTCTTCAGGTGTCTATAGTCCTTTGTGTAGGGTGGCACTCCATTAGATCCCCTCCTTTCACTATCACAGGTCGTCAGGTGTCTGTGGGCCTTTGTGTAGGGCGGCACTCCATTAGACCCTCTCCTTTCACATCAGCATGTCTCCTGATACTGTCTTTGACTAGGTCACCCCAAATCATGATCACACACTGACTTTACATTGCAGATGAAAGTTTCTCAAAACATACTTAGAAGTATTGTAAAGAAGAATGTACCTGTACTTTCCCCGGCTTATAGTCATTCCTATTCCAGCTGTAGAGCCTTTAAGCCTTTTATAATCTTAATAATTTACACACACAAAAAAAATCTAACTTCTTTTCAAATTCTTCTAATCTGGACTCCCTGGGAATTATAACTAATGGTATATGACATCAACCTCTTAACAATTAAGACACTTCTACCACTATGCAAACTCTCAAGCTACTTCATCTTTAAAATAGTTATATAAATACAAATAGCCGCATGTATTTCTCCAATTTACATTGACTATAATCTGCTGCAAATAAAAGTGATACAGCAGGTAACTTCGTTTTGCCATCAGTCTCTTCATATCTTTCTCATATGTCCATTCACTTATCAAGAATTTCCAGAAGTTTTGAGGATGCATCTGTGAGGAAATAAATTTTATTTATTATAATTCTAAATTTAATATAAGGTAACAAAATATGTAATGGTCAGAAAAGAATGGAGTAAGAAACATTAAGAAATTTGCTTCATTACAGAGATGAAGACTAGTGAGAAGCTACAAGGGGTGACTGGGATGTATGTGTGGGGAAACACTTAATCCACTTAATCCAGAGAAATGGATAAATGGGCATGAGAGTATCAAAAGAGTAGATGGGCATTAAACAAATAATAACTGCATAAAGGCGTCTGAAGGTACATTCTTTCTGGACTAGAAGGGAAGCCATGTCAGTTTGAATGTGTATGCTTTCACTGGACTGAAGCCACTGGAAAAGAAGTTAAAATCCACCTATATGCACCTTGCTTCCTTATTGGATGATGGTGGATGTGGAGTGACTTCTCAATTTAGAAATTAGTTCATTTCTCTGTTCTCTCTGTATTTGATGTCTGTAATATCTTATAATGAAGCTATAAGGATTTTGCCAAATGAGGCTTCTTGATTTGGGGCTTTTGAACTTCCTGGGAGTCAATACATTTTTTTTAGTACAAAACACTCAATCTTTTACTGTTGTTGAATCAAAAAGAATCAAACAGAGATAGGTGGAGTGTTTAAAGTTCAAAGGTAAGAAAGTCTCACACTTAATAAAGCCAGTCAATCTGTCCTGAAAAAACCAGGTGAAATATGAAACCATCATGTTATACAACTACAAGTCCCTTCAGTAGAATAACACAGAGCCATGGCATCACCAAGGCCTTGAAGCAGAAAGAAAAGGATTCAATGGCACAATGGTTCATCATGGAGAAGAAGAGGAGCCGAAGAATATATAGAGAAGAAATAAGCAATGATATAGAGAGAAAGCCATTAGTGTGTGTGACCTGGATTTGTGGTTAAAGAAGAAGCAACTGTTCAGCTTAGCAAAGTCAAACAAGATTAGACTAAGAGCTCACCTTGGATTTTGAAATGTGGAGATATCTGGTGACCTAAATAGGCGTCTTTTCAGTAGACTCAAAGAATTAAAAGGCTTACTGAACGTGTATTAAGAAAAAAACGAGAGCATCAGCATAAGCAAACGCTTACAAACAACTCACAAAGCAAAACAGAAAACGGGGAAATAGTTGGAGACAAAAAGGCTTTAATATAGAACAAATAACAAAGTCTTTGTGGATGTAAAACTGACACATAAAATGTTCCAGGAAAAGTGAAAAGTAATCAATACTTAAAAGTAAGGTAAACTATGGGAACAACAACTTCAAAGTAGAAGGAGCAATAAGAAAGGCACCTGGAGGTGGAGTGAGCATCTTTTCTCAGATCAGAACTATTGGCATAGTAACAGGAAGAGGTAGAAGGTGACAGGAAGTTAGAGGGAGGTAAAATCACATTGGTGCTCTTGTCTGGCTATTTAAGTTTTCACAATGGAGAAGAAAAGAGGATCTTAAAATCTCTTTTAAAACTTGAGAAGATAGAAAATATTACAGATAATAATCAAGGAGAACGAAAGGTTGAAGGGAGTAGAAAATTCTAGATTAACTGCCAGGTCTCAATATAGACTCACTTTAGGTTAGTGATCCAGAATTTGGAAGTAATTTATTCATTGAATTTTTCAGAATAATTCAGTTATAGAATAACAGTTTGCCATGAAGAATGGTTATAATTTTGGTTAAAAAAATGTGATTCAGCAAGAAAGAGGTATGCATTAAGGAGAACATAAAAGAAATAAAAGATTATTATAATGTTTCCGGAAAGAAGACACTCCAGTCAAAGAAACCAAGTATGGAGAAGGATGATGAGATCAATGAACTGCAGGTTGTGGAGATTTCGAGTGAGTGTTGGGATGCAAATATTGGCGAGTTTTCTTAGAAAGTTAAAAGATGATTAAACAGAGATCATGGAGCTTGAAATTAGGCTTTTGTTCTGGTAGTAATAGTATCTTCTCATAAAACTAAGCATCTGTCTAGATGGATACTAGAATAATTAGAGTGTTAAAGAAATAGAGTCCAAAGTACATAAGAGATAACCCCCATAGATAATGAGTGGTACCATCATGTCAGGGATAACATGGAAAAAAGTAACAAGGAGCCTATAGACACTATGTTCAAGGCAGGTCAGAAAATAACATAATCAGCAAGGAGGGACTGTGACTGAATGAGCTTCGTGACATGAGATTTATGGGCTTTGGTTAGGAGGAGGAAGAAAATTTAAAACTGTCTAGAAGATGAAAGGCTATGATTGTATTCTGCTTTACTCTAGCCTAGCTGATACAAATATGGTGAGAAGAAAAACTTCTACCACTGGCACCACTTCTGTAAGCAGCATCCTTGGATGAGAGATATGTTTCAGGCAACCTTGAGAAGGTGGGGTTTCTATGAAGATGACAGAGCTGTGGAGGGTACAGAACCATGTTTCAGATGGGAAAATTGATGTCAGAAATGTAAGTGAAATTCTATTGCAGATTAGTATCTAAGCAAAACTGGAGAATGACAAATTTAATATTCTTGTGTTAAATGGGAAAAGGAATTGGTCTTGGGCTCTGGGAATTTTAAGTCATATTATTTGACATAAAGAAGTTACTTTTTTGCCATGACCAGGGACTGGGATCCAAACTTAACTGTTAAAACAACAGGTCCCTGGGAAGTATCAAACTTTGCACTTGGCATTAATTGTAGAGTGAGTTGCAACCCACTTTGGTATTGATAAGATCTGAGATATTCTCCTTTAACTAGCTGAACCAGGTGGCATACTTCAAGCTTCTCCATATTCGTAGAAAAGATAATCAATTTGCCTCTTGCCACTATATGAGGCCATGTTATTTTGGTGGGAAGCATATCAAGAAGACCATCTTGTATACAATGTGCATTAGTCCTCAAAACACATTCAGGATCCTTAAACGTAGCCTTTATGCTTAAATTCCACTCAGCCATTGATCAGGCCTATAACACTAGCATGATTTAAAAATATTTGAACCAATCAAGCCAATACATATGACATACAATGTTGTGAGCAACATTTTTCATTAGCCACAAGTCCAGAGGCTAAAGAAATCCATCACAGGAGGCCAAAGCACTCTTAGACATCCATTTTGCCACAAATGAGAAACAAATTGCCTTTTTGTCACAATTATTGGTTGAAAAGGAGTGTCCAAATTATGACATACTTAAGAGTCAAACGAAGCATTTATTTAGAGTTCAGTCCTGTCTGTGTGTCAGCTAGAACTCATAAAAGAATAAAAAAATGTGTGGCCAAGTTATCCTGACAAAGAATGTAGTCTTTAGCCTGCTCAGAGAGGACTGATTTGCTTACCCATCTATGGAGGTGGAAGAAACCCAATGTTTCTATGCCTCCCCTGAACATAGAGTGTTAGACAATCCACAGATTTGGAATATCATGCCCTATACTGAACTAAGGAGCTGTTTGACACTGGGTAGATAACTAATTTTCAATTCCTAGCTTCTACTCAAGAATTAGACCACAAAGACCACTATGCAACTTTATAATTGCTGCTCCTTCCCTGTCATCTAGGCATTGGTCCCACAGAAGTCTATTTGAGCCAATTTCTTCTTTTAAATATAAGGTACTACCATTTTTATTTGTTGTTTACTTAGCTATTCTGTTGTTTACCTAATAACTGATCTCTAATTATTCCAAAGTTACCATGTTGTATAATAAAATCTTCCATTGATTTGGGCCAGGTGACTCAGTGAGGAAAAAAATGACCATTCCCTTGTAAGGAGTCAAGTGAATTTAGAAATTAGTATTTTCACTGAGAAACTGTGTAACTGGAAGCAATGAAGAAAACGCCCTGAGATGCGGTCACACAGGAAGAAGTTCTGCATGGTCAGGAGGGTGAGAACAGGAAAGCAAAGCATAAAAAGGGAGAGCAATGTGTACAAAGAGTCGGAGAGAAAGGATCTGCCAACAGTTTTGTGAGGTGATTGTGAGTAATTCTAAACACGTGGACAAGCTGCTGGATGTAGTCACTAGCCAGAACAGCAAACCAAGTACTTTGCTCTAATATAGGAATTTTAGGGTTCAGTGTTTCTTCACTAAACTCTCTTGATAAGACTTTCCAACTGATTATGTCTCAGAATGTATAGCATCTCTCCACTTTCTATAAAATGGTCAAATCCAAGACATTGAACTTAAATATTATTTTGTTTAAACTTCCATTGAACTCCATAAAAGGTAGCCCTGTGCTCTGCCTCCCAGCTAAGCAATTAAGGATAACCAAAAAGAGTAATTAATTAAAAAACTATTGAAGACAAGAGTGGAAAACCTTTTCTGACAGTCTCTTATCTAAAAGCCATTGAAGAATTTCTGGGAAATTTTTACAAAGAGAGTGTGTACACTCTTGGGATTGAATCTGTGTTATAGAATGGGTACATGGCACTGAAGTCAGTCAGGATGAGATCTGCTGCAGCAGCAAACAACCACATATTTCAATGACTAAAGCAACTCTGCATTAGAACCCTGTCACATGGTCAGACCTCTGTTCATGGTTCTGACTCTGGAACCCTGGCTGATAGAGGAGCCACTGTTTGGGGGATGAATGGCTGCTGTAGGAGAAAGAAAAGATGAGTAGAGTGTCTCTCCTTACAACCAATTGCTTAGGGTTGAACTGAATCTAAATTTCCTGGTTAAAATAAGTCCAGAATTGTATCACATTAGAAGTTTAGCAATCTCCTTACCAACATTACTAGCTGTTTTCAGAATTTAGCAAACTCACATGAAATGACATCCTATTGTCTATGTATCTGTAACAATCAATAGTACCATGGTTTTTTTTTTTAAAGGTAATTTTTTTTCATTTTTTGTAAGAGTAGTTTCAGCCTATGAATCATGTCACTGGCCATATAACTTACATTTTCACCTTTGGGTCAAGTTCTTAATTGTATGAATTGATATACAGGGAGTACATTTCTTAAAACTTGCTAGAAAATAAATTATTCTTCTGAGCCAAGTCAGTTCAAAGCCTCTTCCAAGCTTTAAAGCCAACACTTCAATCACTTTAATCTCAGTTGTAAGTTCCATCGTCACCTTCTCACGATTATTCTCCTGATGCCAGGGTGTTCTAAAAATGTTCATCATACAACTGTGACATGAACTTTCTTCAGAGATTAGGTGAAGATAATTAAGAAATTTAATATAGATTCTAAACTTTATAAGACCACAAGGAGCACTGTTATAGAATAGAAAAAATGGGTAAAGGAAAATTTAAAAAAAAAATCATGTTGAACTGGCCAAGTAGAAAATGGTTTGTAAAAGTAGATTTAATTTAATTTGAAAATACTTTTTGATTCTCACTTACTCCAGTTAAAAATTTGTTATTTTCTTTTGTATTAAAATCCTGAAATAGAGAAATCTACACGTGCTGTTTAAGGAATATATTCCATAGTATGAGCATATCGGTGCATGTACTCGGTCATGTGTCAGAGGCAATGAGGTAGAAATGAACTCTGGGTACAGTGAGACCAGAGACACAATGATCTTCTCTGCATGAGCAGTCAGAACCGGGTTCACAGGGCACCTGACCAAGAAGACTGAAGCATGAGCAGCTACCCAACCAGTGTAAGCTCTGACTGCAGCACAAGTGATATGGATACCCAGTCACTGTATAGTTGCTTAAATTCTGCTCCTATAATGACAACTCCACCATACCTCTCTCCCTGTTCTTACATCTTTCTCATCCTTGCGATCCAAGTTCAGATGTTATGTTGTACACAGTAACTTAAACACATTTACTTATATTCTAAAGAGTTCTAATGTATTTGCAGACACTGAAAACATAAATTCAAGATTCTAAGTCTAAAACCATAGTATTTACTGACAATATAGTATTCTCTGATCTCTTTACTTGGCTCCACCTGTACAGAACCAGTATGAGTCCCTCCATGACTCCAACCAAAATGACCAATGCTGGCATGACTAATCCAAAGGAAGAGAATCAAAAATCATGAATCACATGTTTGAAGCTAAAATAAAATCATATGACCAAGCTAGGAAAACAGGATCTGTCAGTAGGTCTAAAGGGAAGCCTCAGATTCAAGGCTGAATACTAAGACATTTTAGAATGGCATAATGTCAGAAGCAATGATCCATATCTCAGCAGTCCTCCAGGGATGACATCCCTATCACACTATGCTTATTTTTAAGTAGTGTAACTTATGTTTTGAAAATAGGGATTTGGCTGAATACTTTCTAAAACTATTTTTATATAAATATACTTAAGAGCAGTAACTCATATATAAAGCAAAAAAGAGAGCTTGTTGAAAGAATGCTTTAAAGGCTAGTGTCATCAAAGCAAGCGCTGAATTACTGACCCAGAGTTTAAAAAGGACACATCCTGGTGACCATCATGGTAAGGACTTATGGGCCATTACTCTAGGGTGACATATCTCCATAGAACTCCATGGGTCAAGGGTCTTCTTTTCAATCGATAAACTGCGGATAGAAACAAAATTTATGTATTCAAGTAGAATGAAACAAGCTAAGTACTCACAAAAAGGGGCGTTTACATTTTGAGAAACAGTGATAAAACACAAATATGAGAACAGCATTGTTTTTATAAGAGGCTCAGAAGGAAGTGAAATAGGATAATACTGTGTCATTGTCCTGAGCATTGAATCAATGAGGTAACCAGCTGCTTTCTCTCACTGTGTCTGTTTTCAGGGAAGAGGTCAGTTAATGACTTAAAAAAGCAGTCCCTGAAAAATCTTTCTGTGATGTCCTGTTGCATTATGAGGTAGGACAACAACATTGAAAGATGTCTATAATCTGTAGGTTTCCAATACATGAAAGTACTAACACAGAGAACAAATTTTTGTCAATTTTGTAAAAAAAAAAAAAAAAAAAAAAAAAAAAAAAAAAAAAAAAAAAAAAAAGCATGCTTTACCTTGTAATTCAAAATAATCAGCTATTTGTAAAATATAGGAGTTTATCTTACTGGACATTTCAAGTAGGTAAACAGTAAAGAGTTATAGACAACTTCACAATAGAATAGGATAAAGAAGTCACTCTGTCAAAACAAGAATCTGAGTATTCTTGAACGAAAACACACGTTGAATACGACAGAGTCTCTGCATCATCCAGGACCCAACAGCTTGTTCAAGCAGAAAGCTGAGATGCTGATGTGTAGAGCAAGCACTCAGTGAAAGAACAACTGCATATTGCATACTAACATCGTTCTTTATCATATTACTCATTTGCCTACTGCATTATTCTACTACAAGGCATTTTACTGAAAATACAGTAAGACTATGAGCTGTTTTGTATCTATGCGTGTGGCTATACTATATTGTTCACTCTGCCCATTCACTTAGACATAGATGGGGCTCAGGAATGAGAACTTTAAAGCACAATACAAAACAGTTACTGCAATCATTCACGGTGTAGACACACGATGAGTACAAAGTGAGAAACCATTCAGTATTCAGTCTTTATTTCCATGGATACTACCACGATATTACATTCCAGCTCTCAACAGATATTAAAGTCAAACAACCTTTACTGTATACGAGTGAATGTAGGTGGAGTATAAAGAACTTAAAGAGAGGAGCCAATTTACCTGCAGTATGACCCAGAGAGACGGAAATCAAAGAGATCCATACTAGGAGTTCAAAGGTTGGCCAATTATCAACTGCCAGGAAAACTGTCCTAACTCAAGGTCAATGTTTTCCATTTGGGGTAAGCCCTGTTGTCAAACTTCTTAAAAAATCGAAATAAGTAATGCAGAGTAATTCTGGGTAGAAACTTTCATCTTGAATGCACTGGACTAATCCGCAGAGATGGGAACCACTGGCCTTGACTTGGAAATTGCTTCTGACTGCCCTCAAAGTTACTTCTCGTAGACATGTGAAACTATTTATAGAACATTGCAGAATAGATTCTAGGTCCCATGACAAAGACCTTAAAAGAAGTTTATAGTTTATTCTTCTTGGAGTTATCATGACTTTAGAATCTTGAAAGAAGTGTATTAGTTCACTGGAACTTTTATAAAGAATCTCAGGTGAGCCAGCATTTCCCAAACCCAGTATTCTGGAACCCTTTCTTATAGATTAGGTAATGAAGAAACTATAACCAGTAACTTCTGCAATTGAAGACTGAAAATGTAGGAAGTATTACTGCAGGAAGACATTACTGATCAAATAACTAATGAGGATTTTATGTCCACTTCAGTTAAAGTGATTTTTTTCACAACAGCACCACCTGATACTACACTAGCAGACCTGATAGCACATCACAGCTCCAAGAAACAGAAAACTCAGCTGATGAGTTGTGGGGTGAAGTTATATAGTCTCATAGCCTGTTTCAGAGTACAAGAGATGAAGAATGTTTATATTCTAGAAACTGCACCATGAAAAAGAACTATATTGTTTGTTCGGTGGGAAAGTCCATATGTCTTGTGCAATTATTTCAGTGCTGTGCCCCACAGTTGTCAACCACAACAAAAACCTATCTAGCACAGCGTCAGTGTAGCTTGAAAAAGTAAAAGAAGAAAGAGGAGGGAAGAGAGGGCAAGAGAACAGAAAAATAAACCTGAGAAGACAATCCTCAAAGCCCTTGGAGAAATGTTTTTTTAATCTTGAATTTATAAACAAGTATAATGCTATAATGACCACAAATCAGGAACATTAAAAAAAAATTCTAAGCCCTGTTATGTCCCTTTTCTCCATGGAAAATAACAACCCTGAAAGTTCATTAGCACTGTGAGGGTCTAGACCACCATTGAAGCTGAAGAACACATACGGACCTGGAATAATAACTGTACAGTGAAAGGACAGTTTACAAATGAGACCCAGTGACAAAGACCACTTAGAAATGAGCTGTTTTTTTATAGTCACATGGGTCCACCAGCAAGTTACCGAGAGAGAGAGAGAGAGAGAGAGAGAGAGAGAGAGAGAGAGAGAGAGATGTTCCACATAACACCATAATTTACATGGCTATTCCAGATCCTTAGAGACAAACAGAATTCTGAATTCTGTTCATGGACACAGTTTATGTTCTACGCCATAATCTGGTAAAAGAAGATATTTGTGGCAAACAATGTCTTATATGATCTAAATCAGTATGTTTTTTCCTGACCAAAACTGGGATCTCTAAGTACTTTGGGATGTACTTTGGGATGTACCTCATGGGAGTCAGGAGAAATGACCATTGGACCATACCCTATATTAAACCGATAATTTCTGTCATTTCTTGACTCATTCATTTTTTTGTTTGGTCTCTGAACTACAGTGTATGGAGTACATGATCATTACATCCTACAACCTTCATTTCTCTCTCTCTCTCTCTCTCTCTCTCTCTCTCTCTCTCTCTCTCTCT
>JANHMN010000001.1:4111252-4143350 GCA_030674055.1 Rhabdomys pumilio
CTCTCTCTCTCTCTCTCTCTCTCTCTCTCTCTCTCTCTCTCTCTCTCCATTTGCTGAATGATTTCCTATGGTTTAATTTTATTCTGTGTTTTCCCATCAATCTTCTGCTAACAACCAACTCCCTGCAAAAGAGAATCAAACTGAAAAAATTTCTCCACGTCTTACTTCATTAGCTTCCTGTTATTATTAAAATAAGACTCACTTTCTGTTTTCCCTTTATGTTTCTGTAATAAACACCCTGACAAAAGCACTGTGAGGGTTATTTTTTAGCTCATGATTCCAGTTACAGCCAATTACCTCAAGGAAGTCATGATGCAGATGTGAGCAGCTGCCCATCACGTCCACAGTCCAGGGCAGAGAGAATAAATTACTGCGTGTTACTGATCTTTATTTTGCTCACTTCCTCCTTTATATCCGAGGACCCAAACCAGTGTGTGTGCTGTGGTTTTAGGCTGGGTACTCCGCATCAACTAATAACAAAATCCCCCAACACACATGTCCATGGGCCCATCTGATATAGACACTCCCTTAGTGACCTCTTCTTCACACAGGATTCCACAGCCTGGACACCTTAGGTTGTCTGTCATTCTACTTACCACGTTTAGTTCAGCTCCTGCTCTGTCTCTCTTGTCGACACCTGTGCTATACCCTTCCCTTTATCACTGGAATACACCAAGTTGATTTTCTTCCAAATGGCTACCTGCTTGAATCCCACAACATGAATTGCTCTGATATGTAGGCATCCATATAATTACCTTCTGGTCTTTAGTCAAATTCACTCTGTGAGAGCTAAACTCTGGACATCAGCATTCTCAATTTTGTCTCAGTTTTGCCCTTCTGTCACTTGTGGGTGTTTATTATAAAACTGCCCAGTGAAGAGGCAAGTTCATCCATCAGTTTATTCTCTGATAAGATCCTACTTTTAAAATAGTATTTGAAAGAAAATAAGTGTTGATAAACAGATTTGAACTTGAAGAAATGAGCAGCTTACTCATTTGAAACACATTTTGGTCAAATTTTGAAACAGTAAATCTAAACTCACTATAATGCTGTAAAATACTATGCTTTGGGTCCTTCTGATATCTACCCCTTGCATTGGAGGGGTGAAGCTAAGGAATCTTGAATATTTCATGGAATCACAGGATGTCCATTGGTATCTTGGTAAAAGTGAAATGCCTGTTTCAATGGAAAAATGGTGTTTACTGAAGCAACTACAGAGGGCACCCAGAACCCAGAAGATATTTTTATGTTCTCTGTCTTGTCTATTCTAATTGTGTCAGAACATCCTTTACTTTACAGATGGCAAAATTCATTCTAAACCCAAGTAACACCTGCCTCAGCTATTTGGAGAAATACTGTGTCACCATTCATGTGCAACCTCATGCTTCATGTAGGATACTATGTCACGAGAATTTTGTGTGTTCATTTAATCTCACAACTTTTTAAGAAGATAAATGTCCACATTTAATGAGTAAGAAAATGACATTCAGACACTTGGCTAATTGGGTGTGCAATGAGGTCATATCCATGTCTTCTATACACAAGAGCCTGGGATCCTAACTGCTGCATAAAGTCTATCAGAGGAGAAAATGTGCTTTCAAGGGAACACTTGAATTCATCACAGAGAAACAAAGAAAAGCTGAAGATTGCATAAGTGTGGGTTTCTTTTTGGGTTCTATCACAAATTATTAATATTTTAAATAAGCTAAGGGGTCTGTAGAGGAAGTACCTTAGAACGTGTTAGATAGTAGAAGGAAAGTGAGTAGACATGAAATGACAGTGTACACATAAAAACTGAGGGAATGTTCAACACTTGGACTGTCATTGAGGTGAATCTTAAAACTTGAGGAAATTCACAGTTAAGAGCCCAAGTAAGAAGGCCAAAGAAATGGTTCAGTAGTCAAAGGTCTGTCCTGTGCCTGGGAAGGACCTATGCTCAGTTCCTAACACCCATTTTGGGGAGCTCACAACTGCCAGTAGACTCTCCAGTCCTACTCATATGTGTGTACACACATGCTGAGAGAGAGAGAGAGAGAGAGAGAGAGAGAGAGAGAGAGAGAGAGAGAGCGCATTAAATAAAAGTAAATGCCAATCAAAAGCTATGTAGCAAAAATGTTGCTGAAATGTAAGCCACTTAACCTGCAATAATAAGCATCTCATACTCCACTTGGAGACTGGTGGAAGACCGTGTGCTTTTCCAAGGCTCATGAAATAACAAGGCTCTGGTGTGTCTGACCCAAGTTCAGACCCTCTGACTTCAACTTTCACTTTTTTTTTTTTGCTTTCTTTCTTAAGCGTGTCATCGTAGCACTGACCTCTGTAAAATCTAAGGCTCTTGTATTGTTTCCGTCTTTGTTTTCCATCCTTCAACACAAGATAGACCAAAATATCGCCCTAAAGATTTGAAACATAATGAAAGTTGTGTCATCATACCACAGAGAAGGCAAATTTGTATATTAAAATGTTGATTCTTGTACTTTAGAGCTTGGGCGTGCTGTAGCCTGTATGAGCAGAGTGAGGAGTCCTAAACCACCACACCTTCAGGGGAAAGGCTTCGGCCTTCATGGGTAACTAGTCCCAACATCATTGCCCATTGACTACACAGCCTTGTAAAGACATCTTATTTATTACACAATTGATTCACTGTGCTCACAGCCAACTATAACTAATGACTGAATTAAACTCGTCTAAGTCACGCCACAGCCTCTTTTGCTTGAGCACCTCACCACACTGCAGCAAACAAAAGCCCTGGGGACATCTGAACCAACAGTGCTGCAGCAAAGCCTTCATTCACACTGTGAGGACTGAAACACAAGGCTGGACATCTGTTCATTCGGAGGCTGGCTTCTGCTGTCCAGTGCTGGTTGTATCCTCTAGAGTTAGTGTTTGCCTATATTTTAAGGGAAAAATCTATATCTATCTTATACCTTATGTGTTTCATAACAGATATCCATCCATTCACTCCTGATTCGAACTTGTGTGGGAAATTATCCAAAGGCAATGTTGTTGAGTTGTACAATCCACATCGTCAAGCGCTTCAGTACTTAGCAGATAAAGCAAAAATATGTATTTCAACGTAAATGTCAATCTAATTGTGTCAAAAAGCATAAGCAGTATAAGAGTACATTCAGGTGTATATCGTTACTCCCAGACTAGAAGATATTAATTTAAATCATGTTAGACAAAATAAAGAAGACTGGAAAAATAGACATACAGAATATATAATTCAGAATGATAATTCCTATTAACACCAGTAACAACATAACTCAATTTTGTGTTTAACCTTTAGCCCTCTTAACAACCCTGAATTTATCAACAAGGTTCTGTTACCTTCCTCTTTTCTAGTGACCTTACCTGACCTAATGGAAACAGTCCAAGTCCACACTTAGTCCAAGACACTAAGTTCAGACCCACTTTATGAGCTAAGATATATAATCCAATTACTGAATTTGCTCAGCACACTACAGGATTTTTAATTCCTTGGTAATTTTTGCAAAGGAAACACCTGCCTATTCATACATTCTACTCCTGAACACGCCCCAGTGAATAGGTAGTCGTTGTCAATCAAATACATCTATCAGAAGAGCATCCAGCAAAAAGACACTTCCACTGAAGAACATTTGTTTGTGTTATAAGTACTAAAGGAATGATAATTCAACCACAACCAGGAACACGTCATGTCTATCACTTCAGGTTCATACTAAAGCAAAAATATTCTCCTTAATATTTCATACGTCTGCATGAAATTCCAACAATGACCGCAACGTGTAGGGTTCCTGAATTCTCAAATTTATGTGAAATTAAATGTATTCTGCCTCATGAAATCTGTGCAATAGTGAGTGATCAGAAGAATGGGTGACATGCTCCAAGTAGAAGCAAAACCTGCCTTGGCTGAACATAAACTCATTCAATAGGCTACACACGGTTAAGTGGCTGGATTCGTTATCCTTGTGAGAGAACTAAGTGGCACAGCTATTTAGTTCACATTTGTCTGTTCTTCTGCCAGCTGTTTGATGTGCACTTTCAGTTGATGAGTGATCCCTATCCTCAGGGAATTGGGCCAGAGAACCCAATAGATAGATGCAAAGAAACTTAAAAGTCTGCACACTTGATTATCTGAAGGACGGGAGAAGAATGTCTATCAAGGACTTCAAAATGGCAGTCCTTGGAGCCTGAGGTGCACTATACAAGGACTCTGCATGGGCATGCTGAAACCCAAGAATGCAAGAATAGGTTTTCCACACAAAGATACTCAACCAGGACAAGAATGGGCACACATCTATCCCACAGTCCAGAATGCAGATCTGCTTCTAGAATAGGGAATGGTTTATATTTACTAGTTCAAAGAAAAATATGGTCCCCTCATAAGTTATGGACTTAAAGACCCTCTATTGAAGTGTACACACTACCTCCCTCAGAGGTGCAGGGTGAGCTATTCCTGACCTAAAAACAACAAAAAAATATTTATCATCTTTTATTAGGTATTAGATGTTATTCAGGAAAAATGGCCAAAGCATATACCTCTAAAGCTCACTGGCCAGAAGGGAACCCAGTTCTCCTAAATTTACCATAAACATTCTAAGACAGATGTCACAACCAAGAATCCTCTTAAATACATTTTATATTGAGGACCCTACAGACTGACATTCTTCACTGTTCAGAAAAACACCACAGGCAACATTCTGTGTAGAGTCTCTCACTTTTCCTCTATTTCCCATTTTTTGGCATTCTTCCTGAAGCTTGCTTCCAGTGTGCACACTCCAACAGGAATCTACATCATTAATTCTCATGGACATGTCTCAGAATCTGACCTTCAGTGTCTGGTACTTTATGACACTTGTGTAAAGCAAACTGACCTGAGAGAGGTCCTGTCATATTCATCAACTCCACAGCAATAGTAGTAACCATTGCCTCTACTTATCCTCCTGCCTCAATTCAGTTGTGTGTGTTTTAGCTTCAGGATTGTGTTATTCTTCACCATGTATGCACAACACAGCCTGTAACATTGAACAAAGAACCAGTCTTATCTGTTAGGATAATACAGGTAGGAATGTGCTCTGAAAGATTTCAACTAGACCTTTCTATAGACAGGAGGGTTCTGGCTTACCATACACTATGAACTCCAAGTGTGTTGAGCTGCTCCCAAGGCAACCCCTATACCCAAATGTGCTAGAACATTTAAGATCAACTAATATTCACCTTTTCTAAACCATTTTTTTGTCATTGTGTCATTAATGCATTTTAATTTTTAATAGAAAATGTTGAAAATGAGCCGAAACCCAGAAAATAATTTTGTACAGCAAGTGTTCTGCCTTTTCATTTCTACCGTGTGAACCACAGTATCTCCGACTCTGCTAATTAAATGTCTATAATTATCCAGTCACACATAAGGGTGGAATTTACCTTGTGAATACCAAACATTGAAAAAGTCAACTTTTCAAACCCAAAGAAGAATATGAAAGGGATTTCAGGGGAAATATTTATCTGATTTAAGAGAGTGATTTCAGTTCTCAGAAACATTTTTCCACATAAAAGTAATCAATAGTATAATTGTGATTCATTAGCTTAAGCAATATAAAGCTGGTTCCTTAATGGATTATCATGTAATTCTTTGTTATCCTAGATTGGGTTACCTGGAAATAATTAAATTTATTTTTAGAGGTGTAATTTTAATTATTTTAAGCTATCTTTCCATGTATTTCAAACATCCTCATTGTTTTTTTTTCTGAAAACTACATGAATAACAGTACTTCATTCGACAATAATTTGTTCATTCAATGACCACTTATTAAACACAACTGTATTTAAAACCTGTTCCATGGCAAATCAATAAAGCAAAGGGCGGCAGCTGTTGCCCATCGCTTATACTCAGTCACCTACACTGGGACACAGATTGAAAGTGAACAGGGAAGCTTGGCAGTGGGGGTCAGGGTATTTAAGGTCTTGAGTATTTAAGCTCATTCTTCTAGAAAAAAATAAAAAACTCTAGGTAAGACATAGTATTAAGAATGATACCATCACTCAAAATGTAGGAAGAGAACTCTACACAGAGACAATAGAGATGCCAGAGCATTAGGCGGTGAACTGAGGAGAGAAGGGAATGAGACTGTAAGTTCAGAAACAATGAGGACTGGATCATTCAGGGACTTATAGACTAAGAATCTGGGTTACATTCTGAGAGTGGCTGAGAGTGATTGAAGGTTTTTATAAGTGAATGGGTGAGGCAGCAGGATGAGGAGCAGCAGGTGCTTTCAAATTTACATGACAGTGTTCTATTGCTCTGAAGAAACATTATGACTATGGCAACTGTCATATAACACAAAGAATTTAATTGGGGTTAGCTTAGAGTTTCAGAGGCTTAGTCCATTATTATTATTACATTGGGAAGCATAGCAGCTGCAGGCAGACATTGTGCTGGAGATGTAGCTTGAGGGTTCTATTGTGGGACCCTGAGAGGATAGCTTGGTTCCAGAACGAGGACAGGGCTCAAACAGGGCTCAAACCTCGGATCCTAACGGGACAATAGTAGGTGTTCGGCCATGCCCTCAGACTCCAAGCTCCTGACAGGTGGTCTAAGACCTCCATTGGTCCACGCTTTTCAGTCACGGAGGGCAATGTGGCCCCTCCCAAAGAGGTTTGTATCACCCAGCACTGGTAGAGGGCATAACTACAGGCCGCAATCTCAAGAGATTTTCATATTAATGAGATACTTAAAGGCCAGAGGTTGTGCCAATTAAGTATTCTTTCCCAGATCCTCTTCTCTCCTTCTCTATTTAAGTCAGGCCGGCCTTGACAAAGGGAGGGGGTGCAGCCATCATGACAATAAAGCTTGTAAAACCATGAATTTCCTCTTGTCTTTGGGGCCTCTGCCATGGGGAACCATGGGAAAGGACTTTAATGAGCTGAGCCACTGCTGCAGCTGCCTAATCTCCCATCAAGGACTTCTCTGTGTTCCAGCCAATTCAACCAAGCTAGCTGAACCCAGCCAAGCAAGTGCTATCTGTGGGGCACTGCCAGGGCCTCCCTCCCACCTCATTCCTCTCACATCTCTGCTCTTCTGTGGCCCCCAGCAGCATCTGGGAGCCCAGAGTGGAGGCCACCAGCCTCCAGGTCCACTCAAAAGCCCTACCCCCTGCCCCCAACTTCAGATTGAGATCTCTCACTCCTGGGCGGAGCCCCGCAACATCTGCCTGGCACTGCAAAAACAAAAATCCTGCGTTTCTGCTGCCCAGAGCAGTGGTTCTAGCCGTCAGACCCACGGGAACCACAACTGCCCAACAGGATCCAGGCCCACGCATGAGCTGCTGCCCGGCCTGTAGGCAGTAAATGTCAGAGGTTTTGGAGACTGTATGCCAGAACCTGAGGAAGAAAGTCAATATTTATTGTACTGTACTCTAGCACAGGAAAAGACACTGAAGCCTTTCTATCTAGTTATTTGCTAGGCAGTGCTCAGATGTTTACACAGAGAGACATCTTGAATTTGGTTTTGTTATAAATATGGGGTACTCCTAGTACCCTAAAACTAACCAGACCAGATACTGTTTAGATTCTGAGAACAGATGAGATTGGATATGTTATGGGTACTTTGCCCATAGATTAAATATTGAATGCTCCTATAAGGACTGAGGAGTTATTGACATAACTTGTTTTGGTCCATGAATAAAATCCATCTGCAGTCAATTAGTTACTTATTCTATGAAAGTGTCATATATAGAAACCAATAAAAATAAATACTTAGACAGTTATGGTCTCAGCACTCAAGTAGCCCAGGCAGGAGAATTTTTAAGAATTCAAGGTAAGCCTTGGTTAGAAAATGAGACCTTGATTCAAACCAAACCAAACATAAAACCAAGCACTTTTCCATTAATGTTGTAAGTATATAAGCAGAGCAAATCCCCAGGCCTGTTGGTAGAATATGGGTCAAAATGGAGGAGGGAGGAGACAGTCAGCACATGTTACTTTCAAAGGCACCTGTAGAACAGAAAATTAAAAAGAGCAAGTAGTTGGATTGCATGGCAGGGTGTTGAAACACAGGGTGGAGTTACTTATAAGACATACTTATTTGGAGCTGACACTTGACTATAGCTTTGAACAAGCCATGGAAGCAAGCTACAAACAAATTCCATGGCTCTATTTTTGCTGTTCCTCAACACAGGGATCTGTACACAGACCTGAGGGGAGGAATCAGGGTTATAATAAGGGAAGCCAAAAAGTAATTAGGAAGACAGAGGCATGGGTAGTCCAGTCATCTCATGAGCACATCTTCCTGAATTTTGACAACCATTTCTTGTGTAGTGATCAAAATAAAACAGATGAAAGATCATTCAATTTTCTGACTTTCACAAAGACTAATGGCTTACAAGAAGTTATTTTTAAAAATCATGTAAATGATATATTGTCTGCTAATCAATATGTGGAAATCAATGATCCCATAATGTCTCATGAAATTTGAGGGATGTAAGCTCCTCTGAGTTCTTTAAATGAGAAAGTTTGAATTACATGGATCAATAGACAACGATCCACACTGCCCTTTCTGGCAGGCAGTTTGACTGGGCAGGAGGAAACACCCAAGAAAGAATGAGGTTCTGCGGGTACTGGGTGGAATCACTTTCCCCTTTCAAACCCACAAAATGCTTAGCTCATCTATCTGTAGGGATATATCTCCTATTTGACTTGAAGTCAATTTTGGATTTGACTTTTGGCTGTTACCACACAGCCTGCTCTTTTAGAACAAGAATGAACCCCTGAATTGCTCTTTCTCTACCCATCAGCTGGGAAACATGCATATTCAGGTATATAAATATCAACTCCATTTAGCATTCCTGATGTTCCAGTTTTAACAGATAATCCTTGGTCAAAAATACAAAATAATAAACACATTGCACATCAAGAGTTCATAACGTTTCCTCCACCCATTGCCTCCACACCTTCCCTACACAAAGCCTTGCATTTAGCTGCTTTCTTGGCTATTCTGTCAGCATTTATACATGGAAACATATACAAGTAAGTGTCTCTAAACTCTTATTTCCTCCAGAAATTAAACAAAGATAAATAGTTTATATGCTATTCTAATCCTGGCTTTCCCCCCATCATTTAAAATGTACCATTCTATACCAGGTGCCAAAGAGAAACTTTCTGTATCCTACAGAGGTATGGAGCACTCCATTGTATGGTTATATCTCTGTCTCTGTAAGCTTCTTCTGTTAATAATTGTGTATTCTGGGACTGAGGAGCTATCTCAGTGCTATACTGCTTTCTAAGCCTCCATCTAGCCTGAGGTATAGCCTCTGACCATCTGATAATAATCATAGTTTTGTTGTTTGAGGTAGTTGGAGCACTAACATGAGCTCCAGGTCCTTTACCTTACAGAAAGCCCTGGCTTCTGTGAATGAGATAAAACTCCAGTCTTCTGCAATGTTACTTTTTTCCTTATATTACTTCATATGGCACAATTGGCCCTAACAAAGGGATTCTGCACTTAGCAGGCACTAGACTATACTTGTCAAAAAACAGTCAAGCAGGAAAAGGTCTTCCATGACTATTTTGAAAGATAAAAAGGAACATGAATGAGTTTTAATTGCTGGAAGTGCAGAGCCTTCAGGAAAATAGACATTTCAGAATATAACTACAAGAACAAAACCTGCCATCAACCAGAAGAACTCGTCTGAGGACATCAGATATTAGATGATAACACAGCCTAGCTGACATGCAGATTTCAATCTATTACATTCCAGCTGATGATAAAGTCACCTTCACAGCTAGACTTTACGTATAAAAATGGTGACATAACAAACTTGGTTGTTCTAAGCCATTACATTTGTGGTTATTTCTTCTTTAAAGTTTATTTGTAAGGGGAGGTGTTCTTTCTTGCTTAATACATTTTCTTACAAACTTTTTCAAATCAGCTTTTATAATTTTAGGAAAACAAAATATGTGGTATGAATGAATTAGCACCAAGACAACTGTTGCATTTTGTTATTCTGGGGCATTTATAACTCAAGAACTTGTTAATTCATTCTGGTTTTGTATATATATATATCACATAACCCATGTGCTCATCTGAGAGCAGTTGGATTTGTATCATTTAGTATGTGTTCCTTTCTACGAAGAGGTGTCCACAACACACAAAGGGAGCACATGCTGTATATTCCTAAGTTCTCACTTTCAGGCTTAGATTTTTCTTAAATCTACTTTTAATAAAAGTTCTCAAATGCTTTGATCCCCCTTCTATCCCCAACCAAAGGTAGACGAAAAAGACAAGGGGGCGTGGACCTATTTAGAAGTAACTCTTTGTGGCAATTCCAATAACCTTTGTCAGGATACTAGCAGTTAAGTTCAGCAGTGTCAGGATAGCAAACACAGATCAGCATTAGTGGCCCAATCCAGCAGAAACCACCAGGCCTCCACTGAATGGACATGAGTCAGCAGTAGTGATGAGGACCAGTCAGGACCCCAGGAGAAGTTCTCTGCTGTGCTCTCTCAAGGAAGTGAAGATCAGCAAATACAAAGATGTGAGACCAATGAAACATTGCAAAGCTAGCTACGCAAGCACTTGATCACTGTCCATTGAGTCCTATTTATAGCCTCTCCAAACATCACATGTCGTCCCACATCTATTGCCTCAGCTAGACACCATGTGAGGCAGCCTCACCACATGAGTCTATATCACCTGACATATCCAAAAACTTCCCTTTCACATACATGTTCCTTCTATGTGTGTATGTGAGAAGCAGGAAATAGAGGATAGAGGTCATAAGAGAAAGTTCTTTTCCATCCCTGCTTGCATCAGACCTACTGTCTAGACAGATAACCCCCTTAGTATTTCTTGCCTTGTGATCCAGCTACTCCCCTTTTTTAAGGATGCATTCATTTTCACTATCTCATTTCTAACTTTCCAGAAACGGGCGATTAGCACTTTTGATTTATGTGAAAGTGTGTATGATACCTTTGGTGGCCAGACAAAGGTTTCAGATCCCCTAGATCTGGAGTTACAGGTAATTCTGAACCTCCACAAATGGGTTTCTGCAAAGTTAACTTTGGAGGAATAATTTGTGCTCTACCTGATGAGCCATCTCTGCAGCTCTGTCCCCTTCTCATCTATACGTAACTCAAATAGCAACATGGAGACTGATTATAAAACCTTTCTAACTCTCCTTTCTTATAACTAACATATTTCAAAGCTCAACTTTCCCAGACTCAGATAGTTTACAACTATTACATAATGTGCTCAGATAGAGAATACAGAAGACAGTGCTTCTCAAGGTTGGAAAAACAGGAAAGGTCTAATCATCAGAACAAGGCAAACTTTAAACTGTGGATGGTCAAGCGACTTGAACATAAAAAAGAAAGAGAAGGTAGAAATGATTTTATGAGTCTTTTAGAGGTCACTGAGTTTGACTTCTCAAATAAACATTTGTTGGAGTGACTTAAAATATATTATTCTTACAAAGAAAATGAACAAACATTACTATGTGCATTCTCTGGACGTTCTGTGTGAGTCTGAGAACAGAGAAGGCGGAGGGGTTGGCTTAGTAAATGAGGCTGGTTTATGTCATGGTGTAAGACTAAAAACAAGCTTTCTAATCAAACCTGGAAAATGGTAGGTGATTGTAATATAAATCAAAAATAACCCTGAAGTAGCTGTGGCTCCCTGAACAAGATCTGTACATGATCAAGGCAGTGAACATCCCAACTTGGCTGGGGTAGTATCTTAGAGACCCCAGCCTCAGCTGAGAGATTGGAGATTAAAGGCATCTAGAGGATGTAGAGTCAGGTTTTGGGGGCGTGTCCTCCCAGAGGTTGTGTTCCAGCAGATGATCCTATACACATACATTTAGGACGGCTGCATTTGGACTCGTGGGTAAGAAAGAAAAAAAAGCAGAGGATTTGAAGTTAGAAGAGGACCATGGAGAGGTCTAGGAGAAGTTAGAAAGGATGAATAGAATCAAAATATAATGTGTATGTATATTTTATTCTCAAAGCTAGATTAATATAAAAAAATGGGAAAAAATATACTCTAAGAAAAACAGCATTCTGTCCTAACGGTATGCTAAACTGCTTCACAAACAATGTCAATCAAAAGAGCAGCTGAGGACCTGCTAGAAACGAGAGCAGTGAGATCGAAGAGGCCTGCAGTCATGGAACACAAAACTCCCGACAATGTCTAATCAAGCTAGACATAGCACCGCCATCACCAATCTGTGACTTCTCTTTACCTGCCTCGTGAGAAATATCCACTCTTCACAATTGTATTAATCTTGACCGCAGTGAGGGCATTGTTCTGAAGAAGCTCTCTGTGATGGAGCTTGCAGGCCATCTCTGGAAGCCCTTCACCTTTCTACACTCCAGCTGGTAACATTTGCCTTTACTATAGATGCTTCTAATGGCTTAGAGTCTCTCTGAAATGTTAAATGATACGATTTTCTTAGGTGATATTTTTAAATTTTTCAAAATCGCTTATAAAATGAGCCCCAGGGAATCATAAGTTCATAGAGTCCAACCTCAGACGATTTAAATAGAACAGAGCCCCAAGGCAATTGAGAGACAAATGATGGCCGAGACTCCACCTGCACCCTGCTGGAGGCAGCTGCATATGGAGTTTTATGGTCTTGGAAGAACATTTGAAGCAATGAGCATATGATTAAAAGTATAATCCCTACTCTGCAAAACAAAATTACTATATATTTCTCATTGGTCTTTCTAAACTGAGTAATTGTATGCTTTATTATAACATTAAGATGAAGGTGCTAATTTTCTCTTGTTTTTGAAAAGTAGAAAATATCCTTTATTTGGTAGTTTACAGCCACGTGTATTTATTTGTTCCAAAGAGAATGAGTAATAAGAAGATGCATAAGAGAGGACACAGAGTCACCTGAACTGTGGAGAAAATCTCTCTGCCCTACTACAATGCTTCACGTGTCTGAGTTTGTCTCCTTGTTTGAGATGTGAGGAAGCCAGTGTATAGATTCCATAATTTCTGAGGATCACATGAGGGATAGATGCAAAGCACATAGGTCTTAGACCAGTGCAGGCCCTTACTGGTTCTTCTTACTCCCTCTAATGATTTTCAAGCTCTATCACATGGCAACTAGAAAGGGAGAGAACGCATTTGGAGAGTCTAACATTGTCTGATAGCTGTTCCTTCTTTTCTTATCTGCCTGAAATTGCAGAAGGATGACTAGAATCCTGATCAAATTCTTTCCAGGTAACCCTCTTTGTAGAGAGAGATATTAAGCTTTGTTACTGTATAAATAACTATGGTGCTCATGATATAAAAGAAAGTGTTTGATATCTTTCAGTGTCTGTGGATTACACACCAAAATATATGAACCTGGTGTCCCCTGAGGTGTGTCCAGAAAACAACTAAGTTGGGGACCAAGCAGCATTTTCATCTCTAGATCCAATACCTCTCCCACATTACTAGGATAATCTAGTCTCCTGAACCTGTATGATTAGAACCAGCACATCCCGCTGGCTGTGGGCGTGGGATCACTCCCAGCTGCTCACAGTCACTGTCAGTCCCAGTCCAAACTATGTTAGACATCATTACTGTTTCAGATTGTAACTGTATAACACAGGCTGAGTACTCTTAAAGAATAAAGCTTCGTCAGCTCAATTGCAAAGGCTAGGAATTCAAGACTGCTTGGGACCTGCCTGGCAAGACCCCCTCCCTAGTACAAGCGTCCTTCAGATACCAAGGCTATACAAGACATAAATCATAGCCTTGAGCAGTCCAGCTCAGGTTTCTCTTGTTTCTTAGGAACCCACAGTCCTACAGGGTTAGAACCTCACTAACATCTAATTTTTGTATTCACGTTATTTACAAATTCTTAGAAAATAAGTCAACAGCTTCCAATTTATAAAACATATATTTTAAAAACCCATTCCATATTTTTAAAAAAAATGTGAAGCTAAGACAGGAATAACTACTCTCTAGCAATTTTGACATTCAGTAAGATGAGCCCCAGTGTGTTTTATGACCTGGGAACATCCTTCTGTGACTTTAGTACCTAGTCTGCATTGACACATCATCCTACAGTTACCATTCACCTTTATAAAAGATTGTGCATGTTTATAGCTAAATGGTTATTTCAGCCTGCTTCCTGCCATTAGAAATTGAGGAGACCAATCACATGGTTTCATCAGTCTCTGTACCCCTAGATCAAACCAGGCAGGCATCCTTCTGAGAATTCTTCACACTTCATGTTGAGATCATATCATTCTGTACCTATCTTTTCATGAGATAATCACTGAAAACTTGTAAGTTATGTCTATGCTATAGAACCCTCTGCACAACTGAATATCTTTTCCTCTGGAGAACATAGTAAGATGTCCAGTTAGACCCTTGGATTTCTTCAGAGTCCCCTTTCCTGGTAGTCATGCTCCTACTTTAGACTCTTTTATGGCCTGGATAAACTGAGAATTTTCAAAATCACACAAAGCTAATTCCTTTTCACTTAGTGGTTGGTCTTTCAGATTTCAGTGTCCACTGGATATGGAGCAAAGATTTCTCCTTGGTTATTATTTACTTAAATGAATGAATTTAGTCAAAAGACATGGACAAGCAGAATTATATTTTAAGATTCAAATCAAATGGAAATAGTCATCCAGAACAAAGCAGTACTTCCTGGAAATGAGGAGAAGAGAGTGGGTTCTGCTTTTTGGAAACTTTACAAGTCACGGTTTTTAAATATGTGTTTATAGGATGAGTAGAATACTAACTGGACCAAGAGTACCCTTCCATTTTACATCATATTAGATAGTCTCTTCCATTTGAAACATTTCTTCTCAATGATTCTCTTGATAAGCCCACAGTATAGTGAGGAGAGGAGGACTTTACAACACAATACAAACCATGCCATAATGTAGAGGATGCAGACTTTGTTGTAGAGCTCATGTGTGGTAGCTGGGACACCGACTCAACTTCTGATACATCAGAAACAGCTAAGTAAAGGCTCAAGACTATTAAAACTCAAAGAAGCATTTTGTGTTATGAGACACAGAAACCATATATGACTACTACAGTTCCCTTGATCAAGATTTATCCCAGGTCTACTGAGCTGGCCATATGGATTGGTCAATGTGAATAATTGTATTTATTAATGTAGCATATAATGATTGCCTGAGTTCATAAGCATTTAGTTCTCAGTGGTTGGTGATGAGCATTGTATCTAGATTGTACCAGCCTAGATGGGCAAAGGGCATGGTTGGAGCATACAAGCATCAGACACTAAAAAAGGGTTGAGTGGCCTCTAACCAAACATGGGAAGGAGAGAAAAATACAGAGAGATGGAGAGACAAAGAGATGGAGACAGACAAACACAGACACCAACAAATATCCACAGATAGACAGACAGACAGTGACAGAAACAGAGAGACAAAGAAACAAATAGAACAAGGATAAAAAGCACAAAGTTTGTAACATATATTCTGCACTTTCTTTATGGCCATTCTCAGCTAGTTTAAGCTTGTAGCACAGAACATGATACCAGAGAGGGAAAGCATGGCCAGAGATGCAGGTCACCTCACAGCAGGGAGACAAATCTGCTTATCCCATGGTGACTGAATATGAAGGGTTAGAAGAAGGACAAGGAACCAGAGGCACTTCTAGCAATGTGACCATTACTAATTACCTCCTCACATCAATAGATTCACCCTTGGTTAGTTTAGAACTGTCATAGACAAAATGCCTCTCAATGATCAGACCCATTGGTTGGACCAAGCCTTTCACTCTAAAACACTTTGGATGTATATTTCATATGTACACATGACATCTCACCACATCAATTGTATGGGTTTATCTCTATACTTTTTTAAAAGTTTTTATTGATGAACACTTATGAGCTCTTATAGTAAGTTCTTAAATTATAAGCACTTGAACACTTACAAGATTCTTTTTAGCATCGTTAATAACTGAGCAATTGACAAGAATTGATTTTTCTTTTCCTTCTTTTCTTTCTCTTTTCTTTATTTCTATCTTCCTTTCTTTCTTTCTTTCTTTCTTCTTTCTTTCTTTTTCTTTCTTTCTTTCCTTCTTCCTTCCCTTCTTACTTCCTTTCTTGATAGCAATTGGTACTTTGATTAGGTCACTTTGATACTCCTGAGTGCTCAAGTTAGTATCTTTCATGAGCCCTTCTGGTAACTGGGACTACATCTGCCTTTTATTCAACACCTTACTGTTTTATTATTTTTCTCAATTACTAAATCATTCTCTCTGATCTTTAAATCATTTGATTTGGAAATACTTTTAGTTATTTTAATAACGTTTAAAGTAATTTCCAAATTAATGTTTGCAATTAGTTTCATTTAGTTTTAAATACCTTAGAATATTTGTTATACAATGAAAATCATCTTTTTTTCTTTCTTTTTTTTTTCCTATTTGTATCTTACCAGTATTGGGAAAGTCTTATGTTTATATGTTAATTTTGTATACAGTTATGCTGAGAACTGTCTTCTATTATTTGTTGAATTTTGTAAATATCTATACAAATTATGCCATTTCATATAAATTATGAATACTAAACCTATTTTTTAGTCAGGAACTGTCACTCAGATTCTATAAATGTAACTGCTGGTGGGTTATGAGATGACAATCTTCTCAACAGTGATTGGAGCCTCCTTACAGTAGGCACCTGAGAACTGAGTCCTCTCATTCTAATGTGACAAACTTTCTGTTTGTATACTGCAGCCCTTTAGAAGACTACAAAATATGAGTTAGGCATGGTGTTGCACATGTTTATTTGCAGAGCTCAGAAGACACAGATAGTTGAATCTCTTTGAGTTCAAGGCTAGCCTGGTCTACATAGAAAGTATCATGTCAACTGGGCTACCTAGCAAGCCCTTGTCTAACACAACAAAAACAATAACAACAACAATAGCAACAACAACAGCAAGGCAACATATTTGTCTTTCATGAACAGTTTTCACGTCAATGAGTGTGACATTTTCCCATCAGAGGTCTACAACTCAAACCAGATCTTTACCTTCTGTACTTTCTCTCTTCTGCACATCTCTTCTCCGCAGTTATCTCCTTGGAGTCCACTTGACATGCTATCAGTACATGAACATTCATTGCAAGTTCTATCTCCATATAGCCCAACCTAAGACTCCTTGCATTTTTGTAAATATTGCTCAATCAATATAACATACATTCAGCACTTTTGCATTTGTTGATTATTTCTTAGTGCTGTTGTAAAGGATTTTAAGGTTATTTTATCATGCTAAAAATATTCTAATTGGATCTTTATTTTAATTCCATTAAACCTACAAGTTTAGACAGACACATTTAAGAATATTCAGCCTTCTCATGCAGAAATATGGTGCTCAGCTTCATTTACTCAAGTCATCTTTTATGTCCCTCAGTAAAATAGCTCATGCATTCCTTATTAAAGCTATCACTGCATGTTTCACATTGGGAGTTACTGTGGTGCTATTTTAAAATTATCATTATTGTCTATTCCATGGTTTTCTGTTGTTTCTGTAGAAGTGATAGGCATTTGACTTTATGTATGATTGCAAGGATGTAATTATGAGTAAGGGCACTATATTTTCAGGTGATGTAGACAAATAGATTTTTTTTAGCATCTCAAGAATAAGGAATTCACTGTGAACATAAAGCAGATGGAAATACAACCAAGATCAACATTTTAGAATGTTTAAGATCCTCTTTAAATGGGAAAATGTAAAGGAAAAGGAAAGATGGCACTGCGTGGGTCATGAGATGAACAGGCATGGAAACTGTCTTCTGATGTTCAAAATGAAACAAAGGTCAAGCTGTCAGATGGTACAGAAGATGAGGTCAAGCAGGGCCAGAGTGTTCCATGTTTCTTTGATAGTCACTAACTAGAGACTGTGATATGTAACAGCAAATTTCTGAGAGCCAATGTTTCTACAATAATTTTATAGCACTTAATTTTGTGATATTGAATCGTAGGATCATGAAATCATAAATTGCTAGAGATGTTTCCTCATGTTTTTCTTATTTTAAAGAAAAAAAACGTTAGGCTCCAACTAGGAGTAATGATTTTTTGACATTTTATTTTCAACTAAAGCCATCAGAATTCTGGGTTATTTCATAGCACGTCTTTCACTTACTCCATGCCAAGACAGTGATCTCCATGCTTTTGCTTAGATGCCCACAGACATGTGGTAGACAGTGAGTAGTCACTTAGTCATTGCAATTGTGAGTTGATTCTAATGCCCCTGTGTAACTTGCCGCTACTACTACTTTTACTAGACATAACTTAAAAGATAGCAATGAATTTCCCCTATGTCTATTTTGATTTCACATTTACACTGTACTCTGATCTTGTATCCTATTCGGTATATGTATTGGTGATCTTGTATCTAATTCAGTATATGTACTGGTGACTGACATATAAAACAGCTTTTATTATGACATCATGTGTCTAAAATTCTTTAGTACCTCTTCTTACCATAGAGTGACTTTGTTGTTGTTGCTGTTGTTTTTGCTTTTGGTGTGTGTGTGTGTGTGTGTGTGTGTGTGTGTGTGTGTGTGTTGTTGTTGTTGTTGTTGTTGTTGTTGTTTTGTTGTTTGTTTGTTTGTTTGTTTTTTACAGGATTCCTATAGCTCAAAGTGGCTTCTAGTTTACTGTTCAGCAGAAGATGACCTTGAATTTTTAATCTTGCTGTTCCTACTACAGGTTAATGGCACCAGGTTCTGATTTATTCCAGACCAGGAAATAAAGCATAAGTTTTAAGTAAGCTAGCCAAGTTCTCTACAATTTAACTGATGTAGGAGGGCTCAGCTCATTGCAGATCGTACTACCCTAGAGCAGTTAGTCTTTAATAAAGAATATAGAATAAAGAAGGCTAAACAACACATGGGGACTAAGGTACCAAGTCCTGTTTCTCCATGGCCTCTGTTTCAGTTTCTGTCTCCACATTCCTGCCTTGAAATACTGGTCTGAAGTCTTCAGATGGTGAACTGTGATGCACACATATAAATGAAATAAACAACTCTTTACCATGTGGCTTTGGACTTGGTATTTCTTTGCAGCACTAGATACCTCAACTAAATCAATGGCCATTAAGATAACCTGCCAAATGCCAGAGCCAACCACTTTTGTCCTCTCTACAATTTTCAAATGCAAGGGACATACACAAGAGTGTTGGTGAGACAAAAAAGATTACCCTTCTACTTAAAGTGTCTCTTCCCACTTAACTACTATTGCTGTCCTGGGCTGATTCTGTTGTTTCCTCTGTGCTTCACAGTACACTCTACAGTCTCATCTAAGATCATCTTAACATGTTTATTTCTGCCTTACTACCTCTCTGTGTAGCTTGATAATGATTGTGGGAGCTGAGGTTGGGCTCTTCCTTGTCTTACAGTACTTGGTTGTGATAAGTATTCAAACTACAATGAAGTGAGAGAGGTAAAAAATTGTTACAAATTAGTGACACTGCATGTAGAAAAATTCAGAGTGTGGGACTCTGGGTCTAGTATTATCTACAATCATTATATTATTTAGTTTCCAAGCAGCTGTTAATTTCTAAATTGAAGGGCTGACTTCTGAATGGTTTAATGAACTTTTCAAAGTAAAGATGATAATGTTAGATGTGTCTTGTTCTCAGCCTGCATAGGCTGGATTTTGCTGAATCATCATGCTTCAAATCGTACATGCTAAAACTAGACTGTTAGTAAAGACGAGAAAGCAATGAATAAATAGAAATCTGCAGATAGAGGGGGTGGAGGGATGGAGGCATGTGAAAGATGTGCCAGAGTCTTGGCTTAGTCCCCTAAAACTAATAATCTATATGGGTGACCTTAGCTGAGACTCACAGCAATGGGGGTATAGAAATGGAAGAGAACACCTCCTGTAGACAGAGAGAAACTCCAGTGATTCAATAGGGACACCAATCTATCCACAAAATTTTCCACCTTGGATTAATCCTATCTACAAGAAATGCAGTGACAGAGGATGGAGCAGAGACTAAAGGAATGGCCAAGCAATAACCAACCCAACTTGAGACCCATTCCATGGGCAAGTACCAATCCCTGACACTATTAATAATACTCTGTTATGCTTGCAGACAGGAGATCAGCATGACCTTTCCTGAGAACCTCCACCCAGTAACTGACTCAGACAGATACAGAGACTCATGGCCAGTTATTGGATGGAGCTTGGGGACTCTTATGGAAGAGTTGGGGCAAGAATTGAGAGCCATGAAGGGATAGGAAATCTACAGGAAGACAAACAGAGTCTTTTGACCTGGACCTCTGAGGGCTTCCAGAGACTGAATCAAAAACAAAAGAGCATACATGGGCTGGACCTACCTGTCCCCTGCTGCCCATAGATAGCAGATGTGCAGCTCCATCCTCGTGTGGGTCCTGTACAACTGGAATGTAGGCTATCCCTAAAGCTGTTGCCTGTCAATGGGATGTCTTCTTCTACCTTGGCTGCCTTGACTTGCCTCAGTGGGAGAAGCATCTAGCCCTATGGGACTTGATGTGCCAGGATAGGGGTGGGAATACCCAGTGGGGACCTCCACTCTCTTAGAGGAGAAGAGGAAGGGGTATGGGTGAGGGACTCTTGGAAAGGGGGACTGGACTGGGAGAGGGCATATTGATTAAAATTTAAAGTGAGTTAATAAAAAAAGAAAAAGAAAAAAATTAAACAAATAGGAAAAACAAATAGAAAAAATAAAATAATTAAGAAAAAGAAGGAAGGAAGAAAGAAAAAGAAAAGTAAAGAAAAGAATAAATATGGCCAAACCAGCAGTGAGACAATAGGAAAATCATTTCCTAACTCAAATACAGTTTAGTCTGGACCAGATATACACTTTGCTCTAAATCCAGTTTGATAATCATGAAATAAATACAGCAATAAAGACAAAACATAATCATCTACTTTTGGCATTGTTACCTAAACAGTGTTAAACTATTGCCCTACAAAAGGAATATGCCTTTACCTTTGTCTCTGGAAAAAGTACAACAAAGAATAATGGCCTGAAGTGACTTGCTTAGCATTCAGGATGCTCTTCCACTCCCCAGGCTTTGTGTATGAACAACTAGCCATCATACCTGTCTCTTTTGAGCACTGAGAACAATATGCATCAGACAAAGTCTGACTGCTTATTTTCCTCTTAGGCCCCTTAATTTTGAATCATATTTACTGTGAGCCAGTGTGCATCCTGGAACAGCATCCTGGAGAGCTGGCTGGGCTCAGGGAAGATGCTGACTCATCTCAAGGAAGATGCTGACTGGCTGTGCAGACTTTCACCTTTAGACTTGCTTCTCTACACATGGTATTTTGGCCATGCTGTTAAGTGTCTGGATGCAACCAGGGTTCTGTTCCACCATTACAGCATTCCACTTTTTCCACAAAAGCCATTGTATATTCTGTACCTAAACCCATATTTTTTATTTGAAAAGTTAAAAGATGAAAGAATAGTCTGATTTCAAAAGAAGTCAAAGCATACTCACTGTTTTAGTAGAAAAGTGACCATCCTCCCCAGCACAATCTACACATGTGAATTAAACATCTAATATAGACCTGGTTTACATTTCTTCTATTTCATCTCATTGACCATTTTTCTGATTCAATGAAGTAAAAATATTTAGTAACATTCAAGTTGAATAAAGGGAAATGTTTAGAAGTGCTATCAAACAAGAGGTTTAAGGTTTTTGTCTGGGGATTTGGGAAGCACTTCCTGTCCCTGGTTGTTAGGGGATATTATAATGCCTCCCATTCTTCCCATAAGATTGAATATGTAGTGCCATCTACTGGTAGGCATGACAAATTCAAAGGAAAACCAACAGCTTTCTTCTACTTTGTGGGGAGGATGATCTCCAGTTCCACACATAACAACAAATGTCATCCTTTCATCTTGTATTTTCACAAAAATGTTTCTAGTTAACAAAACACTATAAACTGTTTCAGGGTTAAATATCTGTATAAAACTGACTATTGCATAGTGTCGACTTAATTGTACAATTTAGTGTTTAACAGAGTTTCAACACCCACAACAGGAACAGGGTCTTCTGGGAGTTGGGGAGAAAGATACACCCAGGGGTCTCTTCCTGGTTCACTGATAAAACATCTGGCCTTCACTAGATCTCTAGTAGCAAGTATTTCCATTGTGAAGGACTGCTTAGCACAGCGTAAGGAAACATGAGAAGAAATGAAAACTGAAACTAATGTGCATGAAAAATGAAACAAAGGAGCCAGAGTTCTCATGATTGTCCAGGTTCCAGAATTATTTATCAGTTTTCAATCCTCAAATGGACTTCACTCTGCAATTAAAACATTTCAAATCACTATAAGATAAATTTAAGCAGTTATGAAACAAATTATATCCCCATTTTTTTTAAAAAAAAAAAGAATAATTAGGAACAATACCCTCTAGCAATATGTTAATATTATACTTTTGTGCACATTGGAATTCATTTTTTCTGTTTGGCATCAGTGATGGGGCTTTCCAAAAGATTAATGACTGAGACAGTTACAATAGCAGCCTCTCAAGAGCCTGCAGAGACAGACTGGGGCTACAAGGCACACTGAAGAGATGCAGTAGAGACTGAAGTCAGCAGGGGAAATCAAGCCTCATACATCTGTGAATCCACACACACATGCCTTCAAATACACTAATGTACATGGTGTGTGCATATAGTGTGTGAAATCACAATACACGTGTGTTGAAGCTAAGTCCTAGTAATACCTCCCAGCCCCATATTCCCAGAAATAATACACAGATTCAAATTACATTTACATATACCTTGCCCATATATCTAGGTTCTTCTTTGACAAAAATAATAATAATAACAAAAGATACTGATTTATTTTAACCTACATGTGCTACCATTCATCCATCTCCTCACCTCTTTTCAGACTTCTCTCCTTGCCCCTTTTAACCCAGAATGTCCAACCCCTATTTCCTGCTTAAGCCATAGTCCATAGACAAATTAATTGACAGATGAGACATTCATACAATACAAAAGACAATATCTCTACACACATGAATGCACAACATTTATACATATACATACATTAAGCATGTACACCGTGTATGCATATAGCTTATAAAATCATATTCACACATGTGTTGAAATTAAGTCCCAGTAGTGCCTTCTAGCCCCATATTCCCAGAAATAAGACTCAAACTCAAATTATATTTACATGTACCTTGCCCATATATCTAGGTTCTCCTCTGACAAAAACATAACAAAAGATACCAATTTCTTTTAACTTACATGTGCTACCTACATGTGTTTGTGAGTACACATGAATGCATACAACTTCATATGTATATGCACATAGCATTTGCACATACATGCATTCACATAAATGTATGCACACACATGTGCATATAGCATTATACATACACACATGCACACAAATCCACCTCCATGTGAACATACATGTAAATACACACACACACCACTTTGATAGTGATCCTTCAATATACAATTTATAGGACACTGAAGACAGAATTTATTGTTTTTCACCATCCTCCACAAGTTCTGGGATTCTGAAATCACATGTACAGGAAGACAGTTCCTTGCCTTAAGCAATTTCTTTTCATGTGCCAGATGCCTCTAACCTGAAAAGGAATGTAAATAGGCATGTGTGTGTGTGTGTGTGTGTGTGTGTGTGTGTGTGTGTGCGCGCGCGCACGCATGCTGCAGGACAAAGAACAAACTCTCCCATTTTCATCAACTGCTTGAGCGTTTCCCTGCAACATCTGTCCAGCTGCCCCCGTGGGAGGTCACAGTGGAGCTTTAAATGTTCCACGCCAGCTTCAGAGTGCACATTTTCCAGTTATTAGGTGCTAATTACGTAGATAAATCACACTTGTTAATAGTAAATGAAGTTGCCCATATCTTCCATAGCATTATTACTTATTTCTGTTCTGGATCAATCAATTGGTGAAAATATATTGAGAGTCTGCACCTTAATAAGGAATTCATATTTCTTGTATTTCAGTGTTGTGTTTCTTATATTTTAAGGCAATTGTACTAAATTGTAACATTTATAGTAAAAATTAGGAAACTGATATATTGTACTTACATTATTATTCTCTTAACTCTTAATAACACTTTTGATATTGTGTACATAACTTAACACTACCCTAGACAGGCTAAACTTTATAGGTGAAGGCTCAGGGGTTACTTAGCCACATCCACTTCTGACCAGGTAGCAGGAAAGCAAGTGTCCCTCAGTGACCATGTTCTATCATTTACTGTGAAGGCTGGCAGGACCCACTGGAGAGAAGTGTGGTACTACAATTCTTGGGATAGCGAAGTAGTACATATTACAGGAACTTGTGGGAGGAAGAAGGTACCTAGAATAAAGTCTGGGAGGATTTCAAGCTCTTGTTGTTTGTAGATTAAATAATCTAGATATTTGGTAAAAGTCATCCCAAAATAATGGACATGTCATCAGGTGAAAATTCAACACCATAATGACACATAAAAGTTCCTCAATCACCGGAAGATGCAGAAATGCAGAGGTGAACAATGACTGGAACATTGCTTGTGAGACAATACAAAGTCTCTTACACTACTGGGAGTGTGAACTGTTTTATTAAGTCCTGGCAAATGTCATGTATATGTATATGTATAAATGTATATATATAAATATGTACATTTATATATACATACACACATATATATATATATATGTATATGTGTGTATGTATATATATACTTTAGCTACTCAGAAGACTTGGGTCGGAGTACCCCAAGTTCATTCTTGCCTGTAGCAAAAGGAATTCAGTCTAGGATGAACAATCTAGTGAGATTCTATCAATTTTTAAATTAAAAGTTGGGAGACATGATAGTCCAATACTAGGTTGCTGGTCTAGCACACGAATTCAATCACTAGTACTGAAAATTTTAAAAAAATATTCAAATGTGTATTATTATGAAAATAAAAAAATGTGTTACCACAAAATGGATGAGTCTTATACTTTTAAGAGATTGGAGTTGGACAAAAAGTAGAAAATCTTAATATTATGATTAATATAAAAATTCAACATACAGCAGAAAAATCTATGGTGAAAAATTCAAATTAGTGCTTGTCCTTACAAGGAAACACTAAATGAAGGTGGCCTGGGGGAGTTTCATGGGGAACAGTTACCTCAATCTGTACTCTGGCTAAGTGGAAGTCAACATTCATATGAAACACATATGCATAAAAAGATATTAAATTGTGTGTTTAAGATACGTGCCCTTCCTTCCACGCTACATGTCATGGTTCAATAAAGTAATTAAGCCATAAGGATGCAAGAAGACAATTGCTTTCAGGGCAGCCTCACCTTCTTCAGGTCAGTAACAGAATTAGAACCAGATAAGGCTCTTGGAGTAAGGACAGTGGGGTGATAGGACTTATCAAAGATGGTGACATAGTTTAATAATAGCCTCTTAGTGAGTACATCATGAAAGATAGTTAAGAACAGGATAATGAATACAAGGAGAAACATTATTCAATGTAGGAGTTCTCAGGAAGTCCAGAGAGCCATCCACTCAGTACTCTGCTTCAGCATCCAGAATTCATTCATTTCAGTTTCCAATATGCTTTATTCACATGATCCAACTGCATAAACAAGGAACAAGACCAGGCTGTGTACTGACTATAGATCCCATCACGCTCAGGAACATGACATTTCCGAGAAACAGTTGCCTCTCTTCCGATCCTCTTTCTAACAATTCCCCATTGTGTTAAGTTGAATTGGCTTTCTGCGACTACCACAATCACAGAGTTCTACAATTGGAATGACTTAGGAACAGAAATGTTTTATGTTTTAATTGTCAAAGCTAGAAATCCAAACTCTGGTGTGGGCATATCCATACTCTGAAAGCTCAGACAAAGGTCTATTCCAGGTCCCTCTCCTAGTTTCCTTTGTTCCTTAGTTTGAGATAATTCCACAGGGAGTGTGGGACTCTCTCTCTCTCTCTCTCTCTCTCTCTCTCTCTCTCTCTCTCTTTCTCTTGGACAGGATCATACTGAATTAGGACTCATTGTGTTACAGACTTCAAAGAGACTGTTTCCAACAGGGTTCTTCCTAGTCACAAAGCATCTAGGCAAAAGGACTTCAGCATCACAGGCATCTCGTAATTTACTACAAGAAACCAGTACTCCATATTCTTACGACTGATATTGTATTGTCCTTTCCATTTATGTGAACTAAATGTCCAACAGTAATTCCTCTTTCTTAAGATTTCTGCTCTTAAAAGAGGCTAGCAGTCATTTCAAGAATTTCACAGTTTCTACCAAATTCTCCTTCTTAATGTTAAGAATCCTAGGACTCTATGTAAAGGCATCTTGTCACTGTAGATGAAGGAATCCTTTAAAAAAGACACTTACTGCCTAGACCTAAAGATGTGAAAATTGGAACATTAACTGCCATCAAGTACAGACCTCCATCACGGTCACAGCTGTTGCCTACATTCTAGTCTTACCACCTTGTACCTAGATCATTGAACAATTTCTTAATGGACGTCCTGCCTCTACTCTCACCTCTACAAATGCATTTCCCAGGATGCTCTACATCACCAAACTCCCCTTCAGCAATACTGTATCAGCTCAGAATGACTCTTGGGATATCTCCATATTTTGGTAATGTCTTTCAAGCCCTTATTTAAGTGAAACTCAATTCTAACTGCACCTCATTCTCTCTGCCCTTGTGGAAGTTTCCATGTCTTTGTTTCTGCTTAGAATATTCTTTCAGAGTCATTCCTGAGTTGAGTATTTAATCCTTGCATAAGCCTTTGCATATTCTCTGTAGGCTGGATTAGGTGTGAATTTCCACCTCCATGGAGATCTGCTAGAGGACTCAGTATTTAACTCTGCTTGTTACTTTGAGGGTTCTGTTG
Organism: Rhabdomys pumilio; assembly: GCA_030674055.1. Classification (NCBI taxonomy): domain Eukaryota; kingdom Metazoa; phylum Chordata; class Mammalia; order Rodentia; family Muridae; genus Rhabdomys; species Rhabdomys pumilio. The sequence continues at coordinate 4,138,089 of JANHMN010000001.1, forward strand.
TTAGAGCAGCACACTTATATTTCTCTTGCTCCTCTCCAAATACCTGTAGGCACATCATGTGTTATCCTAATCACCCATTGGGTTTCCAAGTCCTAATGATATTCCCTTCATATCATATTCAATGAAGACTTTATAAATGGACAAACTGGTAAAATCACCAAAATGTTCAAAAACAATTTCCATTGGTTGCTACCAAGATGTTTTCCTGTGTAGAGCTATCCCCACACTCCCTTTATGGAACAAGATTCACTATTATTACTATAATGGAATCTTAAGGTAAAGTTTTAAAACAAATGTAGGGTGAAACTGCATTGCATTTCATTCAAATCAGGCTAGGCTTTAACTTTCCTCATTCTTTATAATATGGCAAGACTTACAAATCTTAATGTCAAAAGCTCATCCAAATGCCTCCATTAGGTCTTTAACTTTGAGTGCAGAAATGAGAGACACAAAATAAAATGTGTGAACTGTAATAGGTATTGTGAGATATTAAAGTGCATACATGAAGCTTTTATTCACAAAACAGCACTGTTAGAACACACATGAACACACACAGATGCACAGACACACACACACAAACATACACACATATAAATATTCAAACTTAGAATGTAGAAAACATTTTTAAATGGAAGAGGAACATGTTGTATATTAAAGAATTTTTTTTGTTCTTATACATCAGGGATCCTGAAACTGCTCAGGCTTCCAGTACACTAGAGAGCTTTCAAGAATGAAACAAAAAATAAAACAAATCTGCCTCTCTGTGTGTATGCATGCTCACACATATGTATTCATAAAGTTACTAATTTGGCATAGTTTTACAAATAAAGTATCGATATTGAAGTAACTATTACTATAACCTTATATGTTGCTGCTCCCTGTAGTTGCAAACTCAGACACCTATCACATACATGTTCACTCAAGGTGTGACAGGGCTTCATGTAGGCCATTGTTCTGAGCTGACTTTCCATTACCCTAGCCCGGCAGACCTTAGAGGAAGGAGTTGGAGACTCAGGTTCTAGTTTATCTCATTAATGATTGATTACAAGAATGTCACTTAAGGACAGGTCACTTGAGCCTCAAGGCAAAAAGTAATAGAGATAAAGCCTTTTCCTCTCAGAGTCTCTCAGCTTTCTAAGGAGAAATATTTCTCTCTGTGCTCTCAGTGCACACAGAGAAAAAGATCCCTTTCTTATCTTCTTTTGGTATGAAATAATTAATGTAGCACAATTCTATGCTCTGATCAGTCTGTATATAAATTTCACTAGAATCTGAAATAATTTATTATGTATTATCGCCTAAAGTGAAATATAAGACAATCAGAAAATCCCTCCTAACATTTCAGAACTTATTTCAAAAGTGAGATGACTTCTGAGACAATCAATGAATACAGTTGAATGTTTCTTTTATCTGTATTACTAGCATCATAGTTGAATCTGAGATTGCTATTAGGAAAACTCAGGAGATTTGTCTGAATTCACTCATATGGATGTGCGTGCTAAGTTCATCCTCAGTTACCTAAGAGCAGTGTAAGATGTAGTAAAGTTACTTAGTTTGAAATCATTTCCTAATCCAGGTTTCATCCGCCAAACATCAGAAAGCTACTGTGCCTCAATTTCATGTATCAATGAAATTCACTAATGATACTAAGACTAATCACCAATACACTGACTATTAATACATAAATCAAATAAAGTCTTTGGAAAATGGCTTAGCTGCACTCTCAGGTTACAAAATATATCTTCATGAGGCAGTCAGGGTTTGAAGGTTAGGCAAGGTTATGTTCTTAAGTAAAATCTAATGAAATTTTGTCCTTTCTGAATACAAGGTATACATGCACAAAAGTCTAGCATATTTTAATATGTAAACAACTAATAGACAAATAGACTTTATGGGGCCATGGAGTTGTTAGTAGCCATCTAGGAGAGATAAGGACTAGCAGATGACTTTCCTGAGATATCCACCATCTTGAATGAACTGTGATGAACTAGCTCTGGAGGCAAAGCCCTAAGAAAATAATCTCAGGATTGGTTCTTGCTATTGGTATGCCTTTTCTGATTATTAAATTAATATAACAATCCTTGGGTATTAACCCACTATAGTCCACTATAGTGATGCAATATAGACAAATAGATTATATATTAATTCCTAATAATGATTCCATAAGCTTTCTTAAATTTATACTAGTAATTAATAATTAGTAACTATTTAGCTGTTTGTAATAAGGGCTGCAGTCAAAGTCCTCTCTGATATGAAAACTGCAATGAGAACTCTTCCTGTCTTCACATGTCACAAGTTAATTGGACTAGAAAGAAAGCAGGCATTGATACAGATTTACAACTTAGGGATACATTTCTTTAGGCTGTAAAACTATTAACTAAAGTCCATAAACTGAGAATGAACAGTTTATTGTAAGTACAAGAACAGAAGATGAAATATTGACAGAATTTATTTATATAAAACTTCAATGTTAGCTTAGATCAAAGAATTATAGTTTTAAACTCTCGATGAACCTGTGGAGCTAGTGACATATAATAAACGTTTAGTTAATAACTAGTGTTAATGGAAACACATGAGACACCTCTGTCCTATCTTCTTGTTCAATTTATGCTTTGAATTTATGTTTGAAATTATTCTGAACTTTTGGAGTATCATGCGATCTATTCTCCCAAAAAGGTACAAATAAATAGGAAAGATGACATTAAGGAAGCAGAAGAACGGGTTAGAAGCATTACAGAGATAAGGAGAGACAAAGAGGAGAGCAAAATTAAGTAGATGCACAAGGAGGAGGAGAAGCAGAGTAAAACCAAAATAAAGGCAGAAGAGAAAACAGAGATAACAAAATATAACAGTGCCGAAGGAGGAAAAAAATGAGACGAAGAGAGAAGGAGCTGCAGATAGCTCAGAACACAGGAGGCAGGCTCTATGTACACTGAGACAGGTTTTTAAATTCCTTTAGTAATAAAAGGGTAGAAGCTTTTTCTTTCTTTAGCAATAAAGTTTGAAGCTTATGCTTCATTCAGAATGAGCGAGTTTTTCTGCACTGACACCTGCTTTACGGAGCTTGCTCATAAGGGCATTTACTTCATTCACTAAAATATATAATATATATGCATATGTAAGTATAGGTGTGTGTGTGTGTGTGTGTGTGTGTGTGTGTGTGTGTGTGTGTGTAAGTATGTAAGTATGAGACAAGTAGCAGGGCATGACAAGAATGTATAAAATTATATATAAATACAAGTGTATGAATGAATGGGGGTATGAATGCATGTGTGTTTACACATATTTGCTTGTGTAAAAGTTTTTCCTTTTGTGAGCAAGATTCTCCTCTTCTGGTTCAATAAATGTTAATTGTTCCAAATCTCCCTCCAACCTGGCCAGCCTGAGGCGAGGCTTCTGGGCAATCGAGAAAGGAACCTCAGCAATAAATCCTCCACTGAATTCCAGGCTGCTATATAGCATATGTTAATTGCCAGAGAATTGTACAGTGAGTTTATAATGTAGTAAGAGTTAAGTTTTCTAGCACAGAGAATTGTAAAGTAGGTGAGAGTTGAGTTTTAAAGTGTTTATCAAACAGAGAATCATAAAGTCAGCAAGAGTTAAGATTTTTAGTGTTAATTAAGCACAGAGAATTATAAATAATAGAGAGATAATGAGTTACGTCCCCGGTGCCTAATGAAGCATAGAACAGTAAGAGTTTTTAGCACAGCACAGTAATAGTTAAGATTCCCCACGTTTAAGGAAGAATGGAACAATGATAGTTGATAAAGAGTTAACTTTTCAGCACTTAATGAAGCATAGGACAGTAATAGAGAGTTATAAAATAAAGAGACAGCATTTAATAAAGCACAGACATTTATAAGGTAAAAGTGGAGCACGGAATGATAAAGGAAAAAGAAGTCACAGAGTTACAGAGAAAAGAAGCCAGAAGTTTTCAACCACAGAATAAGCAAGAGAGTGCTACGTCTCTAGAACCCATCAGCTAAGAGCATCCAGCATAGAGAGTTAAAAGTCCAAAGATAATCAATCTTTTAACCTGTGTACATCTTACACGTGTGTCCACTTCAGCTCCTTCCCCGAATGCCAGGCAGGCCCCTGGCATGGAGTAAAATTTTACTTCATGTAACTGAAGAAGAAAAAAATTGAGCATGCATTTTCAGACATTTATGAAAGATTTCCTATGTGCTATCATTGCTACTCTTGAGAATCTACAAGAAAAATAGATACCTAATAATTAGACTTAATTAATTAATTAACACTGAAAAATCTATGAGAAAAATGAAATGTTCATGAAAACAAAAACAAATGCCAACAGTTTTAGAAGCCCTATGTTCTGGATATGTATAGTTTAAAGCTCACTGGTGGACATTCACCTCAACAAGCCTTCACTCGTCATGTGTTAAGTGCAAAGCATCATCTCACTGTATAAATATTATACAGATTGGACCTAAGTGTACAGTGTTAATACCACTGAATGAGATTAAAGACCATTACCCAAATTCTTTGCTCAAATTAAACAAGCTTTATTTTCTGTCACACAAGACTGTCAGTAAACACAAGAGAAGGTAGAGTTTATGTAGAGGGTATTAAGTATTGGGAGATTTCCAGAGGAATTTTGGTTATGTGGGGTTTAAATATTTCAAAATTATTTGGCAGATCATCTAAACTTATCAGATGGTACATCTGCATACAAGTTATTAGTCACCATATTCCATACGATGGGGAGCATGTCAAATTCCAGAAACAGGTTGAAGCATGGTCAACTTAAATTTTATATCAAACAGTAATGAGCTTTTTCTGACCATATAACAAAATGGCTTTTATCCTTAATATAGATTCTGGCTGGTCCATTACTCCCATCTTGTCTTATGTGTCCTGTTCAAATGCTTTATAGGGAACTGTCATTTATGTCTGTGGTGTGAGCTTCCAATGCCAGTGGAGGACAAGTATCTTAGCATTTTTTTCTTTGACTGGACACAATATTTGTATCATGTCTAAGGTCTCTGTAATTACATCTGATTGGTTAGCATAAAAAGAATCATTGTTTTTCCTAAAAGCCATTCCTTTTGGTTCTGCATAGAGCAAGTTACTTATCATATCATAGAACTATTTTAATTAATGAATCTACCTGTTGATATTTCTTCATCTATTTGGTTTTAGATCATCACTTTTGACAATCACAGAGCTTAGTATGCCCATAGGCCGTGTGCGTGTCTGTGTGTGTGTGTGTGTGTGTGTGTGTGTGTGTGTGTGTGTGTGTGT
>JANHMN010000001.1:4143360-4153493 GCA_030674055.1 Rhabdomys pumilio
GTGTGTGTGTGTGTGTGTGTGTGTGTGTGTGTGTGTGTGTGTGTGTGAATGTGCACATGTGCATGTGGGTGGAGGTGTATTGGTATGTGTGTGTGAACAGGAAGTTTCTGTGGATCTAGCATTCCAGCCTTTGTTGATGGTAGAGGGTGATGTATTCTCTTAACTATTTGCTGCTGAAACTAGGATGCCAATATTAGGCCCAAGAAGGCTGGAAAAGTAGCCAAAGACTGGAAGGAGTTTAGGCCAGTGGGATATTCATCAGAAGAATCTGGTTAGTTGACCCAGCTCATGAGACAGTGAGTGATCACATCAGTTAGATTAGCTTACATCAGTTTTCAGTAAGTTCAGGGATTTGGGGTTTTATAAGACTAGTAGGGCCTGGCGTGGTACACATCACATTCAGATGAGTTTGCAGATCACAGCTCATCTCTGGATCACCATCAGCCAAGTGGAACTTGGCCAAGCCAAGTTAAAGTTAAAGAACTTAAAGGAAACATTTTTTATTTGAAGCTTCTAGACCTATAGTCTTAGTAGTTGTGGGAGAGAAGGTGTTCCAAGGCTAGAGGGGAGACAGATTTCACCTCCAGTAATAGCCAGGTATGGAAACTCAGGCTATTGGTTAACTGGTTCACTTATCTGGAGTCCTTTTGCACTGGGAGAGATGGATTCAAACCTTATGACTTCCTCAACTGCCTGAAGCTTACATGAATTATATTAGTTTACAAAAACAGATAAAAGTTTTTGATATATTATCATTACCATTGCTTGCAATCTGTGTTGAAATCCTCATTATAGAAAAGGAGCTAGCAGGTGTCTGTAAGACAGCTGGAGTAGACTTATGGTTTTGAGTCTTAGCAAAAGCTATGGCTTTGGCCTAAAAGCATGAACATTCTTTTTTTTATCCAACAGGCTGTAAGATTGAACAGAGATTCTTTATAGCATTATGAGAAGCACCTTCAAGTCTCTATTTGAAGGAAAATCAAAGCAAATTTAAAATCTTGAGCTTGTGACTGATAATAGAACTTAGTACATTGAAAGCTTCTCAGAACTCTACTCATCGATGTTAAAACTCTTTGAAATCTAAGTATAACAGAAGTACAGAGTAACTTGTATATATATGCCTAATTATTTTCTTAGAACATTATAATTCATCTAAATTTTTATATCCTAGACCTTTATAACTTTATCTTAGAATATTTTCTTACACAATTAGAACTTAGATAAATTTAAAACCTTTTAATTTAATTATTTACCATGAGACATGAGCGGTTGATTACTGAGAGCAATCCTTGCAAGGCAAGTTACTATAAATACTATAACTTACATGTGAGATATGTTTATCCTTTAACATAAAGGCTGTTAGTAAAGCAAACCTGTCCATGAGTTTCCTTTCTCAGCAGGAGACTCAAGAGCTCTAGGAAGACAAGGCCTTATGAAATGAATTCATCAGGCAGCAGCTGTTATAATGATAAAGCTGTGTTAGCCATCAATGGCATCAGAGATCTGAGAAGGATAAATTATAGCAGAACATATACTTCAAATAGACAAGATGGTTACCCTTGGCTCTAGTACTAGTTTCCTTTGGGGCAGAGGTCTGCCTTCATTTGTCACATGGAGCAGCATTGAGCATAGGCTATGAGCTGCCAGATTCAGAAAGTCTGAGGGATTTTTCTGTAGAAAAGGAACCCTGGGAAAACTGACCACACTGAGGCAAAATATGAAAGTTAACCCTACAGTGTCTACAGTTGGGGCAGAGCCTTGGCAGAAGGCAAGGCATAGGGCCTTCTCAGTGGTTAATGTCACATGAATCCAGATCTGTGGCTCATCTGTTGTCTTTGGAGGGCTGTCTCCAGGAGTTGCATCTCTGTCAATCACAGGAAAGTGTTTTTCATTAAACTTCTTGAATGCCATATTCAGCAGATCTCTGAAAAGTTTCGAGGGACATCTAGTAAGTACTTTTATAGATGATTTTAAATAAGTGTTGTTTTTAACTATTTGCTTAACTCTGAAAACATACATCGGCTAAACAAAGGTTTTTCCTATAAAAAAGTTACATTTAAACTGGTGACTATCACCAGTCTTAATTGCTAATTCTTTTTACAGTTTATAAAACACTTGTAGCTTTTTAAGATTAGGGTATAAACTTAGTTCTAAATTGAATAGCATTTTTCTTTTTATCGTTAGTCCTTAGAAACAATGGGTGTGCTGTAGGCCCAGTAGAATTTAACAGGTAACACAGCAGCCACTGATGCTCCACCTTTCATCCAGCAGCAGGAGCCAGTCCTTAGCTTTTGCATAGTGTGCTACCAATAGCCAGCACCGGCATATCAGAGAATCTGGGCTTTCTTCCTATCACACAGTTCTGTAGAGACAGTACCAAGCTTCTGCACATCACCAAAGTCAGCATCCTTGTTTCCAGGAAATGTACACTTAAAGATGCCAACTTTACTTTGGTTCCCTGTGGCACCAGCACTTTGGGAACCTGCATGACCCTCTCAGTTTCTTTTATTTTGTCATTTATCCATCATCTTCCTATTATTTTGCTTCAGACCCCTTTTTAGCCGTTTTCATCTAGACCCTTGGTTCAGCAGCCGGTTTCCATGATCACTTGGTAAGACATCCATTGACTCTTCTGGTGATAAAAATCACTGCCTATTTAGATAGCGAAGGCTACCTAGAAATCATTTCGCATAACATTCTAACAATATGTCAGCAAAAGTCCTTCTTTTTTCATCAAAATATTAAACAGGAAGTAATCCAGGAAGCTGAGGGAGAAATTTACTAAAGTTTAGTGACACATTTCAGTTGGACATCTGTGCTTTACCAAAATGACAATATCTTAAGTATTTGTGTGAATAGTTGTGGCCCTACATACATACATACACACACACACACACACACACACACACACACACACACACATATAATATATATGCTACATACATACACACATATATATGCTTTGTGTATAAATGCTTTATATGTAATATATATGTATGTGTGTATATCAAACTTCTGATGGTTCATTTAAGTAATATTTTAATCAGAAGAGCCAGTTAAGAATGGTGGTCCTTTCCTGGCAGTGGTGGCACACGTCCTTAATCCCAGCACTTGGGAGGCAGAGGCAGGCAAATTTCTGAGTTTGAGGCCAGCCTGGTCTACAGAATGAGTTCCAGGATAGCCAGGGCTACACAGAAAAACCCTGTCTCAAAAAACAAACAAACAAAACAAAATCAAAAATTAAAAAACAAAAACAAAGAATGGTGGTCCTTGTTAGTGACTGTCATATTTACATCAAAATCTGGCCAGAGAGGTAGGCAGACCCAAGGAAAGAAGTAGCCTGTGCTGTTTTGTTCCATTAGACTGTTTCTTCCTAGATCCTCTTATCTGGTTTTGCTTTGGGTATAGAAAGATCTACCAGCACTAAACAACTTTATTCTGACCTTACAGCACAATGTCTTCCAGTTCTAAGATGAAGTCAAGGTTTATCAACATCTCTATGCTTTTTGAGAGTGATATCACAGAATGAAAATACATTTTTTTTTTTCAAAATAACTATTATATAAAGTGAGAAGTTTCTACCTAAGAGGATCCCTAATAAGTTTTAGGAACAATAAAAGAAATCAATTGAAATCAAAACACTTTCTAGATAACTTTATTTAATCCAGTCTTATTACAAGCCAATATTCTAAGTGATTTCCCAGAACTGGGCAAAGAATACAAAGTCCTAACACATCAGTCTCCATGCTGGTCACCTAACACCCATCTTCATATTTCATCTTCAAGGACTAGATCCTAAAATAATATGGTTAAAAAGAGTATTCTGAGGCACTCTGGAGAGGTTAGTGAGCCAGATGGTGATACAAATCCTTTTCTGAGAGTGTGAAGCTTGGATTTTTCTCTTCTTAGCAGCCTCCATTTTATGTCTCTTTGTTTCTGTCTGAAAGAACTTCAGGGACAAAAGTTGAGAAGAGCCTGAAAAAAAGAAGATCCAGTGACAGGCCCAAGGTGGGATCCAGTTCAAGAGAAGGCCCAAAGGCCTACACTATGACTGAAGCTGTGGTGTGCTCTTATCATGACTACCCTCTGAAAGACCCAACAAGCAGATAAAAGAGGCAGATGCAGATATTTACAGCCAATCAATGGACAGATGTCAGGGACCCCTGTGGTTGAATTAGGGAAAGGCTGGAATAAGCTGAGGAGGAGGGAGAGACCCTGTAGGAAAACCAGCAGTCTCAACTAATCTAGACTCTCAAGTTCTCTCAGACTCTGGACTACCAACCAGGCAACATACACTAGCTGATCTGAGGCCCCCAACACATACATAGCCGAGGACTGCCTGGTCTGAGCTCAGTGAGAGAAGATGCACCTAACCCTTGAGAGGCTTGAAGTCCCAGGGAGTGGGGAGGTCTAGTAGGGTGGAAGGTGTGGGATATCCTCTTGGAGATGGGGAGGAAGAGGAATGGAATAAGGAGAGCAGACTTGGAGGGGGATAATGACTGCACTATAAAAAAATGATTAAATAATAATAATTTCTAAAAATGCAAAGAAAAGTCTCCCAACTCAAAACAGTTCAGGGCCAGATGGTTTTGGTGCAGAATAATTCTACCAGACTTTCCAAGAAGAGCTAATTCCAATACACTTCAAACTATTCCACAAAATAAAAACAGAAGGAACACTGCCAAACTCATTCTATGAGGCCACAGTGACCCTGATACCTAAACTACACAAAGACTCAACAAAGAAAGAGAACTTCAGGCTGATTTCTCTTATGAACAGTGATACAATAATACTCAATAAAACACTCACAAACTGAATCCAGGAACACATCAAAGAAATCATCCACAAGTTCAAGGGAGCATCATTCCAGGGATGCAGGGATGCTTCAATATTCGAAAATCCACCATATGTAATCTACCATATAAACAAACTGAAAGAAAAAAATCACATGATTATCTCATTAGATGCTTGATAAAATCCAAAAACTAATTTAAATTGAGTGCATTTCCTCACTCAAGTGTAGCATAGGAAGGTTGGCAGAAAATGCCTGATTTGACGACATGATCATAACTAAGATGTTGTTCTCTGAGAGTGGATGGAGGTTAATCCTCAATGCATTAAAGAAAATATTTTAATTAAAATATGGGTAGTCAAATTCAGGGATCAGGGAAAGAGTTTTGTCAAAGAGGAAGATATTGAACGTTGTTTTCCGGATTATAGCCTTCAAAGCTAGAGCAAAACTCATCTCTGCCCTTTCTACCATCATGCTCTTGCCATGCATATCCTGTGAGTGCTGAGATTGCATGTGCTCTGTGATTTTATGTTGAAATGTATTTCAAAATGGGAAAATAACAAATGCCATGTTGAGAATCATTTCAAAGCGTCTTTTTAGGTGGGTCCATGAATATTTGATAGCACACTGGAAGACTAGGATAATTTCTTTATTCATCTTATTAATGGACTTTTAGAAATATTTTTTATTGTTTATCACTTTCATTATAATGTTTAATCTTACTTGTCAGCTACATTAAATTGAGAGATGCCTAGGAGGCCAGGAAATTATGCCCTGGGTGTGTCTGTATATCATTTCCATTAGATTACAAGTGTTATGATCTAATCAAGGATTTAATCCACCAAAAGATTCTAATTTAAATAAACTTTTGAGAGGTGGTAGTACTATACAAGGTAATACCTAGGTAAAGAAGACAGGTCATTGGGGACAGGCATTTGAAAACCATTTCTTTTCTCACGGCTCTCTGTGGTTCCTGGTCAAGATGCATTGAGAACTTGCCACAAGAAGGGTTGGCTCCACTGAAAACTCACTGTGGCAAATCCGGAAGACCTCAAATTGAAACCTACCAGACCATGAACCAAAATAAATCTGCTTTTCTGAAGTATTTTGTGTTTTAGCATAAAAATGATTAATGTATTATTCTTTTTTCCTCTTATAAGTATTACTGGTCTCTTGGATTGATGAAGATATCAGGAGATTTAAATTAACCACACAGCTCATAACAGAATTAGACCAACAGAATCATAGAACTTATTCTGCATTTACTCAATGAAGAAACAAAATGATATTCCATGGATGCTATATGACACTGTAAAGGATATTTTTGGTCTTTCTTATGATTAGCTTAAGATTCCTATCATTTGCTTTCCTGACTTTTGTGGTTTTCAAATAACTTGAATTTATATATAGAAAATACTTTGGGGATCATGAAACTCACTGTGTTGATGGTTTCCATTTCCAAAGGCTTCATATTTCATTTAGTAATGGGTGTACTGTGGACTCAGCTAGTTACACAAAGCATGCAAGACAAACGTGACTCTCACGGATAAGGAAGAAAACAACTGATGTCAAACCAATACTTATCTAAGTATATAGAGTTACTTTTCACAGTCAGATTGCTGATACTTTCAGCTTTAAGAAAATGTATTGCTATGACCTTCTAAAATAAAAATGTCCATGTGTATGTTTTTATCTTCAAGAAGAACAAGGTCATCTGAAAAATATCTGTGTTATGATTTCCAACCCAACCATTTAGCTAAGGTTAAGTGGGAATAATACAAGTTATTTTTATATTTAACTCCTGCCTTTTCACACTTAAGTTCACCCAACTTATTTCATGTTATGAGCCTCTTTAGTTATTCTTTATACCTGGCCAAGTCCTTTCTAATACAGAAAATATTTTCTTCTCTATTTGTTTCTAATTCCTACCTGGCAACACTTGCTAATGATACCATTAATCACCCTTCAATTGTATCTGCTATCTCAAGTGGCCCTCTGCATCTTTGGAAAAAAAAGGTGATAGATACTTTTCTGTAGACCTCAATAATGATTGAGTATGTTAATGAATTCTGTGTGACACATACTCTCAGAAGCATGTGGTGTACTAGAGAAACACATTATAAATGTCCAAGGTCAAATGCCAAACTTAATTTTCATAGTAAAGAACCTGTTCATAGGTGCTCAGTGTGATGCTGTTGCTGACACTAGGAAAATCACTTTCATCTGCACGAGTAAAGCAATGATTTCACAGGATGTCTCCTGAGCAGCACAGGAGGCTCACATTGGTCTCAGGTACTTTCAGACTTACTCCAGTTCTAGTTTTATTTCTGTTGTTTTGTTAAAATGCCTTGACAATAATAATTAAATTAAGGAAATGTTATAGTACATCACTTCTGGGAATGAGTATATACATGCTCACCTGCTTGCCTGCATAATATAGATAGATAGATAGATAGATAGATAGATAGATAGATAGATAGATAGATAGATAGATAGATGATATAGATATATAGATATAGATATAGATGATATAAATATAGATATAGATGATATAGATGATATAGATGATATAGATATAGATATAGATATAGATATAGATATAGATATAGATATAGATATAGATATAGATATAGATATAGATATAGATATAGATATAGATATAGATGATATAGATATAGACATAGACATAGATATAGATATGCTCAACAGTTAACAAAGACAATCTTCCACAGACAATCCAACCCAATATAGACAATCCCTCATTGGGACTCTCTCTCAAGATGGTTCCAGGCTGTTTTGACAATTAAAGCTAATTATCACACAGGTTCCACATTGGGTTAGTGATGCTTACAAAACTATGTGGTAAAATAGAAAGATATACTATGAACAGAGAGAACACAAAATGCTCTTCCTTGAAAGTCTTAGTTTTTCTATTTCCTCAGCACACACTAAAGCTTCTTCAGCTCGCATAGCCTCCCCGCCAAACCTCTGTCTGCTCTGCAACTACTCCATGACTTCAGAAAATAAATACTGTCTGCTAGTTCTTCTCTGACATGTACATGTCACATGTACACGTGTACACCCACAAGTGGAGAGTCATGACAACCTTGGATATTGTCATTCAGGCATGATTTATATATTATTTATAGGCAGGGAACTCATCAAGTAGGCTATTTGGCCAGCAAAACTCAAGGAATGTTTGTGTCCAATTTCCCAGTTCTGAGATTGCAAGTAATGCCACCTCAAATAAAATTTCTTTAGCAGAATGTTAGGAATTGAACTCAGGTCCTTGTTCTGACACAGCAATAAATTTACCAACTGAGCAAACTCCACTGTCTCTGCACTATTGTAAAAGTACAAACAGCCTCAAATTTTCCTCAATCAGATGTATAGCTTTCTGAGATGTTCCCTGCCACCTCCACTCTCCTGTATGGCTGTATGTAGTATTCAGAGATAGGGTGTGCTCTTTTTCTTTGACCTTAAGACATTTTTCTATCAAATCCTCACATACATTCTGTAAATCTTAAATTTTAATAGCAAAACTCTTTTATTCCAGAAGCCTCTTACCAACCAGAGAATGATTTACCTGTCGCATCTTCCTCTGTGTAACCGGAGTTGATTGTTGATAAACAATTCAAAGGAGAAAGACCAGGTACTCAATGTGCCCATGTCCGGGTAGCTCTTCCAGGCCAGTGTCCTGCTACTTTCATTGCTATGACTTCCTCTTATATCATAAAGTCTGGCAATGTATGGCTCTTGATTCTTTTATCTAAGATGGGTTTTGGTACCTGGGCAGGTTTCCATATAGATTTTAGAATCATTTTTCTGATTCTTTAAAGAGAAACATTGATGTTTGAAAAGTAGTTTTATTGAATTTGAGTAGGATAGACATTTTAGCAACATTGATTAATCAAACCCACTAATCAGATCCACAAGCAAGAGTTGCCTTTCAGTTTTGGTTTGGTTTGTTTTTCTTTTTGCTCTGATGTTGTTATGTATTATGACATATACAAGTCACATGAAGAGGCCCCTGAAGCAGTCATAGATTCATCTACTGCAGTTTTTAAAATGTATGGAAGTGGAAATAAACTATAGACTTTTCCATGACAGTAAAAGAGCAGCGGAATCTAGGACTATACTTCAACAACTACGGTGGGTGCTAGGACTCCGAAGAGCTGGAGGAGAGACACACATTGCATTGATTAAAGCTTGAGGCGTATGTGCCACACTTCTAGCAAGATACAATATTTCTGTGAGTTACTTGGAATATGTTATGGATTTTCTTCAACTGCCCTTTATCACTTTATTGGCATGTTTAATCTGACTACTTTTCTTTCTATTTTATTTCATAGGAAAAAAGGGAGTTGGTGCCTTACAGTGCTTTGACTTCTATTGTTTATATACAGAGGACCTCAGGAAGTACTCATTTCCTTCTTGACAAATGGGTAGGCTGATTGCAATGATTGAACTTAATACTTATTGAGAAAAGTAAGATAATGGTCACTTAGGAAGCTTTGCAGTTGTTTTATATGTAAGAATAAAAATGAAGATGCAGAGTGCACACATGCAAATCCTCTGTCCTAAATATATTCAACCTATCAGCAAACGTGTGACATTTTAGAAACTACTATTTACATTTTAGCCCAAATCTTACATCTTATTCTACTTTTTTTCAACCCCATGTGCTTTGCTTTCACAACACATAGTAGGTACTGGGGGGCAACTATATTTTTAATAATGTTTGCAGGACAGTCAGAAATTTATAGCTTACAAAACAAGTTTGGCTGTCGTGTGCATATTGAAAACCATCTACATGAGACAAAGATGGGCTTTGTCATTTTACCGTCCAATAATCACAAGATTTGTTTGCTATTCTTGTGATATATTTGTAGTTGGAGCCTTTCCCTTTATATATGAGCAATTCTGTCTCCATCTGCCAGTCATGCCATATGGAGGAGAGGCAGAGATACCAAGAAATTAATGAAGCAACTCATCTATTTTTTTGAAAAGCGAAAGTATATAAGAAAATCAAATCTGTTGAGTTGCCCTTTCCAAAGAGCAATGGTTTCATACTGTATAAGTATGAATATTCTGGAGACAAAGGAGAAAGAGACAGACAGAGACAGAGACAGACAGACAGAGGGAGGGAGGGAAAGAAGGAAAGAAGAAAAGGAGAGGAAGGAAGAAAGAAGGAAGAAAGGAAGCGAGGGAGGGAAGGAGGGAGGAAAGAAGGAAGGAAGGAAGGACAGAAGGAAGGAAGGACAGAAGGAAGGAAGGAAGGAAGGAAGGAAGGAAGGGAAGGAGGGAGGGAAGGAGGGAGGGAGGGAGGGAGGAAGGGAAG
>JANHMN010000001.1:4153503-4174671 GCA_030674055.1 Rhabdomys pumilio
AGGGAAGGAGGGAGGGAAGGAGGGAGGGAGGGAGGGAGGAAGGGAAGGAGGGAGGAAAGAAGGAAGGAAGGAAGGAAGGAAGGAAGGACAGAAGGAAGGAAGAAAGGGAGGAAGGAAGGACGGGAGGAAGGAAGGAAGGAAGGAAGGAAGGAAGGAAGGAAGGAAGGAAGGACAGAAGGAAGGAAGGAAGGAAGGGAGGAAGGAAGGAAGGAAGGAAGGAAGGAAGGACGGACGGAAGGAAGGAAGGAAGGAAGGAAGGAAGGAAGGAAGGAAGGAAGGAAGAACTGCTGGGAGATAAAGATTGTGAATGATTCATAGGACATCCATTTCAGAAAACCCAGGCCATCAGCTTCTTCCTAGTGTCCATGGTAACACTATGGTAGTGAAGGACATTATCTCTTTCTGACCACAAGGGTGAAATTAACCACACTTGGGATTGTGTAGTGCATTAGGAGAAATGTTCCCCCAGGCTCTTATCTCGGGATGGGCTCAGGCACCATAGAATAAGGGTGATCTCTCTCTTAAAGAAAAGAAAACTGGAGAACAAAGGCTGTCACTTGTCTTTTACAAGAAGAAGGGAAAGGCACACTCAGGAGAATAATACTCAGTCTGGTAAGACTGTAGAACAACAGACAAAATGGACAGGGGCAGATGTCAACCACTGAAAGTTAAAAGACAGCATTTCTCTGTGCTTTGGCCAAACAATGTTACTAAATCCAGCATTGCCAAGAAAAATGAATAGAAATATCTTCACTGAAAATGTTAACAATTCATAAGATTGTGTAAGAACTGATAATATAAATACATATGCATACATTAGGAAAATATGCTTGAAAAATATGTAAAAACAGTCAATTTTTATGTCACCAAATATAAGTATCAAAAAAGAACCATAGAGACCCTTTCATTAGAATTTGATATTTCCCCTCTTTAAAGAAAATTTTATGTGCTTGAAGTAAAAAAAAAAAAAATAATTCTTAGTTCTTGTTTGCTCAGTGTTCATGTTCAGCACCTTTCTCACAACTGGTATGTGGATCTGTAGTGGTCACCTAAGTGTTGCCTTGTCTCAACCCGAGTTTTCATTTCATTTAATTTTCGAGCCTAATATTTATTTGTTTAATTAAAAACATCCCAGTCCAAAGAAGAGTTAGATTAGGTTCTTCCATGTGGCTTCTCTG
Organism: Rhabdomys pumilio; assembly: GCA_030674055.1. Taxonomy (NCBI): domain Eukaryota; kingdom Metazoa; phylum Chordata; class Mammalia; order Rodentia; family Muridae; genus Rhabdomys; species Rhabdomys pumilio. Next base: position 4,154,682 of record JANHMN010000001.1, read on the forward strand.
AAAGATTGCAAAGACTTGCTATGAGAGTAGTTTATTTATGAGGATCTGGTAAGTCAAATCTGAGAAAGGACCAGAGGGCAAGGAGCTGACCTGGGTTGCCCTGTGGGCCTCTTGCTGGATGCTTCAGGAGCTGCTGTCCTGGTTTCTGCCTCTGGTAAGAGTAGAAATCACTGTGATCATTTTTTTTTGCATCATTTAGTCATTTGATCAAGAGACATTCTAAAGTTAGGGTTAAGCCTAAACCACTGTACTCATTTTTAAATACAGTTGACATTGATCTTCAATTGTTGTCTGTACACAGGAGACATTTGTAATTGCTTCCTTTATATGATTAGTCAAAGAGAGTGTTTGAGTATCTCTGAACCAGGGCTGCATTTGCCTGCTCCTGAACCCCTGGGGCCATTTCCAAAGACCTTTTGTGTTAGGTGAAGACACTCTGTCCAAAGTTCTGGCTGAAGAACCTTAAGCACACTGGGTATATGTTAATTGAGTGCCAAATCATTGAAAGGCCATTAGGTTTTCACCACTCTCCCTTCTTGCCTTCCACCACAGCACACTGTAGGCCATGTAGGACAGACACAGAAACAACTAAACAGTCATATTGAAAGTAGAGTATGAAATAAAGTTGGCAACCATAAAGAAGAGAAGTGGCAACAGATGTGTATTAGAGTGTGTACTGGGGCAGCCACGATAGACATCAGCATTCAAGTGCAGCTGGTCTACTCTACTCTGTTGTGTATTCTTTCTTCCACCCTTCTGTGTACTGGGGCAGCCACTATAGACATCAGCATTCAAGTGCAGCTGGTCTACTCTACTCTGCTGTGTATTCTTTCTTCCACCCTTCTCCACCCTTTTTTATAAACCTTTCAACTCCCTAAAATTATTTCTAAATACAGGAGAGTAAAAAGGATAAAAAGAAAAGGGCACATTATCATTAGACTTCTACGGATTGGGGCTGTTGAGTTCCTTGAAGCAAGTTGGATCTTTGCTGTCAGAATATCTTTTTTCTTCATCGTGCAGAACCACATAAAAAAAGGTAAATAACAACAACCAGTAGCATCCAATCAACGATCAACAACCCTCCCACCCCACCCCCAGAGCCCCAGCATTATATACCCTTTGAAAAGTCCGCAGAATTCCCAACACCACACAATCACAGGAACTATCTGATGCTGGCAAAATTATGCTCATGCAAGAGTAAGAGACAAATCATAGCTTCTGTGGACAATCTGAAGCAGCCTCATATCCTGTACTAGAGATTAAAATGAAAACATATTCTTATATTTTTGTGTTTTTAAAGAAACTAAAATGTCAAAATTATTACTACATAAAAGTATGTTAATAGGAGCTGGACATAGTATTATGATGTGCCCCAGCACTGAAAGGTATGTGTCGTACCCAAGATATACGGACATTTATAAAGAGAAATGAAGTCACACAATCTGCAACAAATTCAGTGCAACTGGAAATTATTATAAAATAAGTCCATCTCAGAAAGAAATATTTTAATGCTAAAATTGTGAATACCATATCTATCTCTAGATATATTTTGATGGGAGAAAGTGTACTTTGTTCTAACACATCTCCCTCCCTTATTCTCTTCTGTGTTCCCAGATACCACACTATTTTGATTCTGTTTCTTCCTCCATATAATCCTTCTATATCTACTTGTACCACATGTATTTCATTACATCCCATTTATATATGTTCCTTATGTTCCTTAAAATATCTTCCCCTCTCTCTTTTTCTATCCTCTCTCTCTCTCTCTTTCTCTCTCTCTCTCTCTCTCTCTCTCTATTATATATATAATATCTGAAAACACAGAAGAGAGTAAAGGAGGGAGATATGTCAGAACAAAGTAAGATTTTCTCCCATCAACATATATGTAATATGTATATACACACATATACACATACATATGTATACAGACACACACACATATATGTATGAAAACTCTATAATGAAACCCATTACTCTGTAAACTGACTGAAAATTATAATTAACAAAAAATTAATGAAACATACTTATATTTGAGTATCACGTAACCTACTTTAGGCTGCTAAGCACATAAGAATGAAATTGAAAGTGGCAGAAGTGGTGACATGAAGCCAGGGATAGTCGTGTTACCAGAGTTATTTCTTGCTTTCTGGGGTTGATAAATGCCTCAGCAGGTAAAAATTCCTGGGGCCAAGGCTCATGGCATAAGTTTCTTCCCTGGAAGCCAGAGAGGACTGACTTCTATAAGTTCTAGAAATTGTCCTCTGACCTTCACATCTGCAAATAAGCAAACAAAGTTTAATATTGTTAAAATATTTTATCATTCCTAAACTGAAATGCTTAGTTTTGTTTGTCAGCCTGATTTAAAACAATGGAAAGAGAGTCTCAATGAGAAATTTTCTGCATTTTATTTGCTTGTTTACCTGTCTCAGAAGGGTTATTGTAATTAATTTGAGAAGATGTAACCACTGTGGGGATCACCATTCCCTAGTTAAAAAAAAAGTTTTAAGCTGCATAAATGTAGAAAAATTCATCTGAGTGCAAGCACAGAAACAGGTGAACATCTGCATTGATTCCTTTCTGCCTCTCTCTGCAGAAATGATGTGACTAGTATTCTTAGATTTTTTTTCTTTGATGACAACTCCAATTATAGACTGTAACCTGGAATTATAACCTAATACAAGCTCCTTTCTCTTCTAAATTGCTTTATTCAGATAATTTTGCCACAGCAACAGAAATTAAACTACAACATTAGAGAGCACTGATCAGTTCAGAGATATTGCTCATCGTTTGGTTGTAGCCCTGTGATCTTGCCTACTCAGTGACTACCTCTCTCCATGAGAAACCCAGAAGATACCTCAGCCCTTGCTGTCCTCCTCCTTATCTACCCTAGCTTTTTTGGTTGAACAGATGTATTTGTAATGAATATGCTAAGTGCAAAGTTTAACAGCTCTCATTTTTATAGGTTCCTCCACTGAACTTTTACCTAGCTTTATTTTTGTAATTCTATGTACCTTTTCCAGAAAAAGGAATCCTCGGGAATTGAATAAGTTTCAAATCCCTTTTCAGTCTTGGCCACCTCCAGCTGTTCTCCTGGGATGTATTATTGTTCTATTTTTATCAGTTGTCTTGCTCTACGAAATTATCAAATAGCCTCTCTCTACAACATGGAGATTAGAGCTCTATATTCTGACTCTTTGTGCTATAAGATGTGAGACGTGAAGCCTGTGCCTGAGTGATTACATCACTCCTTTCCTAACATCAATCTTTTATTAGCCCAATTTTGCCTGTGTGTATTCATATAAATATAAAAACATATGTACCCCCCAAAAGTCCTTTGTACATAGGGAAGGTACATTTTAGACAAAAGGTGTTTAAGTCACTCTTCTATTGCTCTGAAGGGATACCATGACCAAGGCAACTCTTATAAAGGATTTAGCGAGGGCTGTCTTGTAATCTGTGAGCCTATAAAGGGTTACTCTCATGCAAACCACCTCAAAAGGCATTCATCATTATGGACACATTTATGTGTTATCAATACAAGATGAAAAGGCTGATGTCTACCAGACCATCAGTACAGCTTTGCTCATGAGGTCACATGCTGTGTTAAACACATTAGCTGCAGCTGTTTAACTTGTATGTGAGGGTCTTTAAAAACTACAGCTCTGGGTCTCTTCAAATGAAAGAAAGATGGTACCTGGTTCCCTCTTGGCCAAAATCCTTCTCTTAAAGGAGGGATGCTGTGGTGCTGTTCCTGCTGGCTGGGAAGTAGGAGAGGCATTGGAGGAGAGGAGGGCTTCGGGAAGAAAAGGGGCAGTTAATTGCTGTTCATGCAGGAAGAATAGGAGTGCCCTTTCCAACATGATGATAAAGTGTTTCATTCCTTACTGAGCCCTCATAATCACTCTTCTTCTTTATCTAAGGAACCACATTTTTCACAAGTAAAATTCTAAAAGAAAAGTCAGTTTTTCGGTTTATGTTTCTTCCTGTATATAGGTGGGAAAGAAAGTGAGTGCTTTTACTACTATAAATGGAGCCTTTAAGCCAAAAGTTGGTGCCACTAATACATCATAGTTGAAACAGTTCATTCAAACCAGTTTACCCAGAGGCATTTCCATCTGAAGGTCTTATGGCAAAGAGTGGATTTTTTGTCTTGGTTTTGCCAATCTGCAGAATATACTCTTCAACCTGTTGTCTTGACACAGGACAAAACATTTTCATAGAAACAGTCAAGCATTTTACAGGGTAACACTTTTTTATTGAAATTGTTGCAAGGGCTAAGTAGTGTATAGTGTAATTAAGTATAATTAAATGTAATTGGAAGTTGTTCTCTTTCTTAACTAAAGGCAATTAAAACAAATACATGGGATCCATAGTTAACTGGATGAAAAAAGTATTTAATCTAATTGTAATATCAAATAAGCACAACATAGAAACAGTAAGAAAATCCTATCAAACTCGGCCCCTGTACTGCCAGAACCAACCAAGGCATATACAAGGGTAACAGAACTGAAGCAGAGGATGACGGAAACTGCCATCGACAGTGCTACATAGATGAATACAGATCAGTGACTGATCAGTGAGAAAGAGCAGGAAAGGCACAGGAAGCCGTGAAAATGGAGAAAGGTTATGCAGAGCAGAAAAAAAGGGGCGACTGGAGGATACGGCTAATAAAGAGTTGAAGTTGAACAGAGTGCTAGGGATTAACCAAAAAATAAGTTCTGAAAGGAACAGGGCAGTTATAGCTTGTTGAGTGATGATTTTTGGAGACATAAAATTGCCCCATTCAATGTGTGTGGTTAGAAATACATCAGCAGGGGCTGCAAAAATGTTCAAATGGTAAGAATGCTTACAATGCAATCATGGGAATGAGAGTTCATGTCTCAGCATCCACATAACATGCTGAAAGTCCAGTATATGCCTGTAACCCCAGCTTTAAGGAGCAGAAAAAAGGCAAATCACAAGGAACCTGTGAGATTCAGTGAGGAAAGAAAACAAAGACCAGGTTCAGGGAGAGCCTGCCTGGTTCTGAGGCTAGGAGTGGGGTGAGAGAAGACACTGAATGTGCAAAACACGCACTGACACACAGAAAATCAATAGCTTTTGGAAAGAGATTTCTGAAGCCCAGAAAATATGGTGGTAATGTTTTCATCATGAATGTGTTATTTAAGGAGATCCACCTATACCATGAACCTGGAAGCATAAAGAACAAGGAGAAGGTCACATGTGCAAGAATGAGTGCTCAATGTGCTTTTGCACCTACAAGAATGCACCACACTGTATGGCATGAGAACATGATTTGATGCCTCAGCCTTAGAAACCAAGAAGTCCAAAGACAAGTGCAGTCAGGCAATGTGTTCTGATGGAGGCCTGTGTCCAGTTTGTACAGCAGCTATCTTATGACAGAAGTCATCCCTAGAACTTCTCTTATAAGAGAGTTTATCTCATTCATGAGCTTCTCTCCCTCACTGCCTCGTCACATTCCAAGACTTCAACTTCAATTCCATCACTCTGGAGATTGGCTGTCAGCATGTGACTTGTGGATGGGTGGGAGGGTGTCAAGTGGAAGTTCTGTGTTTGTCATGTGATGCAGACTTGTGTGGTATTTTCCTAAGATAGACTCACATGGTGTTTTGCTGAGACAAGACCCATGGAGAGACACAAGATGTTTGGAGAAAGTATAAATAGGACTCAACACACAGTGATGGGAGTGCTTGCACAGCTAGCTTGGCAATGTTTTGTTGGCCCTGCACCTTCATCTTCACTGATGCTCACTTCCTTGAGAGAGGCATGGTGCAGAGCTTCTGGCATCCAGACTGGTCCTGGTTGCTCCCACTGATTTATTCTGATTTGGTGGAGGCCTGGCATTTTCTGCTAGATCGTGCCACGGTGGCTGATGCATGTGTGGTATCCTGACAAATACTGAACTGGAATGTATAATTGCCCCTAAGGAACTGTTTCTAAACAGGTCCACATCCCCTTGTCCTATTTACCACCTTTTCTCCCCTACTTTTGGACGGTAGACTAGAACAGGGGTCAAAGCATTAAAAGGCCCTTATTCAAAGTGGGTTTTGAAAAAATCGAAGCCTAGTGGGGTGGGGAGCAAATATTCATCTACAAACAAATCAGCGACACGCATAAAGAGAACTCACATTGAAAAATAAAGAGGGAGGACGGAGAGATGGAGGAGCAGGTAAATGCATTGCTGACCTTCCAAAGGACACTCTTCAGTTTTGAAAAAGCACATACATCAGGCACCCTACAACCATCTCTAAGTTCAGTTCCATGGGATTTCACACTGTACTTGCCCTCACGTGGCATATAATCACACAGCATGGTGCATCTACACAAATAAAAATAGATCCTTAAAACTGTAAAAATAAAATAAAATAAAATAAAATAAAATAAAATAAAATCAGGCTTTCATAAAGCACAGCATGTGATATCCTAAAAACCATGGTTGAAAAAATGTCATTTTTTTCTTGAATATGGTTACTGGCAGGCTTTCCATGCCTTGTGAGTGTCTCCTCACCATGCAGAAGGAGCAATACCTGGCCGCATTGAGTTAACAAATAAATAAAAGAATAAAACTAGGAGGGAGGTGATATTGAAACTACTAACAGGCGGAGTTTTTCAAAGGAATTGGAGGGGTACATATGATCAAGATGCATTGTATACAAATATAGAATTTTAAAGAAAAAATTTAAATATAATTTTTAAACTATAAGAGGGGGCTGGAGAGATAACTTAGTAGTTAACACAGTTGCTCTAAGATCTGAATTTATTTCTCAATACCCACATGGTAGTTTATAACCATCCATAATTCCAGTTCCAGGGCAGATACTCACTTCTGACCTGTACATGCACCAGGAATACACATGGTACACACACACACACACACACACACACACACACACACACACACACACACGCAGGTCAAACATACATTCACATAAATAAATACAAAGAAAAATGATAAATGGGAGAAATTTAGAATCATCAAGTGCTTCCAAAAATTCCATAAAAATAAGGCAAAGTCACTGGTAACTTTGTTGAAGGTATTTTAAAAACCTGCAATGCAATATGAGGAGACAGAACTCTGAGGATTGATAGACATCATTAGAGAAGAAGTGATTTTAAATGAGATTTGAATGGCTTAAGAATGCATACATTTAGCAAAGAGGGGATCATAAATAGCTGAAAGAAAAGCTGGGGTAGGTAGACGAATTCACCAAAATGAGAAGGTTGATTTGATTATTTCAGTGTTCACATTTATCCTAAAGAGGATGCTCTCAGTAAGCAGCAAATAAGGAACATTCTGGTATTGAGACACTGCCTGAAGAGGATGGGAATAGGAAGACAGTAATGTACATTTTCTAAGCATAAAGGTCTTATAGCCTAACTAAGGTGATTAAGCAAATAGACAGATGTCTAGAATGAAGGATTGGGTAAGATACTTGCCATATGGCTGAGTGTTCAATGCTTCATGACTGACCTTTAATCTAATTTGCCTTTAGATTAGCAGAATTTGATGCATTGCCTGCTATTACCCTCCAATGAGAGGGTCATGGCAGAGAAAATTGTCAATGATAACAGAAAACACAGCCCATTCTGTTGCCCCAGCTCTGCACACTGGGTGTATTGTAGGCGTTACCAAAACCTGCAGGAGAGATATTGTGATAACCACTTGGCAAGTGACAAAAGCAAACATACTGTGTGAGCACCAGGAAAACTCTTTACTCTGCTCATGGTTGACTGTGTAGTAATTGAAACACAAGAAAGTCAACTCATGCTGACTTTACATGACTGACCTTCTATGATAAAAAATGTGTGATAAAGTTATTTTGTCTTTCTAATTATTTTTGCTGTTGTTGTTGTTATGAGATGGTCCACCACTCAAAATATGATTTTGTCGGTGGTATGTCTCAAAAAAAGTGATATTCGGGTTATATAATGGGGACAATCTGAAGCAAAGATAATCTGACAAAAGCCACCTACACACTTCTAATATTGACAGTCCCCACTCTCTCAGAAGTGTGTCTCTGTCTGATGTCAGCATTTCTTCACATAAACCGAAACATACATTTCCTTTCCTAATGATTCTCTTCTCAGTCACTGCAAGACAGAAAAGGGGTCGCTATAGATTTTTAGGAATGAATTAACGTAATAACTTTGATAACCTAGGAAAAATATGTCCAATATATAAATGATATCTCAGGAAGGTAAAGAGCTTCTGTAAATCAAACCACATCAACATTTTGGCCAAGTGGTAGTCTACAAGATGGAGACAGAGTTTTGACAATTATACATATATGTACAATTATACAAGTTTACAATTATATACAATATACATATACAGTTATATACAGCATACATACATATATATGAATTATTCAATTATATACATATCTGAAAGTGTTAGTATATAAAATATATAAACAACTAAAAAAGGCTGCACATGAAGGAATAATCAAAATTTAAAATGGTATATAAAACTAAGAGTTATCCAAAGACGAAACTCCAATGGCTGAGGAAAACCTTTAAAATGCTCAACGTATCTTTAGGCATCTCAGAAATGCAAACATGTAAACTAATACTACTTTGAGCTTTATTCTTTGCAGACAGTTATATATTTTTTAAAAGTGTTTCACATGCCCACGCATGTGAGCTGTGTGTGTGTGTGTGTGTGTGTGTGTGTGTGACTGAGACATGGAAGCCAGAGCTCAACATTCAGGACTCAGCTTTCCTCCTACTGAATGGGTCTTGGGTTTTGTGAAGCAAGTCTTCCTCTAGCAGGTAGGAGGCTTTACCTGGAAAGCCATCTCACTGACCCTCAAGACTCACTCTTGATGAGAAATAAGTATGGGATGATAGGAAACATTTTATTCAAAATACACCACAAGACTTAAGGCATATATAAAACACCAGGTAGTTTCCAGAGAGTCATTTCCAAAAATGTGATGCCCCTTAGTTTCTAAGGGTCACTGCATGGACTGCCTTCCCTAGCATCCTAATGCCCTGTGCACTTTGCATACTTACCAATGGAAAGAGTCAGAGAGTTTTGTTCCCTGGGCTAGCTGGCTGGCCTATTCTATGAAGCATACATTACTTCAGAACAATTACTGTTAACCATTGACTTCTTATCATAGCTGTGTGAGAGCTGCAATGAGGGCTGAGTGGCTATGACTGTTCATGTGAGACAGAGTCTGGAGCATTTACTCAGAGAAACTCCATCTACCTTTGGGCCAAATCAACAGCAGACATGGCACATATTGCATCTCATTATTGGTGTCCTTACAAAACCAGGGATGTTGGAACCAAACAGGCTTAGGTATTGTGATAGCAGCACTGTTATTTTTTATAACAAGACTTCTACTTATTTAATAGCTGTTATCTCCTATGATTCTACATTTCATAGGAGAAAGAATTATTAGATCCAGAGAGATTAAGGCCAACAAAAGAACACAACTTACAGAATCAACAAAGCAAGGATCTTTGGGGGCTCACAGAGATTGAAATGGCAACCATGAAGCCTACATTGGTCTTTCCTAGATCTCCTTGATATATATTATGGTTGTTAGCTTGATGTTTTTATAGAACTCCTAACCATTAAGTAGGTTTGTCTTTGGTTCTTTTGCCTGCACTTTTGCCGACCCCTTTCCTTCTACTATGTTACCTGATCCAGCCTTGATATTATCATTTGTGCCAGGTCTTGGTCCTATTGCATCTTGTTATCCTGTGTTTGGTTGTTGTTTTCTGAAGAAAACTGGAGGAATTGTATATCCAGGGGAGATGAGGGTATATATAGGGGAATTAAAAGAAAGATAAGTTAGATGTATTGTAAGACAGAAGAATTTTTAAAGTACTTGTTAGCTGCCACCCAAATGTAACTAACAGGTGGCGCTTAGTATAATATACTCCAAGCAAACTGGGAGCCCAGATACTTTTTCAAGTAGTGGCTCAGTGGCCTTTGACTTGTCTTAACCACTGGTCAAATACAGAAAAACTTATGGAAGATCCACAGGCACACTGGAGAGAACATATGACTTACAACTTAAACGTGTGCTTCAATCACTGCAAGGGAGGCTGGGATGGAAACTTTAGAAAAAGGAAACAGCACTAGATAAAAGCTAGCCAGTCTACTATAGAGATTTTTGGATGGCAGAATTGATGGAAAACATACTTAATAATTAAAAACAGACGTCAGTTATCCTCTAAGTTTGTGGTCTGGGAGGCCACATAAAATGTCAAATATGTATGATACTGGGAAGTACTGGAGGCTCACAGTGTGGGAGGAAAGAAGAACGGTGTGAAACACAAAGGACTTTAATTCTAATATGTACTTTAAATTTTTTCTGGCATTAAATGAAGGACATCATTTTATATTTCAGAAATATTAGAGATATCATTACTAGAGATGTGATATGGGACACAGATTTGAGATTCTTCAAAATGTGAACAGTGAGGAACAATACGATTAACTTAAGACAACATGTAATGAAAGCACATACATACACAAAGAGCATTCTGTGGTGTGTGTGTGTGTGTGTGTGTGTGTGTGTGTGTGTGTGTTTGTGTGCATGTGTGTGTGTGTCTGTGTTATTTGCTTTAGTATGAAGCACTGGAGGCCTAGAGAGAAGGTTCTTTGCCTGTTAGCTCAGAGTTGAGGAGAAATGGTCAAGAATGTGTTGGTTGTATGTTATGAGACAAAAACTATAAAATATACAGAAGAGAAAAATACATAGTCAATGTCAATACCAAATGAATAAATTGTTCTTAATACATCACATGAATGAGCCTTTTGTCTTTGTTGATGTATGTCAAATAGTGCCTACAGGCTTAACAAATGCTTCTCTGAGTAGAGAAGCATACTTACTCCCATTTCTGTGGACTGACATTCAGGAAATGCTCACTTTGTCCAAATACCATGCTGTTTGATTTATGTTTCATTCCACATCTAAATCTTAAAATAACACTAACTGATATAGATTACTATTTTGTTAAATATGTAACATATACATAAAACTTTCAAAAGCGAAGAGTAAACGGGAGTAACAGACATTTGCTCATTTACTCATTTGCTGTGGAAGACTGTTCTGTGTGGCTTTCTGTAGTTGACTCTATTTCTACAGAATGATTAAATTTACCAAATGAATTGCTTGCTACTCATCTACTAATTAGCAGGACAGTGGAACATGTTCTGTGGATTTAAATAGATAGCTAGCATTTTGTGAAAGCAATGCTCACACTTGATAACAGCCCAGCATTGAAGCACACAGGAAAATTTGCATTTGTAGAGCACTTCAGTTTTATAAAATTATAACAGACTGATAAAATCAGAGAGCTTCTGAAATATTACTGCTTTTAAAGTCTATGCCGATAGCTTGTTCAAATTAAAGAGAGATTTGAATGGTACGCCACCCAGTGATGTCATGATGACATCATTGAGTTTATTGACCTAGATGATAAAAAATACTAAACAAGAGAGTTTTACATTTTTAATGTTTCCTATTTTTCAAGTTTTATACCACTATTGTGAAATACTTAAATACCATTTCTGTAAAGTTTGTGATTGTCATAATATAGTTTCAAACATTTTCATGTTGATTCTTTTCTCTCTTTCTGAAGCTCATATCTCTGCTAAAAAAACAAACACATCAAAAGTAAACACGATAGTGTCTTTCAGGATGATGGTAGAATGTTCAATTTCCATAATATGTCTTTTATTTTTATTAATATAAGTAGTTGATATAATGGTAAAACTTTTATTTTGAAAAATTAAAAATGTAAAAAATTGTCTTAATAAGGTAAACAGGAAACATATTTCAATACAAGAAATTTGGTAATTAAAGTTTTTACTGCATATAATATTTTAATAAATTTTGGTAATAAGGTAAAAAATCACCAGAGAATATTTCAAGTAGCTTTACAAATTGTCATTGTTAGAGCCTATGAAAATCTGCAGTCTTTGGAAGAGTTTTGTATGAAGAAGTCATATATCTTTGATTCCCTCTTGGGCACATAGATACATAATGACTGTTCATGAGTGAAAAGTCAACGGGATTTGCATTGTAGTCAGTACCAGAAACACTTGGAGATATCTTCTCTCTAATCCTGAACATGGCTATCCTCATATTTGTCTTGTGTAGAGCATGTCTTCCAAGTATGATCTCAAAATCTTTTAAGTAAAAATAGTGATTACAGTTCACAACTATCATCAGATGTGATCTGGCATTGGTTCATTAATATTCTTTTTGTGAGACCTAGAGGTATAATATGTCTTAATAAATTCAACTTTTGCTTTAGCCTCCTCAAGTCTTTCACGGCCTTTTCGTAAGATGAGTGTATCAATAACAAATTTCTCTTCACAGTGCCTTTTATGGATTTCTTCTGCCCTAAGAGGCAAAAACAAAAGTCAAATACAATAATTTTAGTTTACAAAAACCATACAAACTGGGGCATATAGATGAAACTGGATGTTTTCCAAATAGACATTCATAAGCAGAAGGACAGAACTTAGTTCATATAATATTACTACATTGTTAAATAGTATTCAATTCATATTGTGCCAAGATTTATGAGGTTTTCATTGCAAAAATATGAGAATCCTCCCACAGTTATGCTTCCATGTCAGACTTCTTGGAACTCAAGAGAAAATAAGTTCCATCTACTTAGGTTGCTCAGCCAATGGTATTTTGTTACAGTAACTCCACTAGAGAAATACATATACTAAATTAGAGAGACCTAGATTAATTACCCTACCAAACCCAGAAAATGTCATAACAAGGCAAGTTATTCATTTGTACCCATTCATTCATTCATTGTTAAAGCATGACAGTAACTCCACATTCTTCAAACTGAAAGGAAAATAGAAGAATATCATCAATGAAAGTGCACAGATATATGAGGAAGATGCAGTGAGTACTTGCATCAATTACTTAAATAAAACAAGAAACCCATTATAGAACAAGACAAAGTAAGATAAGAAGTGAGGTAAATGTTAATAATGAAGCCAATAAAATAAAGAGAGAGAAGACAGAAAGTTTTTCAAACATGAAATAACCCATAGACTTTAAAGATACATACACATTTCCAGGCAAAGAATTACAGACAGATCATTTTGTCTGAACAATTTCAGATAGCGTGAATGGTTAAAACTGAGGCAGAGAGAGAACATATCAACATATGTTCTGAGAAGTGACATTACTCTTTTTCTACTCAGTTCAACTTTGATGAAATTTCCCAGTTTGAGTCATGAAGTACTTCGTTTCTACATATGTATTATCAGAAATCTTAACTCGGAGGGTGGATATGAAGGTTGAGTTATAAGTTTTCAACTTACTAGCTAGATTTCGAATACATTTTTTAAAAAATCTCTCTACCTTATTTTTTCATCTTTGAGAATTGGATAGTCTAACTCATAGGGTTCATTGAGTAAAAGACAAAATGAGTTACACGTTGTAAATTCCTTGGAGGTGGCCTGGCCTTTAATAGTCCCTTTACTCAATAGTTAACAGAAAGTGTAAGAAAAAAACTACAGATAGAGAAAGGTTACAGTTCTCTTTGGAAACACTCATTCTCAGGACTATTAATGGTCATTACAAGGCAGGTTTAACAGACATTCTTTTGGTGTGTAAAATCCAACTATGGAATTTAAGGGATGCGATTTTGGATGCATTATTTATGTTGCTTATGTATGTTTTCTTCATCATCATGAAGAGGACAATCCAGCTTACAAGTTTAGTATGAAGCAACTGAACAGGACAGAATATACAGCACAAGGGCAAAGCTTCTGACTGGCATAAGCTCTGCTTCAAACTCCAGTGCTGAGGGAAAACAAGAAAACAAGACAAAAACCAAAGGCATGCCTACCATTGGACAATCACTCAGTTGACATTAGGTACTCTATTCTCTGTAGACTTAGAGTTTTCAAAACTTATTTTATTTCGGGTTCTTTTATGCTTCAACCTCCCTTCCAGCCCATCTACCAGAGTAGGAAAGAAAGAAGGTTAGTAGAAAAAGGGGGTTGTGGACCTGTTTAGTGGCAGTGCTAAGGAGCAATTCCACTGTTAACTGTAAGAACGCCAGCAGCCCAGTACAATGGCTAACAAGTAAGTTGTAGCTGCTCCGTCCAACAAAACAGCAAGGCTCTGCTAAGTCGGCACAAGTCAGCAGAAGTGGCCAAAATCCGATGGAATACCACTTGTTCTTTGGGACATTTCTCTCTACAAAGTGAAGACCAGCAAAGACCAGCGAAGAAGTAAAGCATTACACGATGCAAGACCCTACTCTCACTGTCTGTGGGGTTCTACTTACATTCTTTCTATTACTTGCTCCCTCAAGTGTCTGTTTTCAGCAAAACATCACACAACCTCTCACAAGACAGCTTCCAGAAAAACATCATGTGACATAACTGACTTGTTAAAAAAAAAACAGATATTTCCATTTTAGTTCTCAGAATGAAACACAGATAATGCACATAGATGTCCATGCAGCTGAGTAGAAATCAAAGTAAAACATACTTTAAGCATACAAAGAAAAGCAAAGTCAAAGTTACAAGTATTATACTGAAGTCATCATGTAAAAGGTAAAGATTACTAGCCATGGACAAACATAAATACATATTTATAAGAATCAATGAATGATCAATACATGTGAGTCAATTGTACTTGGACATGTTGGCATCCAACAACTGGAAAAGAAAGTAAATTAGACTGATAGTAAAAATGAAACCAACAGTTATGGATATTTAAGAAACTCTATAGCATGTCTATAAGTAAAATGATGTCTCTGCACTGAAAAGCCAAAGTGATTACTTAGGCTCATTTGGATAACCTAAGATAACCCTTTTAATGTGGATCAACTAACTAATAATACTCTTACACACAGGTGTAGAGTCCTACTAGTTCCACTGGCATGTGCAGCAGCATGGCCACTCAGCATTGCCACCTCTCCAAGGACTAGAGCTCAGTCACCATCTTTTTGGTTCAATGATTCTGACAGACTTTCTTACATCAAATATAATGTTGCTGATATTAAAGATAGCTGAAACTAATGGGAACTGTATCATGTTTCAAAATTTGAAGATATTATTTCACTTCCAATTTTTCTCAAACTAAGATACCCATTTCACACAATCCCAATTTTCCATAACAGGAACATTCACATAGTAGGAACTAACAGTGACTTTAAACAAGAAAAGTAGAGGTTTACCCTTAAATAGCAGATAAAGAATGTAAAACTAATATATGGACCTATAACTTTATGGGTATGGTGCTAAGAAGGAAGTCGACCTGGGGTCTATTATCCCTTTAGTAAATAGACTACTGGGAAGTTGAGACTACAGTGGTGCGTATATGAAGCTTTACATTTGGTGAAGGCTTGAGGCTGTTCTTGTAGGAAATAGTAGTAACTGAGAAACAAATGAAGTTGGGTTTATAAAGGCCACAGGGTGATGTCATCTAGCTGGCGAATTCAGTGACAGAAATGGCTGAAATGCCTATAGACAGGAATTGGCAGTAAAGGACAGTTGGCTTTGTGAGGACAGCACAGAGAAAGACTACAGAGAGACTAGACAGGATGCACAGAACAATCGGGAATGTGGATCCTACAGTAGACAGGAAATGTACAAGGTAGACATGAGGCAGACGAGTGTCATCACAGGGTCTAAGCATGTACATAGTGAAGAATAGGAATAAATGAGTTGACAGATTTTGGCCACAAATAAATACAAAATGTTTAACTTCTCGGAGACAGAGCAGTCACTAGTGAGTAGAGGTTCTTTATGTGATTGTGAGGACAAGGAATTAGCTGCTTATTAACGTAAAACATGCTTGGAGCCCCAAAATGTTTTTGTCCTGTATTCAGGGTAGCTGTCTCTATCAATCTGGAGGATATGAATATACAAGATGCTGCTTGGAGAAAAGCTTTCTAAGTCAGGATACAAAGACCACAATGGACACTGCAACGTGAATGTGAAATGTCTCTGAGAGCTCAGATGCTTCAGCATTGATCCGAACTATGGACTTTTGTTTCATTTGGTTGTTTTGAGTGTGGTGTGTGTGAATGTGTGTGAGTGTGTGTGTGTGTGTGTGTGTGTGTGTGTGTGTGTGTGTGTGTGTTGTCAGAGAGCGAGATTGAGATTTTCTTAAATGAGAGACAGATGACTAGGGAGGTGGCAAGCTTTGGGGAGGAGCTGGAAGAAGAAATATCACAATCAAAATATGTTGCATGAAAAGAAATTAAATTAATATTTAAAAACTAAAAAACTATAAAATTATAAAAATTCAGTGGTTAAAAACTGAAAATACCTTTGGAGTTAGTTACTAAGGGGTGGATAATAATATATGATTTTTCTCATTATGTATATTCTTTGCATTATAAATGGAGAGTGTACAGACAAGAGGCAGCTACGCAGAGGAAATGCTAACCTACATGCCACGTGTCTCCATGGAGGAAAAACAGTCTTTTCATGAATATACTGATAGAAGTTTCTCACTAGGTGGATATCATAAAGTATCGAGATTCTCCCCATAATACAGATTGTTATGCTTATATAGCCTTCTTCAAACTGTAGGCATGCCACGCCCTAGCAGAGTGCATATTGTCAAAAATTGATATAATATGAGTAAAGTCAGAAGGACAAGTAAATACAAAGTTGGGTACAAAATGGAGAGTCATTTGCTCTCCATAAGAAATCCTGCTGTTATGGCAAGAGGTTAAAACTACACTGGAAATTTTAGTGTAAGAGGACTGTAGACTAAAACAAAATGTATTGCCTGAAACATCATTCAGAGGCTAAACATCGTTCTGTGAACAATGGCAAGATACCCACTTCAATCAGAATTGTATGGGCAGAACTATTAAGGGGAAAGGATATAGTTCTGTAGACAGAGTGCTTGCCTAGCGTGTATGAAGTTCTGGCTTCAATCTCTAGCACTGCATAAATTTGGCATGGTGACAGGATGCCTGAAATCCCAGCCCTCTTGAGATGGAGGCAGGAGGGTTAGAAGTTCAAGGTCACTCTCTTCTACACAGAACCTAAAGCCAACCTCAGCTATTTATGGCCCGGTCTCAAACAGACGAACAGAATTAGTTAAGATTTACAGGATGGTAAGTGGGAATGAGTTCAAGAAAGGCTGCAGAGTGGAAATAGAGGTCTGGGTGGGGGATCCTGTGAACTCTTTGAGACTAAGCCAGTTTAAATTAGAAGAGACACGGGAATAACAAAGATGGCTCTATCTCAGATTTTCTTTAGAAATCTGAAGAGAGGGAAAACATTCCTACTGTGCAACAGGGAGCTGGAGTGTGTTGTCTGCACTGGCCAGAGACGGGAGAGCATGGATTGACTGCAGCTGTAACTCAGCAGGTTTTCTTTAGTGATGCTAAAACATGGAAGAGTTCTTTTGATTCCCAATCTTTGGTAATGACTCAGCCAGTAATTCTCACCCTTTAGTTTGTGTCTGTTTTCCAAAGTATAAAGGGTCAGGCTATATAGGGAAATACATCTCAGAATACAGAACCCAGCACTGGCTTTTTAAGTCTCAGTAGACTGAGGGCTTGCTGTGCCTAAGCTGTGAACTTACCTTAGCTTCTTCATTTCCATCAACAAATTATGCTTATATTTTTGTCTTTCCCATTTTTCGTAAACATCTAAGTGCTTTGCTTTCATTTGAGACAAGTTTCGCTTGAGTTTGTCAACTTGAACGATACTTCGGAGCAGAATGGATCTCTCATTGTTGAGGGAAAGAACTAAAGACTGGTCTGCAGCATTTAATTTTTTTTCAGCTAGAAACATAGACTTCCGCTCTCTAACTTTTTCCAGGTAGGAGAGTTTCTCCTTCCAAATTTGCTGTAAGCCTTTCTGGATTGTCTCATTATCCTTTTCCATTCGTTTTCTTGCCATAGAAATTTTCTTTCTTAAATTCTCTCCTATGTTGAGCCTAGCTCTTTCCTGAGCAACTTGTGCTGTAACCATGGCTGCAAATTTCTTTGCTTCTTCTTCTTGCTGCTTTTGTTCGGAGTAATACTTATCGACATCGTTAAACATGTTGAGCTTCATGCCGGCCCTCTGTGTGGCTAGAAACTCTCTCCTTTCCTTTCGCTGCCGTTGAGTCTCTCTTTTAATGGGTGGCTTTTGACGAGTAGCAGGGAATGGCTGGAGATAGTCCGGGAAATAGTCCCACTTCATCTCCTTCAGCATTGCCCCGTACTTGAGTGATCTGGAGGAATACAGAGGGATCTTCACTGCAGATATCCTGAACTTGGTGTCCACTTCCTCGTCTTCGGATTCAGCTCTCATCTCCTTCTGACCTGAGGACACAGATGGACAGCCTAAGAGCTCTGCTTACTTTCACTTCAGATACACCGAAAGCTACATCCAATACATCGTGAAGAACCTGATCACTTCAAGCACATTTCTCTAGGTTCTAGCTTCTGATATAGGAAAAGAAAACCACCATTACAGCCTTGTTCAGTGTAAATGTACCTCCTAGACTTTCTTGTTCCGTGTATCACTTCTCATGGGAACGTGACTTGCACAGCCTCAGTACCACTCTCTTACATGTGGTACTTAAACACAGTACTTATTACTAAGAAGATAGTCTCAGACATGGTATTATGTACTTGAGATATAATTTTATATGCCCAGTGATAGGTTTTATGGAGTTATATATCATTTTTACATACTTACACACAGAAATGTATATACAGTTTGCTAAAATGAAAACCATGAGCAAACAGGTCCCAAATCAGGCAGCAGGTATCATCAGTGGGCACCCAGAGTGATCTGTTCTATGCTATGAGCAGCTGGATTCATTACAGTTTATCACCTGCCAATTTGGAGATGGTTTGGAATGGTCAAAGCTCAATTGTTGTGGTTGGCTGTGACATATTTATTTATGATCATTCTCCTGATTGGTTGTTAGTTTTGTGCACTTGTTAAGTTTGTTAGTTGAAGCATCTTGAGCTGGAAGCTTTAAAGCAAATATTACAACTCAACATTATCCTGTGTTTTCCAATGGTGTTGCAATTAGTTACATTGTGTTTCTAACTGTAGTGAAAACTTGTAGCTGCCATCAGAGTATTTCTCCTCTATTTTCAAAAGCCACAAGATTCAGCCTCTTTGCCACTGCATGTTAGGATAAACTGAATCTCTCTACTGAATAAAAACACCACACTGTCTCATCTTATCCAAGGCCTTTAAAGAACACGTCTCCTTTGCTGTTTTCTCATTTCCTTCTGATCCCTTTACACGGGATAAAATGTCCCATCTAATGGTGGAGCTGTGGGACAGGAGTCTCTGGTAAAAGAACCAGCTGCTGCAACACTAATCGCACACTAGAGCTGTCCAGCTGGAACTCTGAGAATGAGAATCATGCATGAGACTATATCCATTTCTGTTCCCATATGTACTCTTTATAAACCTATTGATGAACAAGAAAACATAGACATAAACTACACTTATAATCTCAGGAAAGAAAACGTTTCCTTCTCAGAAAAGAAAGAAATAGACTGCCTCCTCTGCTCTAGAGTACAGCTCTGTGAGTCTGTTTAATGATTTTTAAAATCACCCCTATGAGAGGATTCCTTTAGAGCCTTTAAGTTAAAGTGCTCAAACAGATGGTGGTAGGTTCATAGAAGCAAACATGACTTTAAAAAGAGCAGGATGCATGACCTCAGCAGGAGACAGGAAGATTGAAAAATGACAGGGATTTTAACTAAAGGCCCAAAGAGTATCCTCATAATGAGATCAAGCTGTGTATACTATTAAATAATAAATTAAACACAATAATTAAAATACAATACTTGGGAATAAAAACATAAAGAATCCAAAGGTAAATATGAAAAATAGTTAAAATAAGACAGTGTAATCCCTGTTGATGAGGGCAGAGTCACCTCCACTGTTTACTTGAATAGTCCAGCAGTTTCTTCTGTACCTGGGACCTCTCTGCACACACACACACACAGGAGTTCTTCTGTACCTGGGACCCCT
>JANHMN010000001.1:4174681-4191543 GCA_030674055.1 Rhabdomys pumilio
CTGCACACACACACACACAGGAGTTCTTCTGTACCTGGGACCCCTCTGCACACACACACAGGAGTTCTTCTGTACCTGGGACCCCTCTGCACACACACAGCAGTTCTTCTGTATCTGGGACCCCTCTGCACACACACAGCAGTTCTTCTGTATCTGGGACCCCCTCTGCACACACACAGCAGTTTCTTCTGTATCTGGGGCCCCCCTGCACACACACAGCAGTTCTTCTATACCTGGGACCCCTCTGCACACACACAAGAGTTTTTCTGTATCTGGGACCCCTCTGCACACACACAAGAGTTATTCTGTACCTGGGACTCCTCTGCACACACACAAGAGTTATTCTGTACCTGGGACCCCTCTGCACACACACAGAAGTTCTTCTGTACCTGGGACCCCTCTGCACATACACAGCCTTTGCACACACACAGCCTCTGCAAACACACAGCTCCAGAACCCACTCACAGCTCTCTAATCACATTCTTAGCAAACTCTGAATTTCTTCATACCTTTTATATAAAAGTAAACAACTTCAGTGTTTCCTCATTGGCAGGTTGAAGGATGACACTAACTTTTAGCTGTGGGTCACATGTCACAGAAAGAAACTGCAGTATAAAGAGCTCTCACTATACATACAAATACCATATTAACCCATCATCAAACTTTCAGGGTGCATTTATGTTTTATATTTTATGCAGAATGCTGCTTCCTCTACTGTCCAGACTCTTTTCATTCTTAAATGCTTTTCCATGCAGCATTTATACATAATCGATAAGCAAGATTTATTCTTAAAATCTTGTATCTGAGGAGTGAGGTGGGAGGTGGATGGGTAAGTGGAAGTGGGGGTGGGGGAGCACCCTCTCAGAGGCAAAGGGAAGGGAGGAAGGGGTGAAGAAGTCTTGGAGAAGGGACCAGGAAGGGGGTAACATTTGGAATGTAAAAAAATAAAACAACTTTAAAATATCTTATGATAGTTCCTTTGTCATGTTGTTGGCCACATGCTACTAATGTCCCAGCATTGGTAATAGAACAGACATAGAGCTCCTTAGGGGGTGCATCTTCTTTGATTCCAACTCCACCCTATTACTTTACACAAAAATAACCTCAGAGGGTTGCATTATTTCAGCACTGTTCAGTAATTACAGCTGTTGGAAAGAAGAGTGGACAAATGGAGAGACAGATTTGATCCTCAAGAGTAAAGTCACTTGGCCTATTTAAAGACTTGAACACGAAGTCAGTTTGACCAGGTCTAAATCCTACTGCTACTACCATGAGGACTAGGAATGTTATTTAATTCACTGGTTTCCATGCTTGGCTACAACAATGTGTAATTTATATAACTAATTCTTTTATACCTATTCATGTAAATCTTTTGCATGCTTGCTTCTGATGTGAAAATATGCATGACTTCTACCTAATTTTTATTGTGCTGTTTTCTGTCATTAGATTATATGAGTTTCTTATGAATTTTATGTATCATCCCTTATCCTATATGCAATGCATACATATTTTATCCCATTCTACAAATTTTTTGTCTTCTTATTTTGTTATACAACAAATGGTTAATTTTATGTAGTCTTGTTTATTTTAACTTCTGTTACCTATGTTTTAGGTATATATAAAAATAAAATGTTAGTAAGATGTGTGTCAAGCATCATGCTTTCATGTTTACTCTACAAATGTTAGTGTTTCAGATATTATAATAATTAAGTTGCTAGTTGACTGCAAATTTATTATTGTAAAATGTATTAAAGTGTGCTTTTAGAAAAAATGGATTGATTATCAAGACTGTTTATTCTTTAATTGTTTCAGTATCGTCATTTCTTGTCATACATGGCTTTCTTCATTAGTTTCTTAACTGCTGCCTTTGGTTCATGTCTGTTTTGGTGATATTAGAGTTTTAGGAATTATTGTTATGATTCTAAATACATTTGTTTTACTTTGAGAAAATGCCTGTTTTATAAGAAGAGTCTAAAGTCCTTCTGCAAGACATAGGAGTTCATAAAGTTAGATGATAACTGGATAGTGTATTTAGGAATAGCTTTAACCAAAGGTAAGAGGTAGTTCAACCATAAAATTATGATACATTAACAGAAGTAATCTGAAATATCTGATGTTCATCTTATTGCACTGTTCCCATTTTCTGATAACTCACATGAGACCAGTTTTCTCATGGATTTATGCTGTCACTTGTTTATGTCTCAATTCTGTTAATGGACAATGAATCCCTGTTGAGAAAGGAAGAATTAGACTCTCTCTGGCATAGTTGTTTATCCAGTACAAAGTGGTCTGCCCTAAAATGACATACACACAAGAAAGAGATGCAGCAGGCTGTGTGTGTGTGTGCTGTGCGTGTGCATGTGTGTGTGTGTGTGCGTGTGTGTGTGCGTGTGCGTGTGCGTGTGTGTGTATGTTTCATGATAATAAAAAAAGAATCCATCAATTTGAGAGGGAGACAATTGGGAAACATAAAAATGTAGAAGGAACAAGAGACAAGGGAAGAAGCAGGACCTTAACAGAGTCCTGTTAAATTCCCACCGGACTTTAGAGAGAACAAAATGATGGAGACGACAATGGTTATGTTTAGTTGAGAAGGTGGCACAGGAGATTTTCCATGGACAGAAATACAAGCTGAAGCAGGTGAGAGGTTCCTTTGGTGATTTCCATGATTCCTTTACATTACATACAAGTCAACAATGGTGATCATAGAATTACTGTACACATGAGTTCAAAACTTTGGAATAGATTAGTGATAACACACATAGCAGCTTCTCTATGGAGGAGAGTGACTCAATATCAAATAAAATATTTTTGATAATATCATTACTGTAGAGATGCAGCAGAATTCTTGGCAAGCTCTGAACAACAACAATGTCAATATACATGCTGATGTACAGCTGGAGGACTCTCAGAGTCCTAAACCTAGACAAAGAAATACAGGCAATGAATCCCTGTTGAGAAGGGAAGAATTAGACTCTCACTGGCATAGTTGTTTATCTAGTACAACGTGGTCAGCCCTGAAATGACACACACACAAAAAAGAGATGCAGCAGGCTGTGTGTGTGTGTGTGTGTGTGTGTGTGTGTGTGTGTGTTTGATTATAATAAAAAAAAATCCATCAATTTGAGAGGAAGATGATTGGGAAACATGAAAAAGTAGGAGGGACAAGAGACAAGGGAAGAAACAAAATTAATCAATTATATTTTAATTTAAATCACATTAAAGAAAAATGTTTTGATAATAGATTTCAAATTAGCATTCTAATTTTGAATTAATGTAATGATAATAAATATGCTTCAAGTGAAATGGGCTAAAGGTTACCTGTCTCTGCATGTGAAGGGAACAGTAGAGGCTGTGGCACAACCTTTGGATGTGAAGGGCACTGACGTAAAATAATGTGAACTGTCATGTTATGGTGCAAAGAATCAGAGGAGAAGATGGCATTAGCACATTTTTGTTCTGTATGTCTGACTCAGCCTAAGTGCAGAGAAACTATGGGGCACATTTTCCAGACATTGCTTGACACGGCTTTTGAAAGAGCCTCTTACCCAGCTTACTGCATCATGGAAAATATGGTTCGTGTACTTTAATTTAACACTCTTACACTCTTCATTCATATAGTACTTTTTAATTTAGGAAAAAAGAATTGGCATTTGAAATTCAGGCTTAAAAATGGTGACTATGTTGGTGATTTAAACAGTAGTCATGACACTACACAAAACCCAGATATTAATTTCTAGTTATGTTGAGACAACACAAGAGTGTAAAATATTGTAGTGAAAAACTAAGTACATTCACTGACGTCCCAGAAATTCTGTATTTTTCATGGGCCAGTAGTACTTTAATAATCACTATATATGAATATTTTTCTCATCCTCAGGCTATAGCTATCATCTTTAACAAAGTGTGATTTTTGACCAAGTAACTAAAATGGAAATCTTTCCTGTCCATAAGTTATGCCTGATTTTGTTGTTGTTGTTGTTGTTGATGATGATGATGATGATGATGACTCAGAAAGGAGCACAGATCTGCCCGTTAAGCTCTCCTTGGGTAACATAGGGGCCCAGAAGGGCTGCTGTCCCAGCCCAGGATATATGAGGCTCAGGCATCAAGGAAGAAATAGATAGAGCCCTCCAGGTCTGAAAATAGGAGCTAGCAAGAACCCTTTTCTTGCTTATCACATTCCTCAACCCTGAAAAAGGTTCATGATTCAAATATGGTGGAAAACTCTTGTTTATTTCTTTGGATTTTTTCTTAATAAGAAGCCTAAAGAAGTATCCATAAACAAAATAGCGGACTCTTCCTTAACACTGTTAGAATGTCTAATGAGGAGCACTGAGCTAAGCATTGGCACATCTCTCACTTCATATCTGAGAATTTGAAGTCATTCCTTACTTTTAAAATAGAAATGTTAGCTGATAAATTTGCCCCTCCCCTGAGAATCTAAAAATTGTCTAAAATGTAAAGAAGGATGAAACAAGCCTGCCCTCCTCCTTTCTGTTTGATATTCAGTCAGAATATGCAAGTAGACAGGTAGCATTTTGAACAGCCTTGGTTTCTGGAGTTTGTGGTGTCCAGGAGGGTAGTACTCTCTTCTTAAACAAATCCCTTCAACTAACATTTATAAATGCACCTCAGAGGCTCAATAAATCAAGTTCCAAAGTAGAAATAAATATGTGTAAGAAGCTGGACAGAGCCTTCAAAAAATCATATATATTCACAATCTCTTAAAATATCTGGGTTTCTTGCTATGTATATTACAGCTGATTATTCTCTTACTCCTGAGTGATTTATTTCTATTTAGTTTCATAGTAATTCAGTCTGTTGTACTAATTGTTCCTCTGTTTAAACATTTTCTAGACAGTGGGGCTTGTATATTTAAATCTATATGGGCATTTTTGTAATCTTTGGCCTAGTGTCTCAATTTCAGTGGTCTACTGTAAATGACACAAATTTCCTTCCTTTGGCAGCCATTTAAAATGTCATTTAATCTCACTGATGAACTGAGCAGTATCAAGCTTCCTAAGGTTATTTTGATTGCATGTGCTAATTTTCCCGCCTACCTTAAAATCATCCCTCCATGTATTAGCAGATATTCGAGTAATTTGTGCATGCATGTCACAACCATGACATTCCTACTCAACTCTTTCTAATTCCTAACTCTTGTATTTTCTGTAAATATTGTTTTCTTTTTATTTGAGAATTGTTTTGTTTTATTAGATTGTACCTATCTCTCTTTAATCCAAAATGGTCTTCTATGTGAAATTTAGATAACAAATATCCACATACAGATATATGAAAAAGTATATAAAAATTGAACATTTTTTTTGTTTCAGGTATATTTTTAACAAAGGTGGTTAGTGGTCTCTTAAAAATTAGATTGTTTATTGTCTCAAGAAACTTCTCTTGAAGCAGGAAATACAGGTAATATGTGAAACTTCAAATAAAAACTAGTGCCCGGAGGAAGATGAGCACTTTTGGTTAAGGGATTCTATTGGGTGGACAAGGAAGATATTTTAAGGAAAATCGACTTAAGACATAAGAATAAGAAGGAAAAAGAGAACAACCAGGGTAGGCAGCAATGAATATTCCAGAAGAAACAATAAGCTATACAAAGATCAGGAGGCAGAAGATTGTAAAACAGACCCCAGTGAGCAAAGAGGAAGTGATGGTAGCTGTAGCCAGAGAGGTGAAGCCAGGCCGGATGATTTGTAGCTGTGAAGTGTGAGCTGTGCAGCCACAGAAGCAGAGACATGTGGTGCGGTGAATTTTCCTATGAATATAATAGATTTGAACATGGACCAAAGCGTATAAGAGGATAACTGATTAAGAGACCAAATAGTGGTTCAACCCATTCTGTAGGATACACAGTTAAGCTACAGAAGGATACAGATGTGGACTGCTTCATATAAAAAGCCAGAGAGATCACTGTCAAATTACACGTCATCAAAAAATAAGTTATCAAAAAATACTAATAGTATGTAAACTGCATAAATTGGTGGGAAGTGATGTTTGTTGGGAAAGGAAAACCTGCAGAAAATAAATGTTTGGCAAACTACATTAAAAATATGCAATGTGTGGCTCTTCTCACAGTGTACAGCATCTGTACTTAAGCATGTACACAAGCATTCTATCAATTCAAAATCACAACCAAATTCAGTTTCTCAAAGCGTATTTAACATTTTTATTAATACAATTTCAAAATGCTGCCTTCTTATAATAATAGGATCTCTTTGAGCCAATATAAATTGTTTCTATATAGAGAATTATCAATAAAACATGAAATCAGGAGGTAGCAGCCCACAAGAAAAAGACCAGCTGACCTACAAGCTTCAGACCAGGGAGGATCTTCAATAAGACACTCCCAACTCCAGAAACAAAACATAAAACCCTCTGGAAACTGACACTTCTGTACTTATTGACAGCATCGGCTGAAGTATACGTCACTTGCTCTCAGTTTGCACAGGCTATCTCTGAGACAGTGTTGCACATGGTTTTACTTCGAAATAGTGCATTTACAAAAACTCATTCCTAAGTCAACTGTACTATAACTGTAGTCAACTTTAGCTATAACTGTACTTCTATACATTAAGAGTCAAACAACTGGATACTGTTGTACCTAGTTTTGTGCCATCTTGCTAGTTTTTGGGTCAGTGGAACCCTGAGATACATACAAAGCCTGTGTCATTTGTGACTGACTTACCTTATTTGATACTTCTGAATTTATTACAGGTTTATGATCCATCTGTTGTACCAACTGGTCTCACCTTATTTAAAATCAATGTAATTACGGCATAGCCGTTCACAAATGCATGCGGACTGGTTGCTATTGTTGGCAAACTCTCCTGACTTCTCAGCACAGAGATATGGCCTTAAGCAAGGCTCAGAGTTTACAGCATTACTATACGGGAAGCAGAGAATGGGGTAAGTGAGGGTGGGTGAAGGGATAACATGAAAGAGCCAGTCGAGTCAACTTCTATCGTGTACAGCATTTCTTTCTGTTCTGGGAAGTGTGAAAATGCAATCAATGGTACTGGCCCACACATGCTGCTTTCTGCTTTGTTATTTACAACTCAGTGGAGTTTCTGTGATTCCTTCCCTGTACCCACACTTGTGGGTACACTTACACCCACAGTAGTGTAGATGGGTTATCTAAGCTATGAACAATGACAAAGTGTACCAAAGTTAAAGCTGTCAAAAATGCCACACTCTACTCATAGCAAAGCTCTGCTGGGATCAACGAATACCAGGATAGAAAGTGAGCTACAAAGATGACTGGTTTAACCCTGCTACCCTGCTCGAAAACACCTACCATATCCCCCCTTCTCTCTCTCTCTCTCTCTCTCTCTCTCTCTCTCTCTCTCTCTCTCTCTCGTGTGTGTTTGTGTGTGTGTGTGTGAGAGAGAGAGAGAGAGAGAGAGAGAGAGAGACCTTTTTCAGAAACTTCTATCTCCCCCTCCCTCTCTTGTGTGTGTATGTGTGTGTATGTGTGTGTATGTGTGTGTGTGTGTGTGAGAGAGAGAGAGAGACCCTTTTCAGATACATCTATCTCTCCCTCCCTCTCTTGTGTGTGTGTGTGTGTGAGAGAGAGAGAGAGAGAGAGACACTTCTGTACTTATTGACAGCATGTGAGAGAGAGAGAGAAAGAGAGAGAGAGAGAGAGAGAGAGAGAGAGAGAGAGAGAGAGAGAGAGAGAGAGAATCACATCTAGGAATGGATACTCTATTATAAATTTGAACTGTTTTGTTTGAAATAAAATAATAAACTCATTATGTGTTGAAAATAAAAGATATGCCACCACAGTGATATCAAGCAGCTCACTGTGCTTTATACCTTAGTCCAGAAGTGACTCACACACTTTAGTAACAATCCATTGACTAGAGCTAAATTATAAGTTTCTAACCAAGCTGAGACATTCATAAGAAGGAAATATATTTTAAGCATAAAACCACGACCATTTGTCACCAACAACCTGTTGTTCTCCTTGTCCAAACATTCAACACACTGATGAAAGAAAACTAAGCATGCAATGGAATTTTACTTTGTATGCATCATCTCCCAATAAGGTATGGATAACATTTTAGTTTAAAGGGATACACCAAAAGTCTTATACTTCTGCCATCTTTCCAATCCTACCCTCAGATATGTTGACTCTAATAAATAAGAACAGGGAAGTCTCAGGTGCCAGAGAGCAGTACAATAGACTAGCATGTCTAGCACAAGCTGGGTGTGGTTCTCAGATGGATAAGTATGACTGCCTCCCAGGCAAGTAGCTCATCATACCTTCTCTGAGTCCTCTTTGAGCTTTTCTGAAGCATCTGCTTTGTTCATCAAATCATCTAGCTACATCTTATGTGAAAGTTACTTCAAGTAGAAGTTACAACAGCCTCCCTTCTGTGCTTCTTGTGTATGCTGAAGATTAGAAACTCCAGTTTTAAGTCTTGAATTAGAATTAGATTCTCTGTTGAAACCATTCCTTATAACTGCAATATTTGATATGTTGTATTCTACCAGGTCTTGATGCCAGGACTTCCTGTTGAGGCATATGTAGTGTTTCAGACCTATATCTTACTTCTTATATCATCTTACTGCCTTCAAAAAACTCTAGGAATTGAAAAGAAATTACTAAGGGTTTATCTCAGAACAGTAGGCAAGAAGTCCACACACTCAATCTAAACTCTTATTCTTGCCACCGTTTCCAACTGTGCTTGGTGTAGAAGATTTATTAGACAATTCTTTAACACTTAAGTGATAGGAAATAGCTTTCCCCAGCATATAAGGCCTTGAAATTCCCATTCTCATGCTTTACATTGCAAGCCACAGGCTTTCTTATTCTGGTCTTGTCTCCATAGGATGAATGGCCAATACAGTCAAGTACTAAGAAACAAACTTAGTTTACTGATTTCTTCCTAGCAGCTTCAAAATAGTTGCCATTTCATGTATTATGGGAAAATATTTGACATTCAAAACACATGATTGCCCTCTTTCAAGCCAGTGGCAGCAGCTTACACATTTGTATCAACTGACTCTGCGGATGTGATTGTATCTCAGTGTTTGTGTGTGATGCTAACATCTCTATTTACCAGAATGATTCATCCCAAGTCCCATCACAGACAAACCCAAAAATTGAAATAGCTGAGCATAATGAAGCTGATCTATACTTAAGAACCCACATGGGTCAGGAGGCCTTCACAGCTATCCAAGTGGAATGCATGTCCTCTGAGCTTTACAAAGACGCCAATAGAATAATCTCCATTATTGTTTTTCACTCTGAAGTGATGAGCTCCACTTTTACCCACAGTCAAGTGCAGAGATTGCTCACACAATTTTCATCTGACTTTGCAGGAGGTTGGCAATATGTCTATGTGACAATGTTGCTTAGTTACAAAATAATTCCAAATATAGCCAATTTGATTGTTATGTGATTCTATCCCTCTTTGTTGTGGCCAGCAACAGTAATAGTGAAGAAATCTGAATTATTATATAGAAGTAAAAAACAAATACAGCATTGTTTGTTTTAGTGTTAAATTGCAAAGAAAAGATTTAGTTTTATGTGTGTGTGCACTCTACTTGTTCCCCTGAAGTAGCTTAATTCATATTATTTTAGACCCTAATGTTCATCGTTCAAGCAAACAAGTAAGGAAAAGGGACAATTAAAATCATATGAGGATAAGTGGGATGAAATTAGGAAGGCATGAAGGATGCATTTGGAGGAAAAAGGTTGGAGGCATAAAATGGAAAAAAATCCTGAAAGTCTTCATTTCAGAATCTAAGTAGATGTGCAAAAAGACAGAATTTAATGGAGGAAAATAACAGGAGAATGGACTACTGTGACCAAAGGTACACAGTCAAGGTGACTTCCAAACAATTAACCCTATGACCTTATATTCTGAATAGAAAATGTCCTTAGAAATAGCATTATGCAACAGCTGGTGCTTCCTAGCCAGAGTTTGGCTTCTTTATTATAAAGAAGTTGCCTAGGACAAGCAGATTGTGCTCAGGAATGATGAAAAGTTTCATCCATCCCTAGCTCTAACGAGAAATTGAAGCATACTGGCATTTAGACACTTTAGGCTCTATAATGTCAGCTGGGTATGCCCTTTCAGCACCAAGACGTGGACATACCATCTAATTTCTAATAGTAAACATATTCTTGTTAATAGATTACAAGATGCATTGTTTAGAATAACACTAATTTGAATGGAATATGAAATGTGTTCATCAGTCATAATGAAATACATTACCTGTAAATATTGACTTATAATGACATATCATTTCTAAAAAGAAAAATGTATTTGATTAGAAAACATTAAAATTTAAAGTATTAAAAGCACGTATCTCAGGTAAGAATGCTAGGTGCAGATATTTGTTAGTACCTAAATACTTTGTAAATACAAGCATCTTGGATACTATTTACAACAAAATTCAGTGGCACTTGAGTCTCACATATACTGAACTAGTATATTCAATATATTCAATGATCTATATAAAATGACACAAAGCCTATCCTAATTGCAGTGCCAAATGGAGTGTGGAGGGAGGTACTCACTTCATATTTTTACAATATTCCCACGGAAATAGGCAGTTTGCCCAAGCACTGCACCTTGTTCCTTGATTTAACACTATTGGTTAAATAAAATTGGCTACAACCCATTACTGGAAGGATTAGAGGTAGGTGGTTTTGGAGTGACCTGCTTGGGGGAGAGAGACTTGAAGAGGAGGAGGAACAACAAGAGAAAAGAGGAAGCCACCATGAGGGGAGATGGACGATAAGCACATGACCAGGAGAAAAAGCGAGTATCTGGTGTATGCCATCAAGGAAGTAGCCAGGCTAGCACTTAGAGGAATTGATTTGGTGTTATACCCCCAGTAACTGTCAAAGCCAAATAAAATAACCATAGTCTGAGTCTCATTTATTTGTAATCTACTCAGGGATAAGCTTAAATTGGATGTAGTATAGAGAAGAGGCAAGTATTAAAATTATTTCATTTCTTCCTTTATATTCAATTTCAACATTTCTTCATCAGAGTTCTTAGCTTTGTTACCAGATGGATAATAGTCCACTACTGAATTAAATTTATTCTTATGAAATTTATGCATATATATATATATATATATATATATATATATATAATACATAATATATATGTATATATATATTTGTAAGAAAAGTAGTATTAAAATTGTTTAAAATTTTTAAAAATCTCAACATAAAATAAGAGATCAAAACTACAAAGGCTTTACCTGAATATATATGATTTATGCACACAAACTGATAGAGGACTTGAAGGCATAACTCAGTGATACAGTACATACAAGAAACAAGGCCTTGTATTCAGTTCCTAGTATGTATGTATATATATTTACATTATATATGTTTATGTGTCTCTCTCTATGAGTGTATCTCCACATATATCTATATGTGTGTGTGTGTGTGTGTGTGTGTATGTGTGTGTGTGTGTGTGTGTGTGTGTAGTTTTATTTAATACACCAATGTAAATTCCTTCCCATGTACCATATTATGTTTGTCAGGGTTCAATAGAGGGACAGAACTTATAGAATGAATATAAATTAAAAAGGGGAGTAACTAGATTGTCTTATTGTTAGTGTAGATCAACAATAATTGTCTAATATTGTAAAGGCAGAAACATAGTAGTTAGTAGTTCTTCAGTCTATTAGGCTAGTTCCCTCATCAGCACCAGTCTAGCATTGAAAACCTGGAGAATTCCTGAGGAACTGTTGGTCTTGAATCTACATTGGAACCATGAATGGGTGCAAGTACTAATATAAATTAAACACATTGTAGCAACAGTGGAGATAAACTTGTCAGTCAGAGTAAAGACATACAGGAAAAAAAAAAAAAAACAAAACAAAGATTCATTCCAGAAGACTGTCTTCCCACTTCAAATAATCTGTTTAAAAACAAAATCCAGTGGCTTGTCTTCTGTGGCATTACAGTTCTCATAATACTGACATTCAAAATTAATCCTCAAACAAATGTTCTCCAGAAGACCGTACTTCAGTGTGATGTGTACATGCATTATTAACTTACTGGACATCATAAAGAAGATGGATCTTACAAATATTTACAGAGCATTTTACCAAAAACAAAAGAGTACACTTTCTGCTCAGCACCTCATGGAATATTTTCTAAAATTGAAGAGATACTCAGACACAAAACAAGTCTCTCTCTCAACACATATTAAAAAAAAAGTGAAATAACCCCTGAATCCTATGGGATGGAAATGAATTAAAGCTGAATATCAGAAAGAGAAAGCTTACAGACTCATGAAAACTAAACTTGCTATTGAATTAAAAATTGTCAAAACAACTCTTTCAACTCTGCACCTCTACCTGAACCCTTGGCAGAGTGGTATGTCTGTTGCCTAATCTTCACAACCTGCCCTAATGTAGGTCTCAAAGGAGGCCTGTTCCAGTCTAAGACACACAGTCCAATTAGCACCAGAGATAACAATATGCCAAAAGGTAAGCACAAAAACATCAGTAACAAAAGCCAATTTAATTTGGTACCATTATAACCCAGATATCTTACTAAGCAAGCCCTGGCTACCCTAACACAACAGAAGAGCAAGACTCTGACCTAAAATCCCATCTCATGAACATGATAGAGATCTTTAAGGAGGATATAAATAACTCTCTTAAAGAAATACAGGAAAATGAAAACAGATGAAGGAATTGAACAAAACAGTTCAAGACCTAAAAATGAAATTAGAAACAATAAAGAATTCACAAATGGAAGCAACCCTAAGATGGAAAACCTAGGAAATCAATCAGGAGCTACAGATGTGAGCATTAACAACAGAATACAAGAGACGGAAGAAGCTCAGGTGTAGAAGATACCACAGAAAACATGGACTCAGCAGTCAAAGAAAATGCAAAATGTAAAACACTCTTTATCAGCTGGGCCATTTTGCCAGAGTAGAAGGATAAGATACAAGTACAAATGTTCCTAGAAACAATTTGGATTGCACATTCAAGAAGATCTCAGAAGATGGAACGATCTCCCATGTTCATGGGTTGGAAGGATTAACATAGTAAAAATGGCCATCTTCCCAAAAGCAATCTACATATTCAACGTAATTCCTATCAAAATTCCAACACAATTCTCCATAGATATGGAAAGTGCAATTCTCAACTTGATATAGAAAGCCAAAAGGACTCAGGATAGCAAAAACAATTCTGAACAATAAAAGAACTTCTGGAGAAATCACCATCCCTGACCTCAAGGTGTACTACAGAACAATAGTAATTAAAACCACATAGTACTAGTACAGAAACTGAGATGCTAATCAATGGAATAGAACTGAAGATCTGGAAATAAACCCACACACCAATGGACAGGTGATATTTGAGAAAGAACAAAAACCATACACTGAAAAAAGAAAGCATGTTGAACAAACGGTGCTAGTTTAACTGGAGGCCTGCATGTATAACATTGCAAATTGATATATATCACCTTGAACAAAGGTCAAGTCCAAGTGGATCAAGGACCTCTACATAAAACCAGATACACTGAATCTAATAGGAGAGAAAGTGGGAAATAGCATTGAAGGCATTGGCACAGGAGACAATTTTCTGAACAGAACACCAATGTCTTAGGCTCTAAGATCAACAAAGAACATGGAACCTCATGAAAGTGAAAAGCTTCTGTAAGGCAAAGGACACTGTCAATAGGACAAAATGGCAATGTACAGATTGGCAAAAGATCTTCACTAAATCTACATTTGATAGAGGGCTAATATCATTATGTATGTATGTATGTATGTATGTATGTATGTATGTATGTATGCATATCAAAAATTAGACTCAAAAGAACAAAATAACCAAATTTAAAAATAGGGTAAAGAGCTAAACAGAGAATTCTCAACAGAGGAATCTCAAATGGTCAAGAAGCATTTAAAGAAATGTTCAACCTTAGTCATCAGGGAAATGCAAATCAAAATGACCCTAAGATTTTACCTTAAACTACTCAGAATGGCTAATATAGAAAAACTCAAGTGTCAGCACATGCTGGCTAGGATGAGGAGAAAGAACACTCCTCCATTGCTGGTAGGATTGCAAACTGGTCCAACTACTCTGAAAACCAATATGGAGGCTCCTCAGATAATTGGACATAGCATTACCTGAGGACCCAGCTATACCACTCCTGGGAATATATCCAAAGGATGCTCTACCATACAACAAAGACATTTGCTTCACTATGCTTATAGTAGCCTTCTTCCTAATAGCCAGAAACCGGAAGACTGTATACAAAAAATATGGTTCATTTACACAATAAAATAGTATTTAGCTCTTAAAAATGAGGACAACATAAATTTTGCAGGAAAATAGATGGAACTAGAAAATATCATCCTGACTGAGATAACCCAGACCCAAAATGACATACATGGTATATATTCACTGATAATGTATATTAGCCAAAAAGTACAGAAAACCCATGATACAACTCATAGACTGTAAGAAGTTTAAGAAGGAAGGCCCAAGTAAAGATGTAAAGTAAAAATGTAAAGTAAAGTAAAGGCAGGATCAGGTATGGGGAAGACACAAAGGAAGCTCAGGTGGCCAAGAGAATGAATGGAAATATGCAGCTGCTAGGAGTTGGGGGAGTTGGGGTGGGAGAACCTCTAGAATGTTCTAGTGACCTGGGATGTGAGATTCTCCCATAACTCAATGGGGACAACCCTAGCAAAAATGCCCAACAGTGGGAAGATGGAACCTGAGGAGCCCACACCCAGTAAATAGACAGGACTCCCAGAGGAGGGACAAGGTCACTAATCCACCTTCAAAATTTTGACCCACAGTTGTTCCTATCTTTAAAAAAAAATGCAGGGGCAAAAATGGGGCAAACACTAAAGGAAAGGCCATCCAGTGACCAGCCTAACTTGGGATCCACACCATAGGTGGGCACTAAACCCTGACACTATTACTGATTCTATGTTGTGATTGCAGACAGGCACATAGCATGCTTGTCCTCTGAGAGGTTCTTTTTGAGACAGATGGAGATGTAGCCAATCATTGGGCTGAGGTCAGGGCCCCTTATGATTGAATTAGGGGAGAAACTGAAGGAGCTGAAGGGGATGACAGCCCCATAGGCATACCAAAAGTGTAACCCAGACCTTTGGGGGCTCCTAGATATTAAGACACCAACCAAAGAGCATATATGGACTGTTCTGTGGCTCCTGGCACCTATGCAGCAGAGGACTGCTTTGGCTGAACTCAGTAGGAGAGTATGTGCCTAAAATCCTGTAGAGATTTTATGCCTTTGGGAAGGGGAGAAACTGATAGGGATGAGGGTGGGGGGTGGGGGTGGATAGTGGGGGGTTAGGGGTTGGGAGCTTAGGGGGTGGGAATAGGCACCTAATCAGAGGCAAAGGGGAGGGGGAATTCAGAGTGGAGACCACAAAGGAAGGGTGACAACGTTTGGAATATAAATAAATAAAATAATAAATGTCAAGACAAAAATTAAGAAAAAAATCAAAGGCTTTCTAGAACAACCCACACAAATACAAACACAATCAGAAAGTTAATCCAATCTTATATAGTAATCAAACTGCTGGAAGTACCACCAAGATAATATTGTAAAGGCTGTAACATTAAATATCACAGCATATGTTAAATACGAATGTTACAATGAAATATTGTAAAGGAGAATTACTGAAGGAACAGAGTAGAAAATTACTCAAACCTCAATGTGTATTTTAGAGTCCAGTATTTATAGTTCAAAATCAGTGTGTTTGATTTGTTGTTGCTTTTTTTAGCTCACATCAAAACATACCAACCTTTCTGAATGCGATGTCTTGGTTGTTTTGATTTTCCATCAATATCTTTTGTTTTCAATTCATAAGAAAGACAGGAAATGTGTTTTCTGTACTCAGTAGAATATTTAAAGTCAGCAGGAGAATATCTCATCTGTGAAGACAAATAAAGGCATTGGTGGGTTTTGTTTCTTGTTGCTGTGATAAAACATTTTGACAAATGAAACAGGATATAAGAAAGAATGTGCCTCTCAACTCCACATTACAGTCCACCACTTGGGGGAAGTCAAGACAGCAGGCACTTGTAGCAGCTAGTTATAGTTGAAGGCAAACTGCATGGAATTAATGCATAAATGACATGCTGAGTTAACTTTCTCCATTTGTATTATAGCTCAGAATCCTCTTCCTATGGAATAACACTGCCTATGGTGAATTTGTTCTCCTACTTCAGCTAGTCAAGATAACTCAAATACACATCCACACCCACAGGCCAAGCTGATCTACAAAATCTCCATGAAAATCTTCCAAGCTGATTCTAGATCAATCATGTCAAGTTGATAATAAAATCTAACCAAATCAGTGATATCAAATGTTTCAGGGTTTCAAGGAGTTTTCTCATGTGTAGTGCAGTACTATGATTTTTAAAACTCTGTAAGACAACTAACATTTAAAAAAGACTTTAAAAGCTCCATTTTTTATTGTTTTGTTAAGCAGCCTAATAAAAATCGTCAATAATAACAACAGTCGGTGAGAGGAATAGTCAGTGAGAGGAAAAGTAAGTGGTAGGAACAGTCAATGGTTGGAACAGTCAATGATAGCAACAGCCAGTTATAGCAACAGCCAGTGGTAAGAACAGTCAGTGATTGAATCAGTGAGTAGTAGAAAGTCAGAGATAAAAATGGTCAGTGATAGCAAGAGACAGTGATAGAAACAGTCAATGATAGAAACAGTCAGTGACAGAAACAGTCAGCGATAGAAACAGTCAGTGATAGGAACAGGCAGTGATAGAAACAGTCAGTGACAGGAACAGTCAGTGATGGGAACAGTCAGTGATAGAAACAGTCAGTGATAGGAACAGTCAGTGAT
>JANHMN010000001.1:4191553-4223469 GCA_030674055.1 Rhabdomys pumilio
CAGTGATAGGAACAGTCAGTGATAGGAACAGTCAGTGATAGAAACAGGCAGTGATAGGAACAGGCAGTGATAGAAACAGGCAGTGATAGGAACAGTCAGTGATAGGAACAGGCAGTGATAGGAGCAGACAGTGATAGCAACAGGCAGTGGTAGGAACTCAGTGATAGGAACATTCAGTGATATAAACAGTCAGTTGTAAGAATAGTGAGTGATAGCAAC
Source organism: Rhabdomys pumilio (assembly GCA_030674055.1). Taxonomy (NCBI): domain Eukaryota; kingdom Metazoa; phylum Chordata; class Mammalia; order Rodentia; family Muridae; genus Rhabdomys; species Rhabdomys pumilio. Next base: position 4,191,773 of record JANHMN010000001.1, read on the forward strand.
AGTCAGTGGTAGGAATACTCAGTGGTAGAAAGAGTGGAAGCAACAGTCAGTGGTAGAAACAGTAAGTGATAGGAACACTCAGTGGTAGAAAGAGTTAATGAAAGCAACAGTCAGTGGTAGGAACAATCACTGAGAGGAAATGTCAGTGCTAGGAACAGTCACTGAGAGGAACAGTCAGTGCTAGGAACAGTCACCAATAGCAACAGTCAGTGATACCAACAGTTAGTAGTAGGAACACTCAGTGCTAGGAAGTCACTGGTAGGAACAGTCAATGGTAGTAACAGTCAGTGGTAGGACTTGTCCGTGATAGGAACAGTCGGTGATAGGTACAGTCAGTGATAGGACTCATCAGTGGTAGGGACAGTCGGTGATAGGTATAGTCAGTGGTAGGACTTGTCAGTGATAGGAACAATCGGTGATACAAACAGTAGTAGCAACAGTCAGAGTTAGGAACAGTCAGTGATAACAACAATTCATGGTAGAAACAGTCAGTAGTACCCTGGGGTAATTCTCTAAAGGCAGTGGAAGGAAGATACCCTACACAAAAAGAACAGATACAAGATGTTTTGTCAGAAAGCCTGAGGAAGTTTCAGTAAAAGAAAGAAATGGACACAACCTTACCTTACAAAACACTTAATGTGCCACAGACAGAAAAACAGACTGTAATATAAGAAAAGACCTTGGAAGGGGGCTAGAATAAATACAAGCTTTTTAATATGTTTGGGAGCACAATGGAGCATCGATGAGAAAGGAGCTTTCTGGGGAGCAGGTGTAGATGTGTCCTAATTAGTGAGGTGCTGACATCACTGCATTAGCTTCTTCTCGTGACAGACCATGCAGGTCAGTTAGAGGTTTCGGCAGGTCACCTGGGACCCAGAATCAGGAAAAAGCCCTTATCATTGATATCACTTTATCTGCGAGGCTTCCATTCTGGAATATGGTGTCCATATTCATCTCACAAAGTTGGAGATCAGAAAATGATGAGAAGCTACAGGCAGTGTTTCTAAATTAATATCCACAAAGGCTATTTTAGAAACTTCCATTAAGATCTTATTGGCTTTCTACTTATTCAAAGGAGCATATGAGGATTGGAGACATAGGAAAAAGTCTTGGGGAGAGAGGCATGGCTAGAACAAAACTGGCATACTGGTAAGAAACAACAACAGCAACAACATATTAGTAGATAATTAACATGGCATTAGTATGCCACAGTGAAGAAATACTGTGTTTTATAAAAACTGTTACATTTATTTATTTATTCATTATTTATTTGTGTGTGTGTGTGTGTGTGTGTGTGTGTGTACATGTATACACCATGGTACACATATGAAAGTCATAGATGGAGAGAGTTGGTTTTCTCTTCCACCATATTGCTCACAGGAATCAAACTCAAGTTGTCATGCTGGCCAGCATCTTTTTTTTTTTTAACCTACTGAGCCATCATATGTGCCCAAATATATACTATATTACCAATTGTCAGAATATTATGCCTTCTCTGATAAGATACACTATATTCTGAAGGTCTGTGGATTCATCTTCAGATATCCAGAGTCATGATTTTTAGGTTTGTTATGGAAAACTTACATAGTAATTAAATCCACCATTATTTTATGCACTTTACAGATTCTTGCCATCATTTACTATACAGAACAGATATCAGCCATGCTCTTTTACTGTGAAAAGCTTCATAAATACCTTTACTCAATAGAATAGAGCTATATATTTACCCCAGATCGATAAGAACTCATTCCCTGTTTGGAGGAATGGTTCTACCTTCATCTAAAAAGTAAGTCAGTTAAGTTTCTGATACAGTTTGGAATGGAAAATCCATTATGTTTCTCCTCTACTTTGATTGCCCCTCCCCTCAATATTTAGTTTTCTGTCACACACTTCAATCCGGGCATTACAGGTATTGGTATTTAAATCTGGTTTCTCAGTTGGGTGTGGTAGAACATGCCTGTAATTCTGTAGGTAGAATTGGGGGAACAGAATCTCAAGGCCACCTGTGGCTATGAAGTGAGCTCAAGGAAATATTTAGACTCTCAGTCTTTGTAAATTTCCATGTGCTCTTCTCTGATTTAGCAACTGAAGTGCATTTGTCCCCAGCAATGATGATGCCATGGTATCGTCTGTGCTCAGCTGGCTGGTGCTCTGCACTTTCTCCTCCAGTTTCCTTCAGTGAAGAGTCTTTCACTTATCAATTCTAAGACCATTTATTTTCATTATCTGCATGACAAAGATCACTATCTTTTGCTAGAAATACAGATAAGTAGGGCACTTTTAGCTCATGGGCTTTGTTTCCTAAAACTGACAAGCATATACTTTTTAGTCACAACATCAAAACATAGTAGCAAAATATGGTGTGGTTTTAAATAAAGATGCTTCTATTGTTTCTTATAGCCAGTTCTATTGAATAAATTAGATTTAAAAATGTATAAACTGCTACTTTTCAATTAAATCCATGATAGTCAATTGTAAATACAAATGCTTCTTCTATAAATCATCTTCCTTCTAGTGTTCCATACTAATACTCTCATCATATTACCATATGTGTAACTGACTACATGCTAGAAATCACATTGAATCCAGGCCACCAGTGCTAGGGGGTCATAGGCCCAGCACACAATCTACTATTTCTTAATGATAATGAGAAATGGTATCAATCATTATTTTCAAAGTTTTTAAATTTTTTCTTTTTCATTTCTTTCTCTTTTCAATCTATCTTCTTAATATTTCTGTCTAAGAGACCAGTTCTATTTTTAGCCTTGGTCAGAGAGGCTCCTTTTTTTCAGTGAGGTATGACTAATGGAGAGATTCACTCCTGGAGGATGTTTTTGTGCACTGTGTATTCAAATGCTGGTTTCTGTTCCTAGAGATCTAGTTTCAGTCCAGATTTGCTTTATTATTATGAAGCATCTGCTGACTCGGTATTTTATAAAACATTGTTTTCTATCACATTCTGATTACTCAGTAAGGGGCTGAACATACAAAAGCTAGACAAGAAAGGAAAAGATAGGACTTCTGGGTAGGGGTTGGAGGTTCTTATGCGAGGACCAGGCAGTTGCCATCAGGACATGGATGAAGAAAAGTGCCATACCAAGACTAAGATGTCAAGTAATGAGCTACATGGCTTGGAAGTAGGCCAGTCCAGGATTGTCAGGTTAGAATAGCTCAGAATCTGCCCAGCATCTGTATTTAAAGCTTTTAATAAATATAAAGAACTCCATGTCATAATTCAGAGTAAGGGCTGGCATAGAACTGTGTAACTTTCACAATTCACAACTGGTCAAACTGTGTGTAATAAAAGACTGTTGGGTACTGAACCACAAACAGAGCATCTATATTTCTCTATGCAAGACTCGGGAACATCATGGATGAGGGGTATGAGAAACAGAAGAGCCAGATGTTAGAGAGGAGTGCTACGGAACTGAGTATTTTGGACATGACAAAGCCATTGAACTCATGAGCTCACTGTTCAATACCTGCACAAGGTCAGACACATCACGTGCACGGAGATGAGTGCTTGTGAGACCCTAACCCTGGCTGAGAGGCTTTGCACAGGTCATGAGTGCTGCTGTTGTAATGACAGTGTGCCTATGCTTCGTTAAATAGGCTGCATTCATGCTCATTCAAGAAACAATCATTAAACTTAGTGAGCACTGGTTGAGAAGACACAGAGCTGCAGTAAAAGAAAGGAGGCCGGGAAGAGGGCAACAGGTGGCGCAAAGTGTCCTACGTCAATATAGCTGCATGTAATAGGGCCAAAGAATATCAGAAAGAGAAGAAGAAAGAGATCGTGTTACATTCCATTTGAAACATAAAATGACCCACTCTTCCTTCTAGAGATTGATCATACTTTATCCTATCCATTAGAAAATGAGTTTTCCAGCAAACTTGTTTTTACTTTAGTTACTCAATTCCATTACTCAAATATGACAAAAATGCATGAAGAAAAGCTCATGTGTTACATTGAGATAAATCTGTAGGAAGATGATCAAACAATCAAATATCTAATAACTATATGAGTGTCTTCAAAAGCTACAAAGCTTAGTGAAAGTGGCTTTCCGTTATACGTAAGAGAGAGTGGATGTAAGCCACTGACACACTGATCCTTGAGCTCATAGAGAAGAAAATTTATCAAAATACTGGCCATATATAACAGAGACCTTGTTTTCACCAATACAAAGCATAATCTATATTATCCATACTGTTCTATACCGGGCACATAAGTGACTTTAGAAAATATTTATTTAATGTCAGGGAACATTATAAGCTGATGATAAGTTGAATAAATCAGAAGTACATTCATTTGATAGAGTCAGAGTTAACTCAGGCTTAGACATGAAGGCAATGTTTGATAACATCTCTGGCTGTTGGGGTAACAACAGTGTAATTAGGTAAAGATATGAGGAACTGGAAGCTTCCAGATCTGAGATCTGAGAAACTGAGCTCCTACGTGGGTAAGAGTAATGATTAGTGGACAATATCATCAAGGGTCTGTTCTAACTCATGCTATGAGTTAGTTTGCTCTCACCCCAGTGTTTATCAATACTTATATGCAAGCTTTGAATGAAAATATAAAGCCTGTTTATCCCATTTCCTGATGTGATAGCAAGGCAAAGGAACAACCTCACTTAACAGCAAACAGAAATGTTAGTTGTTGTTAACAGGCTGGTTAACAGTACTATTGACAGACTGGAGTCACTGGGATAGCTGTATAGAGAATGTTATGTTGCAGTTGGACAAATTAAATTAAATCACTATCATTAAATTAAATCAATTAAGTTACATTAAATCACTTGAGTACATGGGTGATAAAGACAAAAGCTGAGGCATGGTTGGGAAGCCCCTACAGAAAAGTGTGCTGGAATCTCATCTAGAATGAGGAAATTGTTCTAACATTCTTTTCCCTTCTGCACTCCATCAGCTACAGGAAACATATTTTCACATGACTACAGATATCCAAGACCATTAAGTGACATCTACCAACTACGCACTCTATAGACTAACCTGTAGTGAAAGCACACTCTGGGTAACTCAGTTCTGAGCAATCCCAGGCAATGAAAAGGTGACGGAATAATTCAAGTTTCAAGTTTTCCCAATACTCTTCATTTTCTAATGGAATTCTGAAATTCAAACAAAGCTTAAAATGTCTATACTAACCTTTCCCTAAAACTTCATGCACTCCTTGCTCTTGAATACACTATAAATATGTCTGTGCATTTCTGCTGTCCTTCCTTGAGACTAAATCTAGAATCATCCCTTTCCAGTCCAAATCAAACTCTTATATTGGCATTAACAAGCTATATTTATAATGATCAAAATACATTTCTTTGTGGCTTTAAATGCCCTGATGAAAGTTTTGGTTGCTAACTTTTTACTGTGAAATACAGAAACTCAGAAAAATATAACCTGTGACCATATCACCAAACTAATCTCATCTCTGGCTGTGGTTCAGTGAACATCTGCCACACTGGATTTCATTCAGCCTCATAAACACATCCCAAACAAAACAAGCTATTACATGGCCCAGGGCATTGGGCACGGGGCTCTATTTCCAGAACTGCGCATGGCTAGCTTCCTATGCTTCAAGCATTCACTACAAATACTTTCTCCTTAGAAAAACTTCTGTCACAGTCTCATGAGAAGCTCTTTCTGCCCCCAGTGTCCACTCAGCATTCTATGTGCTCTGTATCAACCATTTATCACAGTGCTTACTTACTAAATTTGCCCTGAAAATCTGGTCATTAGGAAGGACTTCATTTACAATATTTCCTTGGAGTTGTGAATGGTCCTGAAAGTCAGAACATAACCAAACTTTTTGTTAAGTGTGCCATGAGTAGTGATCCAAACAACCACAAACCTACAAGCCAAGGAACAGCGATCCAACAAACAGTGATGTGGTGAGAGTGGAGTTTGTGGGACTCTGGCTATCACTTTATGTGATAGATCATGGTGCTCAGCATTCGTAGGAGAGAATCCAATAACCAGAAATAGCTTTGAAGAAATTGTAGCTTATATTTCATAGCACCTAAAACTTGCAACATTATTGTCATTTACCTTGGAGTTATTTCATACTTCATACCATTTTTTGAGCTTTTCACTCAGCAACTCCTCATGACTACCACACCCTCTTCTAAGCTCTTTCTCCTATATACTAACTCGGGCATGGAATTTTCTAGAATATCCACAACTTTACCAATTCCTGAATTTGCCACATCCTTAAATAGATAAATATAAGACTCTGGAAGGAATTGGTGTGTCTTTTCTCAGTTGCCACCTCGACCTTCTGGTGGCTACACATCATTATAGTCAACAGGAAGAGCCAATAAAGAAAATCCTCTCTTGTGCCAGGCTCAGTTGAGATACTAACAAGTAATCTGTAAAAGGCACAGGAACGGAGGCCACAGCCACACAGCATAAGCGACCATAGCGAGGAATACAACCTTGTGGCATCATGAAACCCCAGACCACTTAACTGAGGACAAACTAAAGTTTTGTGGTTCACAAAGTGCATCCATACTTGGCTGCAAAACCATGATAGATGGTTATGGCAGATAGTTCTTCCTTGGGAGACAATGATTTACTGTTCTGAAACAGTGACAAGTGGGCTTCAGTGGTAACATTCCTTTCTTCTTTCTTGACCCACATTTAAATGCTTTTCAGTAAATTGATTTTTCTTAGATTCAAGCTACATTTTGAACCTTTTGATTATTTTTCCAGCCTGCGAATTAGTTTGGCTTCTTTTTTCACATATTCTGCTATGGAATCAGTGAATTTCTATTTGACAAGAGATTGTAGCATTTGATCTAAGCAGTTTGTGGTGCCGTCAGTCAGTACTATTGCTACATCTAGAAGCTTTTGTATCACCACCGTGCTGTGCTGGAGTGAGGGCGGCTGTACTGAGGATCACCCTAGAGAGCTGTGCAGAGTCCCACTTGATCTACAGACCTTGGAGTCTTATCTTCTGCTTGGTGTTCTCCTTCATGACTTCCAGGCAAATTGGCTTCCAGATCCCAATGTGTGAATCTAGACAAAAAAAGCTTTCATATGCTACTCAAAAGATCAAACTTTTGGGTTACACAAGACAGACAATCATGTTTATCCTAATAAACATTGTTGGATCTGTTGTTAAGAACCATTCTCTTATTGAAGTAACACAAAGCTTTCATATCAGGGAGCTGGTGTCTGTGGTTAGCAAACACACATACTATCCTAGGGCTCTTAGAAACAGGCGGCAAGCACATACATCTGTTCTCAGGGCTCTTAAATGCAGGCTGATACTTGCAGTAAGCTTTCAAGAGTAACTGCTGACTTCCAGAACCAGACAGAGAGAAGCAGTGTCTTTCCAAACACACTTATAGAAGTAGTGGCTGTAGTTTGAGATGCTAACTTTTAAATAACGGCAGGTTGAAACATTGTTTCATGAACTGCTACCACCTTACATTTGATGCCAATATTGCTTGATCTGAAAGAGGATTCAGCAAGACAGTACCCTAAGGCAATAATGACAATGCATAAAAGGTGACCCACATAAGCACAGGAGGCAAAGTACATTTAGGAACTGTATAACTTCTGTACAAAATGAAATACAACAAAAATAGTCATGGAAAATGAAGATGATGGATATGTTTATTGCAAATGTCCAGTTTTAGAGCATATAAAAGATTCACTGTAGAAATGCCACCTTTGCTCAGCTCAAGCTTGTTCTATTTTAGGGTCCATCGTACGCAACTCTAGAGGCACTGACAAACCTAATGCTGAGCTCTCACTTATTTGTCATACAGTGGGTGCTTAGCAGTAGAGTTTTTGAGCCTAATAACAAAACACACTGCAAACTTCCACAGGAGTTTAGTCTTTTACTTAAAGGTGAGGGAAATCAATGTTTAGCCTGGGCTCCAGCTATGTCACCAGCAAGAATACTGCCCACATCTTCTACAGTTCAGTGTAAACTTCATTTTGTCTAAAGTCGGAGTGATACAGCTTTCTTTTATAAACTGTGCTTCTACTAACATTGACAATATTTCAGCCAATCTCCAATGTTGTTGACATAAATATAATATTATTGTTATCCAATGAAATGATGTAAAGATATCACTGGAGGGCAGAAGAGATGGGTCAGTAAGCAAAGCATTTCCTAACCATGTGTGAGAACCAGAGTTCAAATCCCCAGAGTCCTTGGAGAGTTTTGTGTTAACGTACACCTATAATTCAAGAGCTGCCATGCTAAGAGAAAGGATACAGATTGGGAAAACCCTCAAGATGCTTTCTGTCTAGCTAGTCTGGCATACAAAGCAGTGAACAACATAGCAACCCTGTCTCAAAACCAAGGTCAAACATCAACATTTAAGATAAGCACACAACAATAATCATCATTGAAGGCCTAGCAAGATAGAAGCTTAGTAAAATCCCCTGGTGATTAGCTTCAAAAACACAAGATGCTGGAGAGATGGTTCCATGGCTAAGAGTGTGTGTGAATTGCTTCTGCAGAGTACCCAAGTGTGGTTCCAGCACGCATATTAGGTAATTCCTCTAGAGATAGGTTACAACTCTCCCTCTATAAGAACTTGTGCATTTTTCTGTACTCTCAAGCAGCTTCACTTATATGTAGCCCATCACATAGGCACACACTCCCATACAGACATATAATGAGGGACAAGTGGACCATGCCACCAGACAGAAGAACTGGTAAGGTTGAGTGAGCCCAGACCCTGAGAATCTCAGAATTAAGAATGTCAGAAGCAGGGAGCCATTTCCTGCCTACCTGTACCTGCTCTGGAACACAACTACTCCTCGATGTTTATATAGTCCCTGTGCACGAGTTATTTCACCAGGGATCATCTGAGGGTGGCTATTTTATTGAGCTATAACACTTGGGGAAGAGTTCTTTCTCCTTAAGCATTCGTTATTGGACCTTGGACCCAACTGACAGGCTGGGCTCATGCTGCTGCCAAGCCTGCCACTGCCACTGGAGCTGCTGTTGTAGTGGGATACCTGTCCTGCGCAGGCTGCCCTAACCTGCTTGCTTGTCTTCTAAGAGCTGTAACACTTGGTTTTCCAGGCCTGACTGAGACCCATGGAACCTATTCACCACAGGTTTTGGTTTTTTCGTTGGGTGGATAGAGTATGACACACATATGTTCATACATAATAAAAAAATAAATCAGCAAGAACTAACCTGATAAACTAACACAAATAACTACATATTACCAAAGCTGGATTTTCAGTAAGGACAAAAGCTGAGCAAACTAACAGGGTTTAAAAAGACTAAATCGCTCATGAAAAGTATCTCATAGAAGACCAGGGCTTCAGTGCTGATTTCTACCAAGTGTTGAAAGAACTATCACCATGTCTTAAGTTATTTCTACATTCAGAGGAGTATATAATGCTTGAAAACATATTCAAAGGGCCATCAATACTCAGGCATTAGAACAGATAGGGAAACAACCAGAAAATATAAACTATAACCAATATCCTTTTTAGATACATATGCACAAACTTCCAAAAGACTGAACCCGAAAGCACATTAAGATGCAATGGCCAGTCACTATGCAAATAGACAAGCAGGACACATCACAGCAGAGTAAGAGACAAAAAATTGGAACATCTCAACAGATGGAGAAAAATCAGTCTATAAAATTTAACAGGCTTTGTGGTTTTGAAAAAAACGAAACATATCAGACACAGAAAAACCATATCTAAATGTTATGAGGCCACCTATAATAAACCAACTGCTAAGCTTATGCAAAATAAGGAGGGGAGGCCAGATCCCTCTAAACTATGAAATTAGACAAGGTGTCCCTTTCACTACTTCAAAGAAATATGGAAGTGCTTGCTGGGGAAATCTGCAAAAGAATGAGAGGGTGCCATTAGTCAAGCCAAATCAGGTTGTCTGCACACCAGTTGAGACAGAGTGAAGAGGTAACCAAAACTCTTGAAACTCTACAGCAGAAGAATCATTTAGCCCTATCAAAACTGGGGGCAGACTTTCAAGATTTATTTTTTTCTTTTTACATTGCAAGGTTACAGAAAAACAATTTCTTAAAAGTATAGAAAGTGACTTGAACACATTCCTTTTTATACCCCACTATCCCACCCACCCCATTAAATCCCTCAGCTCCACAGATGGTTTGGCTTTCACTTTTAGATTATCTGTCCCTTCACAATTGTATGTATGTCTATAGTTCAGAACTCAAAAATTATGGAAAGTATAAAATATGCATTTTTCTGTGAGTGATATAGCTTGAATCTTCAAGTGCATCCATTTTTAGGTAAATGACTTCATTATTCCATTTCCTCTTCAACTAGAAAGAGAAAAACATTTACTCTCTCATTCCTGTGGTGGACAGTGGATGGACTCCAGGTTGGATCTACATCCTTGCTGTTCTGAATAGAGCTGTGATGACACAGATGGGCAGGCATCTCTGTGACCTGTTGACTCTGCATCTTTGGGTACAGGCCCGGAGGGGTGCGAGGGGGAAGACAGAGCTGAGTCATATGTTAGGACTGTTTGTGCTTTGGGGAAGACTCTCCATATTGATTTCTATTTCAGGTGTACAAATCATCAACCAGGACATAAAAACATAGATATGACTAATATTTTGGCAAATGCAAATTACTCTTTTTGTTTGTTTGTTTGTTTTTGTTTTGTTCTTTGTTTTTGTTTCTCGAGAAAGGGTTTCTCTGTGTAGTCCTGGCTGTCCTGGAACTCTGTAGACCAGGCTGGCCTGGAACTCAGAAATCTGCCTGCCTCTGCCTCCCAAGTGCTGGGATTAAAGGTGTATGCCACCACTGCCCAGCATGGCAAATGCAAATTAAAACATCAATGAAATAACAACTCACCTCAATACAAATGTCTATGTGTTATCGACTAAAACAGCTAGTGCTGACCAAGACATGAGAGTAAGGAATACAAATTAGTGTAAACACTATGGAAGGCAGCATGTAATTTCCTCAACAGGATTACCAAGCAAGATGTAACAGGGTATCCCCCAAGGTTCTCATTCACACTCATTCACAGTGTCCGATGTTCTTCCCACCCCAGGTGCTTGTTTGTGCAGCTGCTTGCTTTTGGAGACAGAATTGCTGGATACACATTAGGCTGGCTTCTAACATGTGGTCCCTGGTACCATCCTCTCCTGTGTTGGTAGTACAGCTGTGTGCAACCACCTAGGTTCATAAGTAGAAAAAAATGGAAACAGTACCAATACTTATCAACTAGTGAGTGAATTAGAAGTATGTTAGAAATATTTGGGGACAAAAATTAGCCAATTACCATAATCTGTGACAAGGGTGGAGCTAGAGATAATTATGTAGAAAAGCCAGGTATAGAAAGATGGGTATCCATGACCTCCCTGGCAGACTGCCAAGTCCATCTCCTAGCACCTGAGTAGAACAGTGACTCCTGGCAGTTGTGTGGGGTGGTGAAGATGAGGTAATCCATGGATATTGAACTGTGCTTAGGACCTGTCCTGGTATGCTGATGCATTAAGGCAATAATGTACTGCACACACTATCTCCATGAAGAAGAGGTATAGCTTCCTTGATAGAAGCACTGTGTAAGATACACTAACAGAAACACCATTAAAATGTATTTCGAAAAGTTTTAACTACCAGTTAAAAAATAAATTCAAATATTTAAAAGTAAAATGTAGTTGCCAATTTTTACAAAGAGCAAATGGCCCTATTTTACGTTTGTCAGCATTACCAGACATGTATGTTTTACTAATCAAAGGCTGAAATATAACAAAGTAGTATTTTAGGAGCATCTTCAGGCTTTCTTGGGGGAATAGTCTCAACAAAACCTACACTTAGATGTCAAGTCTGAACACTGCCTTACATCAACTACAAAGGGGACCCAACATTAGCATAGTTTTCCCAAGGATGAACTCCAAAAATGTGCTTCCTGGAAACATACTGAGGCATAGACACAAGTCGGGCAATGAAAAGCTGTGGTAGGGGCTGCTTTTCACTAAGAGCACAACACACAGAAACAACCAATGCCTTCTACCTTAAACCAATAAAAATCTGTTGTAAGTAAGTTAGGTACAGAATGACCCTTTTATTGATTTTTGTTGTCTTTTTATTAGAATATCATGGCAGCTTGAGTTTTCTATTCTCTGTCTTTTCAAAGAAGTATATTTATGATGGTGCATTTCCTTCTGTTGCATCAGCTATCTTAGATGAAGAGTAACTTCATAGCAATTTTAATGCAAGATTCAATTTGTTAAAATATTTTTCCTAGATGGATTACTAGATGAAGTTCTCTTTTCCACCTCACACTTATCTTCTATGTACAGCTGAAATCCCTAGTATCCAATCAGAGGCGGGTTTTCATTGCTGTTGTCCAGGGAATGAAGTACATGATTCCTTTGTACTGATGAAAGGTGAGTACAGACATCCAGCCCACTTCAGTGAAAATTGACCCATAATTTTGTTTTATCCTGAAGAAAAATACAGTGATAAAGTTTAAAGATGGAAAAAATACAGTTAACCTCATCGGATGTGACAATAGCTAGCAAACATTCTACTCATTCTGGAAGTCAGTTGTCAGTGCCTCTGCTTTCCAGAGCTCATGAGTTCTATTAATCATGGTTCCCACAAGGCAGAGAAACCAACTCTGAGAATTTTAACACTTCAAAAAGATCAAAGATATATCAGGAATGCACTTGGGAACCCTCCCTTCTTGTTTTACTGCTCATGAAGGTTTCTAATAAAATAGACGCATCTTCATTTAATATTTGAATACATATGCTTATTCATCATGCAGAGGCTACATGTTCCAAACAAAAGCAGCAGCAGGATGTCAATAGGTATTTTTCAGAAGGTGCTGACCTGTTATGTTTCCAGGTGACAACCATGGCATACTAAGCCAATGATTGCTCTGATAACACATTTCTTATTTTTAATCATAGGGAAAAGGAATGTGATATGATAACTACCTACTAAAGCATTTGCTGTAGGAGTCTACTCTCACAGTAGCATTTGGTATTAACACTTTTAGAAAATACACTAAATGTCTCTGAGTCATGAGGTATATACCAAAACTATATGAATACAGCTTGGTTTATGCTTCTTTTAAATAACTTATATTATGCTTCTTTTAAATATAAGTTTTTAATAGACTCAGTAGATTTTATTTAAATATACTTGTATACATACACATGACATGTAAAATCAAATATAATCAAAGAGAGAATCAGTTTGAGAGTGGGGTAAATGGGAGCAGTTTGAGGTAGAGTAACTGGTGGTGGCCAGAGAAAGGAAGAGGAGGAGGGAACTGACACAATTCTATTTCAGTTAAAAATATGTACAAAAAAGTTTTAAAAATAAAAATCAATTTTATAGTTTGAGGTACATGTTTTTTAATATCTTATAAATGTATCAGTATACTAGGTAACTGGGTGAACAAAAGAAGTGTATTGTAAAACCTGACTATATCTTAAAAACATTAAGACATTCATTTAAAAGGTGTCTTTGAAGGATATGGGGTTTAAATTATTGTAAAAGGCATACAAGCGGTAGAAATCTAAACAATATTTTTGTTTAACCAGATACACTCATTTCTCCTCACAGTAAGTATTATAGAGGGCGAGTCTTTCTGGGGATCACATCAGAAAGTAAATGCAAGCTGAAGGACTGAAGGACAGAGGGAAGCAGGGAAGGAGGTGTAATCTGGGAGTTCTCACAGAAGTAGACAAACAGAAGGAAAGAATATGTGGTGCTGGCTGTGGAGCTCAGAGCTTAATTTAAGGGTAAGAAGCATTTTAGTGTATGTTTAGAAAAGAGGATGTTTGGCAACCATCTAAGACAATAAAATGGACCACAGTAGAGAGAAGGGGAGGAGGAGGAGGACACCCTGAGGCTTATACATCATGAAGAAGAGAGCACTGTCTCATTAAATAGACAACGGATCTTTAGGGGCAAAGGTGAAATGTCAATTCTAAGCATCTTAACTCTAATATTATAACCTTTTACCATGTGTTGGTATGCCTCTCACGAGGGAAACAGGTATGGCAGGAAAATATGCGCTTCCTACAGGCTGGGGACATAGCTCAGGGGGTAGAGAGCTCATTCAGCTCATACGGAATGTGGTGTTCATGAACTGAGCCAAGTGGTGTTTGTCTGTAATCCCAGAACTAGGGAAATGGAGGCAGGAGGATCTGAAATTTAGGATCAGCCTTGGCCACATAGCAAGTCTGAGGCAAGCCTGGTAAAAGATCTTGTCTGTAGTCATCAACAATAAACAAAATGAATCAGAGGTAATACACACACACACACACACACACACACACACACACACACACACGCTAGCTTCTTCACCATGCTTGTGCCCCTCCCATACATCTGTCCCTCCCCCAACTCCAGGACTGTGGCCATAGATAAACCCAGACCTAAACCTTAAAGCACCCTAAGAATTTGCCATTGCTAATAGATAAATGAACAATGCCAACAACTAGGATTTAATTTCATTCTGAGCCTTCCTTATCCCTCTCTTCCCTTGGTAAACTTTCCCCATTTCTTAAGACAGAGCTTGGGCACATTCAGGAACTTGGATCATATATGCTAGCTTCTTATCAGAGCCTGCTTCATGTAAAAGCTGCCAATGTTTAGTGATTCTCACTGCAGGGACAGATAGATCCCAGTAGTCCTTGTTACAAGACTGACTCCCCTGTGTGGATGTGGGTCTCAGGAAGTCGGCTGTCCTATCTCTGTGGTATGTGTGTGTAGGGTGGGGAGAAGTGGTCAGTCCCATCCTCTTGTCACCTAACTCATTTGCTTACAATATGTCAATACCTTGAACTCAAGAGAAAACATATGTTTAAATCTGAATTTGAACAAAGTGTCAAAAGCTCTGAACTTTGTAGAAAGTTAGAGCTCAGTCGGGGTGGGGGACATCTTGAAAGACAAAAGAACAGGAATCAGGGGCCTTCTGCTTACCTGAGGCAAACAGCCATGAATGAAGAGCTTGGGGAAGAGATGGATCAGCTTCTAATATATTGTTAGAAATAAAATACTTAGCAAAGAAGACTGTAAAGGTAAACAGAAATTTCTGAGGCCCACATTACAGCAGAAGCCACAGAGCCTGTCAGTCTTCACTGGCCAGGGCTTCAGTGACTTTTCAACAATTTTGTGTCAATTGTGACATTTCCTACCCAGAAATCTTGACACCAATGGGGAACCTTGTTTTTGTTGTTGTTGTTGTTGTTTTCTACACTTTTCCTTAGATCATATCAGTAAATGAGAACGCTAACATTTGCTGCCTATGAAGCAGTCTGAAAAACAAATGTGACTTCCTAACTAAAAGTTTTGTGAGGGTCTTCATGCACACAGCCACACATGTGATACTGAAATACAGACAGGTAGCTTTTCTTGCCCTATGATTATTTGAATTCCCTTCTGGTAATCAAGCTTCTCATTAATGGTACTAACTAATGTGTCTTCATTCTGCCTCATGGACCTCTTGTAGAGGGGAGGGTTTCCCTCTCTTCCACATTCTGCCAAGCTTGTTCTAAGGTCCTCAGCTCTGGCCTTCATTTGTTTCAATGAGGAACGCTCATTTCTGGCCTTGCAGCTCTTGTCAACCATGTGATGCTGTCATATTCACCATGTTAACTTATTTCCTCATTTAAAGAACAATTTCTCAAAGAGAAAAAATCCCGCTCTTCATTTTCTAAGACCACCCAGAAGTAGAAAAGGCACTGATGACATAGTATAGACTTTGAATATTATTGTGTCAGTTTCCATGTGCACGCTAGAGTAAGCACATGGTGGTAAGAGGACAGCTTTGTAGCGTTGCTTTCCTCTGCCCACATGAGATCTAACCCAAGTTATCACAAGGGCACAGAGCCCTGACCTGCTGAGCCATCTTGCTGGTCCAGAATTCAAAGTTTTAAATGAAATTTGAAATTTTAGCACTCGTGTAATATACATGTATAGATAGACACCTGTATTAAAATTTATATATATAGTCAGGTGAACACACAGACACACAAAGACACAAACACACTATTTAATTGTAAGTTGCTATTATGGTCAGTGTACCATGTTTCTTATCAGTGATATAAATCAGTATTTCTATGAATAGAAAAGTTACCATTTGCCTCCGGGATTGGATATCTTTTCTATTTGTCAACTACCAGAAACTTTCTGTTAGATACATTTTTATCCTTCCATCCATCTGAGAACTGAAATTTTTTTCAAGAACAATTTTTAGGAGAAAGTAAAATAATGTATTATTCTTACCTATGAGCCCTTGAGTGGTTTGTGTGGTGATATTTGAACTTGAGTACAATGATATACAACATTTGAATTGTAGGAGCCAGAAAGATGGTTCTGCGGTTTAGAACACTTGTCACAGAAGCCTCATCACCTGAGTTAGTCCAATCCCCATAAAGTGAGGGAAAATGCTCTACATATTTGCTGTTAGGTCCTCTCTAAATTTCCCTCTCTCCCTCTCTCCCTCTCTCCCTCTCTCCCTCTCTCCCTCTCTCCGTCTCTCCCTCTCTCCCTCTCTCCCTTTCTCCCTTCTCTCTCTCCCCTCTCTCCTCCCCTCACTTCTTTCCCCTCCCCTCCCCTCTCTCCCCCCTCTCCCCCTCCCCCATCCCCCATCTCCCCTCTCTCTCCCCCTCTCCCCCCTGTCTCCCGTCTCCCCTATCTCTCCCCTGTCTCCCCTCTCTCTCCCGTCTCCCCTGTCTCCCCCTCCCCCGTCTCCCCTCTCTCTCCCTTTCTCCCTCTTTCCCTTTCCTCCCCCTCTTCCTCTCCCTCCCTTCCCTCTCTCCCTCCTCCTGCCCTTCCCCTTTTACCTCTCCCCCAGTCCTCCTCATTTCCCCCTTCCCCCTTCCCCCTCCTCCCTCTTCTTCTCCATCTCCTTCAATCAGAGCCTCAGATTGCTCAAGCTTTTCCCTGGCACCAGTAAAAAGGTCTGTCCACGTTCATCAGTTTCAAGGCAGTGAGATCATTAACCCTTCAGCACTCATTCCCAGCAAAGAGTCCATTGTATCAGCTCTCTTTAAAGGTTTTGCACTCAAGGCCCATTTTCCCTAGAGGAAATTTTATATAATCATGAATGTATGTGTATAAAATCAAGCATTTATTGATAATAAAACATGTGAAATTTAACTTAAAACAATTCTTTTTGTATATAATTTTACCATTTATAAAGATGAAATTAAATTTATATATTAATGAAATAGATGTGCTTATTTATTTTTAGATAAAGAATTAAATCTTGGCTGAATATTAGATTCTTCAGGGCTCAGAATGTTTTTCAGAGTGATTGATATTTTGATTTCATAGTCATCAATCCTAAGGATGTTGCTTTACAGGAAAACACTATAAAATGTCAGACATCAGTTTAGGGGCATTTCAGTCAATGTTAGAAATCCTGTTTTAACGCTAAGACAAATTTACTTAACAATGTGTTTCTGAAACTCAAGTGGGCAACTCACATAGCATTTCTTTTTATCAAATAATCTAATAGTAGTCCAAAATAATGATTTGATATGTGCTAAGATATAGAAGATTGAAGACAGAAAAACTGTAAAAAGTATTCATGTTCTGTATTCTAAAAGGACAGGAAATGTTCCTGGCACACTGATAATCATAAGACATGATGGACTGGACTCTGAATGAAGGCACCTCAAACATCTCTCCTCAGTACTACATCATGCCGTCAGCAGCTTGTATAGGGCAAAACTTAAGTTGTGTTCAAAACTCAGGATGCAGTAAAGTCTGCCAATGGAAAAGGCAGGAGCCTCCAGAGACATCACAGTCACACTATGGGTTTAATTTTGCATTACTTTGCACTATTGCATACTATTCTATTCATTTTATTCAGGATCCTTTCACTATTGGCAAATGTCTCTTGTCTCCTGTCTGTGTTCAGATAAGTAGCATGGTCCACAGTTTAAGAATTTGGACCCTACACAGCTTCCAGATAGTCTCTTGGGATAGTGTCCACTGTTGGATGAAGATCAAGTAGTCTGGGCATCAAACCCACAAGCTGCAAACTACTTACTACATTGAATCATCCCGGCTCAGGAAAGGTCTCCTACATGTGTAACGACTCCAGGAGTGAGGGTAGTGCATCCATGTGTTCAGCTATTACTCGTACATGACCAGAAGGACCCAGTACACATTCTCTCCATAATCCATGAGTTCTAGAATCAACCCCCCACCCCCATGCTTCTAATCATGCTTTTGAGCGGGACCTAACTAGATATGAGAGGGTTACTGAAGCTCAGCGAAAATAGCTCACATTATACAAACCCAAGCATCAACTGTAATCATTTCATTCAAAGTGAAGAAGGTCCTCTTTGTGTTTCACACTCAGAGGTCCATAGTGACCAACTCCTCAGAGTACACAGCAAACCTGTAAGTATTTGCTCATCCTATTGAACCAGGGAAAGGACTCATATTTTATAAATCAGAAGTGTGGTCCATCACAGATCAGGGCACATCCCACATTTACTCTGACAGTTCTAAGACCATAACTACCGGTTATAGCATGTTAGAGCCACCTGTACTTGCCGTAACAGACCTAAGGACGGTGTCTATATATCCCGTGCTGGTGATACTGAACCAGCTGCTTCCTCACTGTAACTTTAGAGCTAGATGCTCTGAGCCTGAAGAAGCAGAGGTATACAGTATGTGCCTTCGGTGAAATCATTCAACCCCCTAAATGGACTGCTTCATTTTACACATCACAGACAGACAGACACTGCTGGTCAAAGACGTAACTCACACAGGGATGAGGCTTTCGACCAACCGTCTATCTAAAGTTTGTGCTAGATTCCATCTAAGTGAAATTCCCATTTACTACTAACACCACTCTGAGCGTGGAAAACACGAACAACACACCACATGTACAAGTGTCCTCAGGAAGCTTCCAAACAGCAAACGTACTCTAGACACTGACTTCAATGGGAACGAAATCTGCAAAGTATATTTAAAGATAATGATTTTATCTCTAAATATAGTGATTTAACAGTGAGATCTAACAATGCAAACAGTAAAACAAAACATAATGTAAGATATGAATGAGAAATACAAACCATTAAACAAGCAATCAGAAATGGTAGAATTAAGCATTTGTGGAAGGAAAAAAAAAAACTATAGCAGAGAACTTCCAGCAAACACCATAACAAAGAGAATTGATTATAAACAAGTCTTCTGAATTAGCTGAGATAGATGAAAGGGAAAATGTCCAAGAGAGAGACAGGACACCACTCTGTAAAGTAAACATTTGCACTGCATTTTGGGAATTTCAGAAGAAGTCAGGATGAAGGCAAAGGGGACAGAATGAAATAAGAACAGAACCCTCAGATATCTTCAGAAGGACATGCATATCCTAAAATTCCAATGATTTTCTCTCATATTTGTACTGTAGTACTTCTGAGGATGGAGACTCCTCTCTGTCTCCATAGGCCACGGAACAAATGTTAGTTGCTACAACAGTAAAAAGAAAACTACAAGTCACCAAGAAAATATCCAGATAGCAAGTGAGCATTCCTAAGCATGGTGAGCCGTGCGCTTCACTCACGGATATGGAAGTAAGGCAGTTGCACCTTTACATTATTGACAGATCACCTTCTGGTTTCATGATAACTAGAGAAAATGACGACAAAGTGATTGGTATTCCTCTTTTCATGGGTGGTGGATTGAGGCCATGCTTTGACTCCTGAGATGGGCCATGTGTCTAGTGTCTAGGATGCGTTGAATCCTGAGGTATATCACATGACCGGGATGCTCAGCAAGACAGAACAGCACTTATAGCTGGGTTCCCCTTGACTCTTTGTTGGGAGCTTCTTGCCATCACATGACTACTCAGCAGTGACTAACAGACTTAACAGACACTGAGCATGTTAAAGTTCATGCTTTGAGGCAAGAAGGGTGCCCATAAAAAATAGGAGAGAAAATGATGTCCTCACCCTGATGAATCTGACCACTCTCACTCAATGAGTATACTTTGTTTTTTACACCATATTACCTCTGAAATGACTACTTTTCAAAAAAAAAAAAAATCAAGAGACCATGTCTGTAAATAATGGTGTGATTATCTAGTAATCAAGTTTACTTACCTCACTGATATTATACACGGTCAAACCCTCAGTAAGGAACTGCTGGATTAGCTACTACATCCTGTGTATAATTTTTCTCAGTAACCTCTGAGAAAAAAACAAAATTGGCTGTGCCAAAGGGTACTTTAAATAGTCATATGTCAACCCCAAATTCCCTAATATTAGTATTCAAATTTCCCCCAAATCACTCAGAACCGAGATCTAACTGCATCACTGTAAACCTGTATTTGTGTTGCCCCGTGAGCAACCAGAGCCTTGCCCTCAGCAGCATCCATCCGCAGGCCAGGGGTAAGTGCGGAGAGACTTCCCACCCTCATGCCTGTGTCAGAGCCACACCCTTAGGTTTTCCTGCTGACTGCTGAGTTCCAGTTCTGTGTGTCACACACTCCCTCCACAAACTCTGGATGCTTACTTCACATTTCCTTCCTGAATGTGATCCACGATCCCTCTTCTGGTCTGTTCCACTCTTTAGGATACCAAAAGCAGGAGCGGTTTTTGAATCATTTTGGTCAGGAATTTTTCATCATAGACAGGACCAAATTTAGACACCGACTACTTCAGTAAATTACTAAATTCTGAACTGCATTCTTTAACCCATCTTACTGTTTTATGGATGGCATTTACAAAAGTGAATTCTCTGTATCCTTTGTTTAGCCCCCTCACTCCTTTTCTCTGTTCCTAACCCATGTTTTCATTTCTTATTGCTTAGATCCTAGCTTCTCAGGTTCACTCCAAAGAAACTTTCATCACTGAATTTATAATAAGCCAAGTTCCAAGGCAGAACAAACTAACAACATAGGAAAGTGGTACAATAAAGTATGAAGTCTTATATCAAATTGCCATTTTGGCCAAAAATAGATTGATGGCCAATTCTAAATAGAATTGAAACTGGCAAAAATAATTACCACTATTTTAAGAAACTGAGATGATCTTGTACAATAGACTGTGACTAGCAACTATAAGCAATGACAAAGCATTGACAATATATACACTTATATACTGTGAAAGAATGGGCCTTGTGAGTGGTAGCTAGCAAAAATATTGATAATATGAAAGAAATTTAAAGCATTCTTTATACTTTAGCAAAAAATCATAGCATTCAAGTGTTTTCAAGCCCAATGTTATGTTCTTTGATACCTCATCAATTTTAATCATCTTTAAACAATAGATGGTACTCTAATTGTCACACAAGTGGTAGTGACTTCATTAAGTTAGTATGCATTCTGAGCCACAGATGTATTGTTATCAGTATACAGGAAGTGAGTTGTCATTTTATAGTACTGCAGAGAGTCTCTGTTCAAAGCAGACTGTGCTCAAGTGGAGGCTACAAGAGCCTGTTTATATTTGGTTGGTTGGTTGGTTGGTTGGTTGGTTGGTTGGTTGGTTGGTTGGTTGGTTGGTTGGTTGGTTGATTGGTTGGTTGGTTTTATTTGTGTTTTGTTAGTTTATTTGGTTTTCCTGCCTGTGAGATTTAAGTTTATGAAGTATCCCGTCCTGTGGAGCAAATTCAGAGAAGTGACACAGATTTTTGAGAAGAAAAATGGCTAGGGTAGAGTACATTTGCCTCTAAAATTATCATTGCATTCCAGGCAGAGCTATGTGTTTGAGGAGTGGGAGGGTGGTTACATGCTCTAGGTAGCATGTGAACACTGAAATCACAGTGACGACACTCTTTCCATTATGATCAAAGAGCTGTTCAAAAGGAAAGTTTACTTATGTCATTGATCACAAACACATGACTTCAGGGTTCACCAAAAGGTTAGCACCCTTAATTTTACTATACTGGTGAACCTTCACCTCTGTCATAACCTGACATCCAACAACAACAACAACAACAACAAACCCACAAAAATAATAAATGCAGAATTCACTCATCAGAGTCTGTGGTCCAGCACTGGATATAAAACACCTGTCCTGTGACCTCAGTCAAAGCAGCCACTTGGTGTCTGGCACAGAGGAGTTCAGCAAAGCTAGTTAGTTTCTTTCTCTTTACAATTTTTTTTTTCAAAATAATTTCTGGTTTATCAAAAAACATCAGATAAATGTTATACTGTACATAAAGTTAAAATTATTAATCCTTAATAAGATATATATAAAATGTCTTTACATTTCAAAACTAGGAAGTCTTATGAGGCTCTTACTACCCACTGTAATTAAACAAGAGGCAAGCCTAGGCTGGCACTGCAGCTATGACAGAGTGGGCATGGTGAGCTGCTAGAGCACCATATGTAATGTTCCCTAACACCCACAGATTCTAACGCAGGACCTTAGCAACACAATGAAAATTAGTGAGACTGAGATATTGTATTAATATTACATAAATTACAACCCTACTGTTGTAAATGATAAATATGTCAAGATAACCAATTATACTTACTTGTTTCCAGTGTGCAACCTTCCCTTTTATGTTAGATTCAGGCTTGATAAGGAAGATATCCTCCAAGAATTTGTCTTCATTACTTCTACCTATGCAGATCAATTTTGTTTCAAGTACCCTAATCATTTTGCCGGGATGCTTTTTACGTGTTAAATAGGGGCTAAATATAAGAGATGAGAAAACAACTATTAATTGTTCTTCTTATTAAAAAGGTAAAAACTACTTACAAATTAACTGTATCTTAGCATTCACAGTGAGAGTCCAGTGTATTATTTGTTTTACCTGATTGTCATTCAAGAACTGAGAATTCACCATCAACATTCAGACATCCATTTCATGGTAAGCAAACTAAGGAATAAATGAATGACACCCTAAAAATAACCCCTCCTGACACCACACTCTGGGCTGTCAGTGACAGTGTAGGGACTGGCAGGTCTGGGTTAGCACTGGGCAGCAAGAGGTGGGAGGCTGTGGCTACTTGTATTATCTTAATTTGGGTCCTCAAAATTGTTTGCACAAGAATATACATATTTACACTGAGGGCCTCTGCCCCTGGTTGGTTCTAATTGGTAAATAAAATTGTCAACAGCCAGTCAATGGCTGGGCTGGGCAGGGCAGACAGAGGTGGGACTTTTAGGATTCCCTAGCGAGAGACCAAGAGAGAAGATGTAGATTGGCCATGTCAGGAGAAGAAAAGGAAAGATTCCAAGCCTGAGAATATGTGGGACAGAGAGCATATCTGTCATGTAGGAGCCAGCAGATTGTGGCCCAAGAGGGCTGCCCAATTGGCTCCAGGGCAGCAAAGATGGACTAGAGTATGTAGTAAGTAATAACTTGGGAATATCTGAAGAGGTGGATTAGCCACGTGAAGGTTAGGAGGTGGCAGTGCAGGCATTGGGCTGTTTTATGCATATCAAAATATAAAGGTCTTTCATTAAGGAGCCCAGAACATTGGGACAGGTAGCAAGGAATGACCACAAGATCATTCAAGAGTTAATTGGGTGCTACTACAGGTAGCAACCCCTCTCGCCATGCACTGCAGCATGGCAGTTGCTGGGCCTCAGGTTTTCTATCTGTCCCACTCTGTAAATATAGGGAAAGCATAGAGCAGTGACACCTACGGGACACAAGCCAACGAAAGAACTGTGACATTTCTGCTGGCCACACTAACGGGCAAACAAAGGTGCAAACCATTTTTACCTCTTACTCCTATACTGTGTTTAATGAAATATTGTCTCATAGTTGCTATCTATAAACTAACATCATATAACTGGTTAGAAAATAAATCTTTTCTCCTCTAAACACAGGAGTGGAAGAGATGCTCCATCTCTCCGAGGTAGCCAACATTAGGCTAGAATTCTCATTTGGTCCATTTTACAATTAAAGGAAAACACAGGGTGATTTGGCCTTTGGTTACAGAGGAAAGTATTCAGTATTAGTGAGAGAAATGCCAGCAACACCAGCCAAGAGAAGGAGCATACTGATGACGCTATGTCTCTCGTCACAGTGACACGTGACTGCAGGAAAAGGCTGATGTTGCATAAATGGACAAGTGAAGGGATGACAAAATGCAACAGGCACCATTTATTTAACAGCCTGAGGAGACATACTGAAATGAACAGAGCCACTCTCGTCCCAGTGAGCTGCTAAACACCAGCAACAGCCATCCCATGTGACAGAAAACATCATTTGTTAAGATGATAAGCCAACTGGGAACTTTATCCCTAGTAATACCAGAAACTAAACAATCCAAACAAAGCAACATTCCTGTGTCATATGTGGGCTCTATTTAATACTCCATTCTGGATGTTTTTGTCTACCAATTTTGTAGGTATAAGAAGACCCACAGAGTCAACTAACGTGGGACCATATGGCTCACAAAGTGTGGCCCACCAACCAGGGAGCATGCAGGAGCTGGAACTAGACCCCCTACACATTTTTTGCAAGTGTGCAACTTGGATTTCATGTTGGTCTCCTAACAAATGTAGCAGAGGCTGTCTCTTCTCTGCTGCCTGATATCAGATTCCCCTTCTTAAACTGCCTAGTTGGGCCTCAAAGGGAGAGAATGTGCCTAGTTCAGTTGTGACCAGGGTAGTGTGGTACCCAAGAGGGGCTGGGGAGGTCCCCATTCTCTAGGAGAAGGGGAGGGGACAATGGGGGGAGGAATTTGTAACAGTGGATTGGAAGGACAGGAGGGGGCTGCCAGAGCAATGTAAAGTGAATAAAAATAAATATAAAAACAAATCAGATTAAACAAACAAACAAACAAACAGATACAGTAAAACATTTAATAGGTCAGAGCAGCAGTTGACCTCTCTAGAGGAGCAGCTCTGCTTTGCAAAGCTGTTCCATCTTGTTCCACATGTATCCAGCACATGGGGAGAGAAGTGTATGAAACCAAGCAGAACACAGTAAGCACTTGAGCATGCTAGGCTGCTGCCTTCTTTCCTGGGGCTCCACCTTCAAGTGCAGGCAGTGATGCAGCTAGATGAACATGTTCATTCAGGAGAATAACCTGTGATGTAATCTCACATAAAGAAAAGCATGGATATTCATAGAAGTATGATTTTGCATAAGCCCCAATGTGTTTTGTGAGAAGAGAAAGGTTTGTACCTCATGAAGCCTATGTGACCTAAATAAAGAAAAACAAAGCATTAAATATATTAATAAGGCTGAGAACATCATAGTGAGAGATGCAGAGCAGCATTCTGTGCAGAGAAACCAGTCAGGGCCAGACACCAGGCAGATGCTTCCTGAGACAATACCACCTTTGGCCTGTTTGAAAGGCAAGCTGCTGAGTTTGAAAATCATTCTAGAGCTCTGAGCAGAGGCCATGCTGGGTAGGCAACTTCTGGAATAGAGACACAGTGTTCTGAGAAAAACCCAATAACTAGTAAAAATTAAAAGGTAAAGAGCTCCAAAAATTCTCCAAATGCACAAGCCAAAAGAAGAGGGCGTTTACTTAAGAAAATGCAAGTCTGGAATGTAAGGACAAGTACTAGTCCAGCCGCCACCTGCATACTCTTCCCAACACAGTTCCATGGGAGACAAATCCACATGAGTGGTAAAGGCCTCAACAGCCTCTTCACCAGGCTCCACATCTGGACTTCACAGAAAGATGAGAAAGGCTTGGGCCTCATGCCCCAGACGCGCTGCCCAGTAAGAAAGGCTGTTTGGGCTTAACCTGTCTCTCTCAGCTCTGGCTTAGGAGTGTGAGGTACAGAACACAGAAACACTGACTGCCAGTCCTCAGAGACACATAGGCTGGTGCTGCGATTCCAGCTGTGGTGGCAGGCAGAGTTCAGGGCTCCGCTTTGGGAGAAAGCTGTCCTTTTATCTCATATCCCTGCTCTAGGCAAAGGCTCAAAGGTTTCCCCAGGGATGAGATCCAAGCAGAACATAAAATCGCACAGCTGACTTGATCTTGCAAAGTTAAGTAACTTGACTGGATAGACTGTGAGATGTTCAAGCCTACCTACAGCTACTGTAGAAAAATGGAAGGCAGCGGCATCAAGCCACTACACATAGGCTGGTCACCGTAGCAAAGCAAAGTGCTTCACGGTTCAAGGGAAGTGTACACTAAATAAGCGGTTTAAACAACAACAACAAAAGACATTCAGTAAATAAATCCTGCATGCGGCATAGCACCTTAACACATTACAGTGCACACTAGAAATTGTCCTGACAAGTAAGAACATGGACCATGCTGAAAAGAGCTGGCAACACAGCCAACTCTACAAAGAGCCAAGTGACACTAGAGTTTCTAGGGGATACAGTGTCTGTACATATAAGGACAGTGCTTTTTAAATAGTTATTAAGGTGAAATGTGAAAAAAATAGAATTCAATTATTAAAAAGTAAAGTAACAACAGGTTACTAGAGTGGATCAAGAATATATCTGTACTGAGATAAGTATTATGATAAAAGCTCCTCAAAAAACTAGGGTGGAAGGAACATACCTCAACATAATAATGACTGTGTGCCAAGCTTGTAACCAACACCAACCCACATGAGGTGAAAGTCAAAGCATTTCCAATAAGATACTATTGCAATAGGATAAATCTTTATTGAGAATAATCTTAAATCAAACTGACTTATACTTCCTATTAATCGTAATATTGCCACTTAAATCTGCCATGTCATTTATAAACTACTGATATGTCACTTAGAGTGCTCACTACACTGGGAGTTAATGAGAAAATACTTGGTTTCACAGTCAGTTACTATTTATTTATTCATTATCCCTAATGGGACTTTTAGATTAGTAAATTGAACTTTTTTTCTTTTCATCCAAGCAATGGGACCTTAACCTTAATGGATCAATAATATTCTTACCTGTGTCTTCCTGACCTGGGTCTAAATTCCTCAGAGTATTACCAACAGCTACCCACACGCTAGGACACTTGCTTTTAATTTCTAAGTTACTGTATATAGCCCAGAAAAAAATATTTGCTTAGCATGAGGCCTCTTATACTTTTAAACATTATAGTTGAAGAAATTTAAATTGATAATTTTCTGACAAAATACAAATCATAAAAAAATGTTTCTTCGTGGCTTAAAGCAATCCTGAGATGAATCTCAGAGGACTGCAACACACAACAGAAGCAGCCTTATTTATAATAGCCAGAAACTGGAAAGAGCCCAAATGTCCTTCAACAGAGGAATGGATACAGAAAATGTGGTACATTTACACAATGGAATATTACTCAGCAATAAAAAACAATGAATTGGTGAAATTCTTAGGTAAGTGGATGGAACTAGAAAATATCATCCTGAGTGAGGTAACACACTCACAAAAGAACACACATAGTTTTTCACTCACTGATAATTGGATATTAGACCAGAAGCTCGCAATACCCAAGATTCAACTCACAGACCACATGAAGTTCATGAAGAAGGAAGACCAAAGTGTGGGTGCTTCAGTCCTTCTTAGAAGGAGTAACAAAATACTCAAGGGAGCAAATATGGAGACAAAGTGTGGGATAGAGACAGGAGGAAGGGCCTTCTGGAGACTGCCCCACCTGGGTATCCATCCCATGTGCAGTCACCAAAGGCAGATGTGGATGCCAGGAAGTGCAGGCTAACAGGAACCTGATATAGCTGTCTCCTTAGAGGCTCTGCCAGAGCCTGATATATACAGAGGCAGATGCTTGCAGCTAACTAATGAACTGATAGTGGGGTTCCTAATAGAGGAGTTAGAGAGAAGACTGAAGAAGCTGAAAGGGTTTGTGGCCCCATGAGGAGAGCAACAATACCAACCAACCAGAGCTCCAGGGTCTAAACCACCAGTCTGAGAACACATAGGGAGGGACCCGTGGCTCCAGCTGTATATGTAAGGGAGGATGTCCTTGTTGGGCATAGGTGGGAGAGGAGATTCTTGGTCCCATAAAGGCTGGATGCCCAGTGTGGGGGAATTCGAGGGTGGGGAGGTGGGAGTGGGTAGGTGGGGGCACATTCCCATAGAACAGGAGGAGAGGGGGATAGGATAGGGGCTTCCTGGGCAGGGGGGGATGGGGTAAGGGGATAACATCTGAAATGTAAATAAAATACCCAATAAAAAATCAAAAAAAAAAAAAAAGAAAGAAAGAAAGCAGCTAAACAATGACACCCCAGAGGGAAGGCAGTGATATCAGGGGTCATCTCTCATCTTCAATGACATCCCACAGGGATGGCAGTTTCACAGGGGTCATGTCTTATCTCCATTTTAGCATTTACATCAAGGTTTAGGATGCCAGTCCTGTCAGGGATTATCTCTTATCTCCATTTTAGCATTTACGTCAAGGTTGAACAATTGAGTTTTCCAGAAATCAAAGGAGCAAGTATTTTAAGCTTTTAAGTATTACGCTGTTTGCATATTTTTTTCATTTTTATGACAATTTAAAACCATGAAACCTCTTCTCCTCAAATTCAGGCCATGTCAGCTTGTGCAGTACCTTCAGTCAGTTAGGTGTCATCAGATCTGATTCGGACACACATACGCACATTGCACATACTTTTCTCCACTGTGCCTTAGAGGCTCAGGGAAACATGGAAGCATAAATGCATGTGCACACAGACATGATAATTTGTTGTCTGTCACTATAACATATAACTTTATGTGCCTGAGACAAACCTTAAGTTTACTAAGAGAAAGCCATACTTATAGATAGAAGCACAATGGGATGTTACGGGACAGTATAAGATGAAGAGGACAGAGCACCCGGAGTGGGAAGCACCAAGAAAACCCACTTAGAAGACAGACTGCTTCTAGCTCACAATCAAAGGTTTCAGCCCTTGGCCAGCAGGCACTGCTGCTTTGGGCCTGACTTGAAGCTGAGCATCATGGTGGGGCAGCATGTGGGGACCAGGCCGCTTACATTGGTGACTGGTAAGCAAAGTGCAAGAAAGAATTCAAGTCCTCCCTGCTCTTGTTATGTGACTGTTCCCTCTGAATTGAGACAATCCTTCCTGTAAAAGGGGGAGGGGGAGACTCACAAGCCAACTTTCCAAAAGCTCACAGAACTCCATAACATAGGAAGCTGAGAAGATTAAGACTCACCAGGATCTACATGGAGGCTCCACAAGCATTAGATAAGAGACATCTCTGGGATGAATAAGAGTGGTTGTGAGTTGGGCATGAAGCTCCAGGCCCATAGCTTTCATGAGCTGTCCCCCTTGCTGGGGTGGACTGCTCAGTGCTCCAGGCCCATAGCTTTCGTGAGCTGTCCCCCTTGCTCAGTGGGCTGCTCAGTGCTGTACATGCCTTTGCGTGTCCCACTCTTCTGTACCTATACTCCCACAAGTAACCCCAACAAATGCGTTAGGATGCCAGACTTCAGTGGACTCTTCTCTTTGCTGTCAGTGGTACCTCTCTGCTGTGAATAGACAGTTCCTTACAGCTCTCCAAAGAGCAGCACACAACGTACCCCATCACAAGCATACCAACCCTGAGGATGAGCTCCTTTTGCTCAGCTTCTCTTCAGCTTCCACCATCTGCCAATAACACTATTCAGCTGAAGGCAAAGCCTCAACACACAAACCCCTAGAGGGCATTCCACGTGCAGTCTAGCAATACACAGTTCTCACTAAACACACCAAACCAGCTTGCCCACAGTGATAATATGGTCTACCCTCACATGAATTTGATTTACATTTTACGGATCAGTATGAAACCTGTATTACTGAACATTTTTATCTCCAATGTAAGCACAACTTTGAAGAATGGAAATTCTTACCTATTTTCCTGAAAGGTAAGCCGTAAGTCACATAATCTATCTTTAGCAAATTCAATGTCTTCCTGAATTTATACTTTCTATAGCAGTGGTTCTCAACCTTCCTAATGCTGTGACCCTTTAATATAGTTCCTCATGTTTAGTATAGTTCCTCATCCATAAAACGATGATCTTAGGCAACCCCTGTGAAAGAGTCATTAGACCCCCCAAGGAGACTCTACCCACAGGGTGAGAACTACTGTTTTATAGAATAATCTAAAACCACAAGGACTAAAGTCTCACTGTCTTCAGGATCTCTAAAATGTACTTGTCTTTGTCTTTCTGATACTGTTATAATAGAAGGCCCGTGACTGGCTAACTTATGAAGAGCAGGGATTTTTCTAATAGTCCTAAAGTCCTAAACCAACTGTATCACTAGGGAGGGCCTTGTTGCTATATCAAATCAAGGCAGAAAGACAGCAAATAGGATGGGCAAGACATGTTCTTGCTTTGATGATGATAGAATGTAATAGCACATGCTCTATGAGCACAGCATTAGTTACCAGAAGAGGGGACCTCTGATGAGCTGCACACTCTTAGGATAACTTTTAAAGTTTTTCAAATGCCACTACTAAGATACAGTAAATGCAGTTAAATTTCAGGGTTATATTTGAACTGAATATCTAGGTATAGGAGGCTGCCCCGTGCTGACAGAACAAATATTTGTAAAATATGATTGCCCTGTCATAAAATTTTGACTCATGGATATTAATCTTCTAGGATCTATACAGTTGTAGCAGAAAAAGAAAAAAGTTTAAATATATATTTAAGTATATAATATATATAAATACATAAACAAGATGGAGTATTTAGAATTGCTTAATACTAATAAAAGTTAAGAGGCAGATATTATCTGATGCATGCATTCTCCAATGCTCTCTACACTTCTCACTGTTTTGTAGAGATAGCTTAGGCAGTCCTAAATCCTTTTGCCTCAAGCTCCCTTATCATGAGATTACAAGTTTGAGGTATACCCCATTTATCACTATCTGTATGCTCTCCCCACCTGAGTCTTTTTTGTGTTGAGGGCAGTTTTTGAGAAACCCACTAAGGTGTAAGGACAGATTACAGTTCCAACATACTGAGATTTTATTTCTAAAATTTTTATTATTAAAAAAAAAGTCCAAGTTTGAATTTGTTTACATTCTGGAATGCTGTTATTTAAATCATTATCAATACATGCCAATTGCACAAAAGGCTGGGTCTCACCATTGCATGTCCACATGTGCTATCATATGTGTTGGTCATACTCGCCTTCCCCTTTCCTGCCCAGTTTCCCTACACTCCCTTGTCCCTTTGCAAATAGTGTCACTTCTACTCATGTCTATATTGTTCTAAACAGGATTTCTCCATGAGAAAAGAAACACCTATATTCATGAGTCATTCTTATTTCTCTCAACATGATGACCTCAAATTCTACCATGTGTTACAGATGACATCATTTTTCTTGATCTTTAACCGTGAATAAAACACAATTGTGAATACATTCCATTTTCTTCATCCACTAATCTGTCAGTGGACTCCTGACTAACTCCATAACTTTTATTATTCTGACTAAAGGCATGGTAAATGTGCACGTGCTGATATCTATTTAGCAGGCTGACTAAGAGACCCTTGGTGCATCCCTAGGAGGGTTACTCCTGGGTCTTGTGAGCCTGAGAAAATCTCTTACTCATTTCTGTGGCATCTACAATAATCGACACTTTCACTAACAGTGTGCCAGGGTCCTCTTGCCTACCTGTGCTTGATAACACCTGTTGTTTTTTATAACAGCCATGCTGACTGGGATGACATGAAAATTCATGGTGCTTTCATCTGTGTCCCCGATGGGTGAAAAATTTGAACATTTTTTGTTCCATGTGCTCATTGGTCACCTTTACCTCTTTTGAGAATTATATGGTCAATTCATTGATCCATTTATTCACTGGCTTACTTGGGGGTTGGAGAGAGAGAGAGAGAGAGAGAGAGAGAGAGAGAGAGAGAGAGAGAG
>JANHMN010000001.1:4223479-4245042 GCA_030674055.1 Rhabdomys pumilio
AGAGAGAGAGAGAGAGAGAGAGAGAGAGAGAGAGAGAGAGAGAGAGAATATGAAAATGTGTGTGTTCATTATGTACTCTGGATCCCCTGTGTGATGAATAACTGGCAGAACTTTCTTTTCCCATCTGTACTCTGCCTCCCTGTCCCATTACCCATACCTTTACTCTTCAAGAGCATTTTGTTGGTGGGGTATTTGGTTTGTTTGTGTTTGAACCTGATAGAATCCTATATGTAAGTTTTTGCTGTTAGTTCCAGGGTTATTGGAGTTTTATTCTATTCAGGAAGTCCTTTCTTATATCTGTATCCCGAAACGTTTTGATTAATAATTTCTTATAGAACCATACATTGATTCATTTTTTTCACTGATCCATTTTATATCATGAAAATAATCCATCCTTGAGTTTACTGTGTCAACACTGTTTGGTAGTTTAGCTCTGAGTCTCAATTCCTGTTTCCTAACATATAGTATGTAGTAGATGACAGTCATGCCGTGGGTTGCTCTGAGAGATACAACGCTGACATCCCAATTTTTGTTTCTTTGGAATGCCTATGTTTGCCTTGAAGCTTTTCCATGTCAATGACCAAGCACATGGAAGACAACGTTGACCAGCCTATTTCTGTCTGATGTAGGACACCTGTACTGTACAACCTTATTCAAGGATAACTTGGTCAATGGTTCTTCAGTTAGATTGCCAACTGAACCTCACGGGTATCAGATTCATTAAGTGGCAGCCTCTGACCGCATTCCTCTCCTTCACTTTGTATGTAAAATGCATTTCTCCAAGACTTGTTGAAAAGACTATCTCACATGTCTGTGGTTCAAAGACAAACCATAAAATGAGTGCAATTTATCTGTTAATTTTAATTTCTTCTTCTAATTCTTAACCACTTATATATCTAAATATCATTAACTTTTAGATTATGACTTTGAGCTTGCAAACTCACATTGTGACATCAGAAAAATTCTTTATTTGCACATTTCTACTTGTGTAGGAACTTTCATTTCTCTCACTGAGGTACTCTGACTTAGTGCACTGTGCTGTCATTTCTCTCACTGAGGTACTCTGACTTAGTGCACTGTGCTGTCATTTCTCTCACTGAGGTACTCTGACTTACTGTACTGTGCTGCACAGCAGTGACCAGAATTGGCAATCCCATGCACCAATGACCTCAGGAAAATGAGTTCATCGTTTCACTTCTGAGTGATAATACATGCATTTGTTGTCTAAGCCAAAACATCATTTTTGTTATGGAGTATATTTTGCGTTGGTTTTGGTTTGGGAGGGGTGTTTGTTTTTGTTGTTATATTGAGGCATGTAATATGGGTTGCTATTCAACTACTATGTAACCACAGCTGGCTGTAAATTCCCGATTCTCCTCTCCTCATCACTTAAGTGCTTGGGTTACAGACTTTTATGTGGTGCTGGTGATCAAACCCAGGGTTTTGTGTATGCCAGGGAAGCACTCTACCAACTAAGCTGTATCCCCAGAACAGGGAGTCAACGTTAATTCAGTTTACTGAACTTTAACTTCAAAGGGGCGTTGAGTTGTATCAGGTGACTTTGCTGAGACACTGAAATGGTCTTCCTACACTTGCTACCTTAGCCACTACTGCATTACTGAGACATTTGTGTTTCTGGCTGGATGAAGGGTCTTAACTCCAAGCTTGAAGGAATACTCATTTCTGAGCTTGTTCCAAAGACAGAATACAGTTATTTGTTTAGGACTAAATGCTCTATATTCTGGTTGGCTTTTGTCAGGAGTGACTCCCAGATAGTGATGACTGCTCTCTGGTCCTTTGCAGGTACTCTTCCCTATAATTGACAGCTAACAGAAAATAAAATGATTCTTGTGCTTCAAATTTCCTCATGTGTCCTATCAATACCTAAGGAAAATGATTTTCAAATTTTCATGTAATTAGATTGGTACCACTTAGATACACAATCTAAAACTAATAAAGAGAGAGTTAGGGGAGGGGTGTAAAGGTCACATGGGCCACCTGACATGTTTTGCTCTGTGTGAAATAAAGACAGTAAGATAGGACTTTTAAACCATAGACACAGAAAGTTCAGTTTGCACAGGGGTCAGCTGACACTGAGATGAACAAATCAGAAATAGCGTGTTTCCTACCTTCTATTTCTGTTAAGCTAAGCTTGTATTCCTGGAATGAACTTACATTGCTTAAAGGCTATTACCTCTTTTATGCACTGCTGAACCTAATGCTTTATTAATTCCCGGCTTTCACATCTGTATTCTGGACTGACTGGCCTACAGTTTTCATTCCTGTAGTATTCTCATGCAATTGTGTGACCATTCAAATCAACAACAAGCAACGTGTCCTCTTTTGCTCCCTAAGAACTTTTAGAAATCACATGACTATTAACGTCATCTAGTCATGCAACCTCTAATATTTCTAACATATACTGAATGTCTTTGATTATATTTGGTGCTTTTATGCCTTCTTTGATTAATTTGGAAATTGACCCTTTTTTAAGGAACTCATTCATTTCTCACAAGAGAATACCAAACAGTTACAATGCTGTAACTGCTTATTGTATTTTGTGTCTGCTGTCCTAATCCTTTATTAGCTTGCTATCTTTTATTTCTTCTCTCTCTGTGTTTTATTGGTCTTATAGGAGCATTATCAATTTATTGCTCTTTAAAAAGAACCAATTCTAGACTATTGATTTTTATATACATTTTCCTATTGTTCATTGTATATTTATATTCCATTTTAGTTTCCTATATTTTCATTACCTCTATTTACATTCATATTGAATGCAGTTTCTGTTTTCCTCTCTTCATTAGAAAGATGCTTAATCTTCAACATATCAGTTTTCTTCTTTCCATACATACAATCAAGTGAGTAACATAGTAAGTATGACTTTGTCTTTTCTTTCCATGTGTTATGTAACATAACTGATTGACAGGGCCCAATTCCTCTCCTCCTTATCTGGGATACAAGCTTTTACCAACCCTCTCTGTTAGTGCACTGCTATGATGAGTTCCTATGAGGCTCGGTGGCATCCCTGTCACGCTAGTTTATAAACATGTGTCATGTGCCCATGGTTCAAATTGCTCCATCTTATTGTTCTTACTTCACACAGGACAGGAAGACTTTCCAGCTGTCCCACTGGACCTATGTTTCATGCTATCTCTTCATAATCACTTTATGTTAGAAAAAATGGTGCTTTTTAAATAAAATTATGGCCATCTGTAACAGTTGACCTTCCAGTGGAGTATCAGAGGTTCTACCAATCACACGAGGACTTGGAAAGCAGAGTTTCCTTGGGCATTGATAGAACACACCACAGACTTTGAAGCACAGTACCAATTTGATCCTCTGTTGCCTGTCAGTCATTGAGAAAAGCTATAATGACTGGACCATTGAGGATCATAAGTGATTATGATGATGGTATGCAGGTAGAATGTGAAGTAACAGTTAAGGTATCAGAGGTCATTAATATTGTTTAGAGCCACAGATCTCAACTTCTTTGACTGTAAACTTCAACAGAAAAAAATCAAGATGAGGGAACTGGAGAGACAGCTCAGCAGTTAAGAGCACTGACTGCTCTTTCAGAGGTCCTGAGTTCAATTCCCAGCAACCACATGGTGGCTCACAACCATCTGTAATGGGGTCTTATGCCCTCTTCTGGTGTGTCTGAAGACAGTGACAGTGTATTCATATAAATAAAATAAATAATTCTTTAAAAAAATCAAGACAAAAACTTATGCCTTTGCTCAGTCACAGTTGAGGGAGCCTTTGTTATACATAAATTAGTCAAGCAAATAATTGATCAAATACATTGCTTGTTCTTTGGGAAGATATCAAGTTGGATCAAGTTTTCAAAAATTATAAAGTAATGCTTATAGGGTCTCCTAACTTACTCATACTATAAATGTCTTCTTACCACATTACTATATGTCCATTAAGACGTTTCATCATATTTACTGGGATACAGAGCAAGTCTCTTTAATTTATTAATAATAAAATGATGACCTCAACTAAAATCTAATTAACTAAAAGCCTAGCATTCAAAAGGCTCTCCCCATATAGCCCTGTCTGTCAAAGGAAATTGCAAGCACAAAGTACAGACTATAATAGCAGTCTTTTCTAAATAAGATGACCTTTACTTTTCTGAAACTGTGTATTTCTGAAACTATACCTGATTCTTTTACCTATTTTCTGCATAAGAAATTTTCAACTACCTGAAATCAGCTACTTAAATTAATCTATAAATTCTAGCTCTGCTTAAATACCAGTTTTCTTAAGTGTTAGTCTCATAAAAGATATTTTAAGCATAAAAAGTTATTTTCTGAAAACATAAAATATGAGTGATGGAAGTTAAAAAGAAAGGTACCTGTAAGATTCTGGAGAGCAGAGAGGAGGAGACAGGTGGAAGAACTCAGACAAATGATGAAGAGAAAGAAAACAGAAATACACTCCCAATGGGCCTTAATTGCCAACTACACATTCAATGGAAGAGACAAAATTCAGGGGATTGATCAGAGGAAGAAACCAAAGATAAGATGAGAACCTTCATATGGGGGCCAGGTCCACAGCAGAAAGGGGAGCAAGACCCATGCCACAGTGCCCAGAAGGACAGAGCTTTAGATATCCCAACACAAGAGAGGGCATGGTTTCAGGACTGGAAGCATGAAGGCTTCTCCTTAAGGTTCAGGATAATTAGTTTTCTCTTAAATTGGCAAAATAAAAGAAAAAAATCCATCCAATGCCATACAGATTCCCTACAAAATAAAGGATATGCAGAAAATGGAGGATAATTGCATTAC
This sequence comes from Rhabdomys pumilio, assembly GCA_030674055.1. NCBI lineage: Eukaryota > Metazoa > Chordata > Mammalia > Rodentia > Muridae > Rhabdomys > Rhabdomys pumilio. The sequence goes on from JANHMN010000001.1 coordinate 4,228,273, forward strand.
TCTCATCAATGAGAGCAAGACAGAGAAAAGCCAAGTTAGAAAAGAATAAAATAAGCAACCTATTGCCATGAAGTGAACTATAAGATAGTATCAAATTGCACTGGACTCAGAAAAGCAACACTAGCTAGAATTCAGCAAGTGTGGGACTGAGTGAAGAAAAGGAGTTGGTACTAAGAAGCCCATTCAGACCAAATGCAAAGGGGTCTGATTGCCAGCAAACACAACAGAAAATGCTCCAATAAAAATAGACTAAATAAGATATTCATAAATCTGAGATAAAATTACTAAGCAAGGAGCCCATATCATACCGATAAATTGAACAACTATTATGCAGCATTCTTCAACCTAAACACAAAACATCCAACAGATTTGTAGGTTCACTGAACACACGGTTGATGGTGACAGTGTTTATACATGTAGTGAGGTTCAGCTGGTATATGAAATTATTGATAAGTCGATAATCATAATTCTCCTGGAGGAAGAGAAGGATAGTGCTCAACGAAGACAGTGAAAGACCCTATGTGACAGATTAGAACATGAAGTCATGGAAAGAACCATCCAGTTTATGCTGAGCCTCTTGACATGGCCTAGGAGTTGGGGAACTGCCACACAGCACATCTGCTTCCTACATTTTACTTTACAAATGCTATTCATTTCTGAAAGGATTGGAGGTTTTTGGTAATATTCCATGGCATGTGTGAAAAGAGAAACCAGAAGGTGCATGTGACTCAGAGCATGTGAAACAGAAGAGCGCTGTTGGGACAGGACAGATCAACTGGAGCGCTTCTCTTCGTAGCCACCACTGGCGAGCAACACCAAACAGCTAAGTGGTGTACGATACAGATGCAAACTGACTATCAAGTCCATGTGTTACTGCTACAAAGACCTGAAATATGAACCAGATGACAAGATCAAACACTTTCCCTTCAGACATGAAGTAGCACCCATTTCTCCCCATGAGTTGCACATTGATTAACATCCGTGTTAGATATATGCCTCTGTCCATTTGCTAAGATTAAACACAGACTTCCCTTCACCCCACAAACCAGGAAAACTTGGACTTGAAAGCATAAAAGATTCTAGGTTTAGTGTACATATGGGATTTCAGAGAAGTGTATAGTATTGTGGCTTCTCAATAGAAAATTGTCATGGGAAATGCAAACATCTTCCACCTGGAGATATTTCCAGGGACTAGTGTCCTGAGGTTGGAGGGGACCCTGGGCTGCAGTGCTGCTTCTCTTGTGGCTGATCACCCTACTGTGTTTCCTCCTCTGCACTCACTCTCCCATAGAAACTCTCCAGAAGAGTTTCTTGGTCCCAGACCTCACAGTATCTTTATTTATTAATGTGTTCATCAATTCCATGAACATTTTTGAGCACTCACTCAATGGTGCAAGCACTATTTTGTTCTAAATATACAGAGCAAAAACCAGGTACTGAGTGTCTCGGGGAGTTTCCAGTCCCGTTTTGATTCAGACAATAGTGATGATGTCTGCAGTGTAATATGCTGTGTTGGTGAGAACAGAGGCAGTGATAAGACACTGCTCCTAGGCAAATTCAGAGGCACGAAAGGATGTGGAGTTGGAGGAGAGCATGATGAGAACTAGAACCTGATTAGAGCTCTACTCTGAGGAGAGTATCCTGTGTGCTGAGGAAGAAGGAGGGAAGAAGGAATGAGAAATACAAGGCATGTTCTTCACAGAGCTAGATAATGCAGACAGCCCCAGAAAACAATGGGAAAAGCATTTTAAAGCAGCAGCTAATAAAAAAAAAGTTGCAGCTACATCTGCTAGGTGCCAGGATGCTATTCATTACCTCAATTCCTACAAGCCAATCCATAAGCACTTCATTTGACAGATGAAGTTCTGCCTTGAAGCAGTTAAGTGATGTGCCTAATGGAGCAAGTCTTTAAAACAGAGGCATCAGAAAAGTTTGTCCATAGCTGAACTCCCTCCCACAACATGCAAACTCTGCCTTCACATGCTGGACTTTGGTGCTTCCAGAGAAAAAGAATTTTATCCCACGTCACATCAGTATCAGAAGGTGCCTCTGAGACCAAAGATACAATCCTAATGGTATTATCTGAAGACCCCAACAAAATCTAAACTCCTCTTATATTCTCAAGGTACATATGGCTTCCATTACTATGATGTAGCCATATATAGAAGTATATACATCCACTCTATCATATAAAGGCATCAAATTCCAATTCTGTAAATATAAATGCAAGCATCAAATTCTGATTATGTATCATAGTATGGCATTTTCCTTAAAACCAAGTAAAGCTTTGTATAAATATCATTTTTAAGAAGACAGGATACATAAGAGAAAATTATTGGAGAAATTACTTATCCTTGATATTTTTACATCAATTCAACATTCAAATGGTAAAGAAAAGGAAACATACCTTAAGTGTTTCCTAACTATGAAACCACGTATCCACCTTTGGATAATCAACACTGGTGAATTATGAGCCAGAATTTCATTAATACTTGAAATTATATGTTTGATATTTTTTATTTCATCTTCATAGGATGTACCCTGCATGAAGAAATTTCATCCATAATTTTTATCTTTCATTAAAGCATAGCCCAGAGATATCTAAACAAATTAAACATTCAGCAAACTCTTGTCAGCATCATAGTTAAGCAGTAAATATACTTTAGTATTGATTAAAATATAAACATTATTATTTTCAAATAATTTTAATTTTCTGCACAATGTGCAAGATTCTTGATAGCCTCCTTCCTATTCTAGAAACAGACCTGAAATTGGAACCTTAGTAATCTTCCTCTCAGGAAAGTATTGGTACAAACTGGTGCCTCATTAACCCTGAGAGTGGGTTGTGGTGTGCACTGTAAAGAAGGGGCTGCTAGTAGGATCACTGAAATGGCTCAACTTCCCTGAGCTGTGCAACTCAGCTGTGCTATCAGACACTTTCCTTTAATGTACAGTGTCTTCTGGCAAATCTCCAGACTTTGGGGTCACAGACTCATTCTGTCTCATTGACTGCTGACTAGTTAAAAATATAGTCACTTTTACTCATATACATTAGAAATAAAATGTTTACATTAATTTAAGGCACTGTTGGGTGACCCTATTTCTAAGGAGATATGAACAAATGCCTACCCAAACTAGAGAGAAAACGCAAATGTCCAACTGAGGAAACCAATGAGTTTACTGGGGTTATTTATAGGAGTGAGGATATGAGGTTATTTACAGGAACAGGATGAGTCTAAGTAGCTGCACCACCAGCACTATGTCCCAACATGGGTGACAGGTTCCAAAAGCTAGAAGCATGAATCTCGTGTAATAATATATAAGCAGCATGTCTTCCAGGTAGCTCTGCTGGTCTGCATCTCTTCACACTCTGGTTGGAAGAGGCTCCTCAGCAGTCCTCACTGCTGACATAACCTTGGGGAAGGCTAGGCTTGTGTACCTAGTGGGTTTCAGGGACTTCCTGAACTTTAATATGCTTCCTTTTAAAACACATTGAGCCTTAACCAGCTCCCTTGAAGAAAACTCCTACACAATAGACCTAATACTAAGAACTATCAGTCCTGAAGCATTCAAAATCCAGTTTTCTAAGCTTTATCCTTCTAGAAGCTACTCAGCCAGTCAGAAAGCATTGGGGATTTCTGAATTCATATTCATTTAAGTTATCATCAGGATTTTTTATTTGGGCAGTTTACTTTCTTCTAAAACACTAGTAAAAAATAGATGAAAGTGAACAAGCCACCTTAAGTGATCCATGAATTAGTTCCTATCCCTTCCTCTGAGCCACCACACATGCTCTTGTCAAAGCAGGGATACCACAGTGCCCATCTGAGCACACAGCAGTGGTGTACTCTACAGTTCTCTGACACCACTGAAAAGCAGCATCAGACTGCTTGGCCCATAATGTTTATTCTTCATCATCTAGAGGTTTCCTCACTGCTCCGTCTTACCTAGCCTTACTCTCCAAATAGCCACTCTAAGTCTACCCAAAAGCCCTCTTCTTAATCCCCGTGTACTTACTGTTAATCAAATTTCAAAGCTTTCTGCAGATATCTTAGTACTTGCATGTGGTTGAGCTACTGTCTCAAGGTCTTAGACTTAGAGTCAGCTCCTTCTTTTTGATGTTGATCTGATCATAGTCTCCTTCTGAGATAGCACCATACCATCACTCCTCCATTATACGTGAGTCTCGAGCTTTGCCTAACTCCAGTGTCTTAGTTGGATTTACTATTGCTATGATGTAATACCATCTGCTTACACCCTCATATCAGTTTACAATGTCATTGAAGGAAGTCAGGACAGGAATTCAAACAGGACAGGAACCAGGAAACAGGAGGTGGTGCTGAGGACATGGAGAAGTACTGCATGCTGGCATGAGTGTTCCTCATAGTTTACTCAATCTGCTTTCTTATAGAAATCAGGACAACCTACCCAGAGATAGTCCAATCCACAATATACTGGGCCCTCCCACATCAATTGCTAATTAAGACTACAGGCTGATTTTACAGAGCCATTTTTACAACTAAGGTTCCCTCTTCTCCAGTGAGTTGACACAGAACTAGCTAGTAGACCCAGCAATCACAAAATGGCTCATTGAAATAAAGTATTCTTTCTTTGACCACTGCTTTATACAAATTTCCTGGATCCCCTTTGTGTTTACCTTAGATTTGATATAGATTTTCCTTGATACAGATTTTCCATACTCCACAATTTATCTATTGATCATGTGCTGAAATTGTTTGGTCCACCTCACCTATTATAACAAGATGTTTTTGAGCCAAACGTATTCTTTCTTTGCTCTGTTCATATGAACTTTGGACTACCCTTGATTTGAATCACAACATAGTCTCTAAGAGTGTTACTTGAGGGAGTCTCAGAATGAGACATTCTCCCATCCACTGTCAGCTCACTCTCATCTCACCTTGTTATGCTAACATCTAAATCCAAACTCTCTGCCATCCCCTCAGACCTCTGCAGAACATAGAGTCACCACCTCCTATGCACCACAGCAGTCCTCTCTAGGACAGCAACCCCTTTTCAACAAACAGATCTGCTAACCAAATCCTAATTTTTTGTGATCAGACAAGCTTATCATAAGGCAATTATCTGTCTTCACTACGTAGCTGAATAATACTTCAGTTTACATAGATAGACACTGGTAAATCTTCTGGATTATCACTGGCTATTGAACAGCAAATGGATGTAGCGTTACTAAGTAATCTGTACCTTAGGTCTTCAAGTTTTATTGGGCATTGTCAATCAATCTATCTTTCATCTCTCCTGACGCTCCTTTGCCCTGACCCCTGTACTTTTGTCACTCTCTACTGACCTATTTACTTCTTTTAAAGATGTGTGTGAATGTATGATATATATATATATATATATATATATATATATATATATATATATATATGTGTGTGTGTGTGTGTGTGTGTGTGTGTGATCATGAATGAGTGTTCATGTGTTTGAATGTCAGAGGAAACATCAGGTATTGGTCCCCAGCTTCCACCTTGTTTTGAGGCTATCTCTTTTGTGTTGTTCACTACTGCATGCACCAGGCCAGGCTCTGTCTCTCATCTCAATATAGATGCACAAGGATTGCAGACATGCACTACTGACAGGCTTTTAGGTTTGTTCTGGAGGTTAAAACTTGGAATATCATATATATATATATATATATATATATATATATATATATAAAATTTTACCCAGCCCCCTCCTTCTTCTGGAGACAAGAGTCTCTCTATAACCCAAGAAAGCCATAAATTTCTCACCCTCTTATCTCTGCCTTCTGAATGCAGGAATTACAGCCATGAGGCACTGGGACCCACTCTTTATCTCAATTTCTTTAATGACCTGAGATTGTATTATAATCTACTTCTGCTCTTTTTCTCAGTCTGAACTATGGTTCTTTTTCTTTTACAAACTTCAAACAGCTAAGGTTTCTTTTTATTTATTTATTTTTCACTCCCTTGCTAACGTCTGATTCTCATCTTCGTTGCTACATCTCTCTGCCTCCCATACACAAATTATCCTCACAACTACACTTCCTGTCAGGAATTACCTCTTAAATTACAGCCCATAAAATGAACTTCCAGTTCCATGTCTCCACTTATATATCAAAAGCTGAGCCCATTATCCTCCTTCTCCAACCAATGTACACTTCATTCTGTGCTGTCTTTAAGGACATTAAAAGCATTCTTCATCATGTCAACTAAGTTAATAATATTTCATCCCTTCCCATCCAGGGTTTCTAAAGGATCTCTGCTCTATATTCTCTACCAATGAATCAAATCACACTTTATACGCTAATGAGCAAACTTTGGTAATAACTCCTCTCTTCTACCCTCCCATTAAACTAGGATGGCTCTGGTACTCTGAATTCCCAAGAGAATAAAGCAAAGCCCATCATAAACAATAAAATTAACTAGAAGCTACCAATCAGAATCAGCCACCTCGCCTCTAACTGGGACCTTCTCACTTCAATCAAAATTGTTTTCTTTGTCTTGTTTCCATAACCACTTCATAAAATGGCTTTCTTTCCCCAGAGTGCTGGCTGCTTGCACTCTGATGCTGCTCTGATATGTGTATCAGAAAATGTTTATACATACTCATTAAATTTTAAATGTGTAAATCTTTTGTCTTCTTTTTATAAGGTCATTTTCTTCAGAACACAGAAAGACTCCTCTGGAATGTAAAACTCTTAAATATCTCCCTAGGATTTTACAGGATGAAGTATTGTCTCCTTGCCTTACATCTAACATTTTCCTACTGTGTTGCTGACATGCTCAAACACGTCCTATAACCTCCAACAACACTAAAACACTTTTTGCCACTCCAATTTGTCAACCTCTTTCAACACCTCTGTGTCTGCAAATGCCTCCTCCTGTCTCAATTGCTCAGTAACAATGCCAACACTGCTATTTGCCCAGAGATTTCTTAACTTAAGAAAAGCATCTTAAGTACAAATACTTATGCTTTGTTTTTATTTTTAACCAGAATTGAACAGTTTGAATATTTTTATTCTCATAAACTTTGCTCAGTATTCATGATATCTTCAACCATTTTTCTTTCCTCTCTTATACCCTTTACTCCCTTCTTCTCACTGTTTTTCCTTTAGAGACAGTCTTCCTCTGTAGCTCAAGCCTGTGCTGTACAACAGTATGAAGCCATGAGATTTGAACTCATAGCCTTCCCAGTACTAGCCTTTATGTATAAGCAACCAGATCTAGCTTTTACATTCTTTCTTCATTGCATTTATTGAGTTTGTATTAATTTCTCTGTGTCATCTTGATCTCTGTATAGATGTCCTAGGTTTTGACTCTATTTTGTATTTTTTCTTTCCTCAATATTTTCGCAAAGTAACTGAGTAACATTTAAGCTTCCCAAAGCCTTTGGACAATTACCTTGCAAAATGCCAACAATAATGTCATTGGTGACTTATCCAAACACCCAAACCCTTTGATATCTAAGCAAGTGGAATCATTCTTTTTCCAAAGAAAAACCATGCATTACCTCTGTCAGTGGAGCTCTGGCTGTATAAAAGCTTGGATACCAAACCCAACTCTTACTTGTTCTTTGATCTGGGCTAAATAGCTATCTGTTTCTATGATGCTGTCTCACTGGGCTGTGAGACAGTGTTTGGAGTAGTAGTTTGATCACTGCAGCCATCCAAACAAGGTTACCTTCTAAAAGGTTTATAGCATTAAATAAAGTGACAGTGATGCAAGCTTTTTAAAATTTTTTGAATACACTATTATATTTATCACAAAATTAACAGGAAATGAGGCATTAAGTAAGCAGTTTACTCAGCAATAGAAGCTCTGAAACAAAACATTAGCTAAAAAGATGATTGCTTAGTTTAATTAAAGAAATTGTAATAAAATCTGGACAAAGAAATATACTTTAAATCACAAATATCAAATTTGAATCAACAAGATATATGGCACAATAATCAAATGTTTTTCTTAATAGAATAGAGAGCTGTAGAGGTTAAGTGTTAATCCTGGCATAAAGTATAGAGAAGTGTTTCAAGAAAGAATAACAAGGCTTTGTCATATGACTCAGATGCATTCTACTTTACATGTTGACAATAGGAAAGCTTTAAAAGCTAATTCTAAAAGTGCATGCTATTCAAATGGCATACAATTCTAAGGTGGAATCATTTTCAATCAATTTCTTACTCTAAGTAGTTACTGTAGTTACTTAAAATTTTTATTCTACATGTGCATCTGGTCTATAAGGTCTGTCATTTGTTTTTCCATTTGTGAGCATTTTTTAAACAAGAATTTCATAATTTTCCCCACTGCTTCTTGGGATATTGGAAAAAATAAAACATAATAACATAATCATGTGTTGTTTCAAATAAACTAAAGCCACACCTATTTTACCATTTTATGTCTTTGAAAGGCATATTCTGTTTTGATTAGTGTATTCATAACACAAAATGGTGTGAATATTTGTGAATTCTATACATTCACAAGAAAGATTTTTGTGGCGCTTTAAATTAGTAGTTCTAAAATTCTTTTGGTGAGCACTTTGATACTGAAGGCCTGCTCTGTTATCTAAAGTTCTCTTGGTGAGCACTTCGATGCTCAAGGCCTGCTCTGTTAAGAACTATAGAACTAGGACAGAGAACGAAATTACACAATTCACAGAAGGCCCAGAATAAAGACTGACAGGACTATGGTGGGCTGTAGAAACTTTGTTCTCTATTAGTGAAATGCTTATAGACTGGATTTCCACATGTCCATCTAGGTTGGTACAGACATGTCATCACATTGTAAGGGTGAATCAGCTTGTTGAACCATTCCCACACTGAGAGTGCCTGGTCATTCCATAAGGGAGGTTGCTGTGGCTTGGAGGGTGGATTTTCTTCAAGAATCCATGTATTGATGGTTTTGTTCCTAACACAGCATAGAAAGTGAAGGTTAAAAGCTGGTGCCTAGTATGGATCTTTAAATCCTTGCACTGACCACAAAAGGGACAAAGTATCTCTAAGAAGATCACTGCAAAACCTGAGGCTGGCCTCAGCCAGGGCTCTTCCCTTTCCATTTTGAGTGTAATCTTCCTGTATATGTGTGTTCCACCATTCAGCATAATGCAGCGTTCCAACAGGTGCCAGGACTGTGAGTTTAATAGCTCCATCGTTTCACATTCCAGCTTTGTTATCATGGTGAATATCTTATACAGCCACTGTGAAGAAATTGCTCAAAACATTCATTAGGCATTTATTTTTGCAGGACTTGAATTTCTCTGGTATAAATTTTGAGGAGAGCAACTAGTGTGTCACAGGATCATTCCATAATCAATCAATCTTAAAAGAGATTTATCAAAATCCTTCCCAGAGATTTCTCTGTATTCTTAGCAGAATTTGGTGATAGTACTTTTTTTTTTTTAGTTTATCCATTCTTTAAGAACAGAATATCTCTATTAATTTAACTTGCATTTTAAAATAAACAGAAACAAAGCAAAATGAAAAGACAATGTTATCAAGCTTTTATCTCCCTGATGGCTATTATATACACTCCCTTTGCCACCCGTGCCACTCCTCTGAAGAAACACCACTGATGATTTTGGAGATTGTTTAACAGTTGTACTTTGGTTGTTCAGCTTTGAAAGCTGCACATGTTTCATTGATTCTAGGCCTGGATCAAATATTGCAATCAGTGAGGTGAAGTGTTTACCTTCCCTCTTTTTCGTTTTTTAACTTCTAACCCCAATATTTAAGAATGTAAAGAAACATCTGAAATGTAAATATAATATCCAATAAAAAAGAATGTAAAGAAACATCTGAAATGTAAATACAATATCCAATTAAAAAAGAATGTAAAGAAACAACTGAGAAAATTCTCTGACTTGAAAGAATTCACAAATATATATGTTAATGGCATTTAGAGATAGGATCACTGAGAGGGATTGTTTCATGAAGTCTTTGCCCTCTTGAATGTATTAAAAACACTCATCTATTATGGGTTAAATCAGTTAATGGTTTAACTGTAGGATGGCTTTGCTAATAAGTTCAACTCTCAAGGACATGCTCTTAGAAGATGCTGTTGTGATGGGAGGACATCACCATGCTAACTTAAACTCCACTAAACATGCACATAAGGTACCTTGGACAAGGTTTTCCTGAGAATCACCACAGTGTCTGACCTTGAGCAGCTGACTTATCAGAATGCCAGTGATTGGAGATAGGAGAGACCTTAAGAGGCCTGGCCTCATTACTGTGCTTAGGTGACTCATATGACTAGCCTGGGAAGGATTCTAGTAGAACCCTCCTTAGTCCTACATTATTACAAAAGAAGCAAGCCTGTCTCCTGAATCTTGATGCCTCCTGTCTGTCAAATTACTATGCTTTCTTCTGTCATGGTAAGTCATCTGACATCATCAGGGCTGAGCCAGGAGCAGTGCCTGCTTTTAAAACATACAGTCTCTGAAGCTGAATGCTAATAAAAAAGTGGAGACTGGGTCACTGTGACATCTCAGATGGAATGTGAAAAGATATTGGAGACAGGAACTATACTAACATCTTCATAAACTGACCAAAACTTTATTTGGAGTATAAACATACCTGAGGGTTTTATGGAATACAGTCTTAAGAAAAAGGAGCTGGGGATCTGTTTGAGGAACAGGCAATGACACATTAACACTGTGTTTTTTGCAGCAATTAGCCACTGACATCATACTTCAAGAAGGGAAAATGACTTGAAGACAGTATGTAATCAAAAGGGAGACAAAGTGGAAAAACCGGGGAAAATCTCTACCTCCTCCCATGTTTGAGAATGAAAGAAGTGCTGGGTGGTGGTGGCGCACGCCTTTAATTCCAGCACTTGGGAGGCAGAGGCAGGCAGATTTCTGAGTTCGAGGCCAGTCTGGTCTACAGAGTGAGTTCCAGGACAGCCAAGGCTATACAGAGAAACCCTGTCTCGAAAAACCAAGAGAGAGAGAGAGAGAGAGAGAGAGAGAGGGAGAGGGAGGGAGGGAGGGAGGGAGGGAAAGAGAGAGAGAGAGAGAATGACTGAAAGAAGTACTGCAGAGGAAATCAGATCTGGTCTAAGAATCAACTCTTTTTTTTTTTCCTGGACTTACTTTGTAAATCAGGCTGATCTAAAACTCACAGAGCTCCTCCTGCCTCTGCCTCCCAATCGCTGGGAGTAAAGGTATGCTCAACTAGAAACCAGCTAGAACCACCCAGCTAGAAACCAGCTCTTATTATAGTACTATAGCCCTTACTATCGCTCCCATCACGGTACAAACTCTATCAGCAGAACGGTTATAAAGGACAACACTATGACATTCTCAAAGACTGCACTGCTCAGTTACCTTAAAACTTTCCCCAAATCAGATCATAGAGTTCCTGGCAAATCTAAACCATGGCTGTGACTTCTTCACTAGACATAAGCTAAAAGTCTAGGAAATGCTCATGTTATGTTGATTATATAGGCACACAGACTTTAAGAGAAATGGACACATGAACACTCCCTCTTAAATTCCAAGGATATCCTAGTCAACCTAGATGAGACTTGATCTGGAAGAAACTCTGGATTTTAGATTTGGGGGTTAATTTTTGGACTATTGATTTGAAATAAATGTATTTTCATATAAAAGCATAATGAAGGGTGGAGGCAAATGTTATGGCTTGAATATATCTTCCAAATTTTCCGTGTTAGAAACAATGCACACATTTATATGTTATTGTTCTGCTAAAGGCACTGGTTTGAGCCATAAGTCAATTCTGAGGGCTCTGCGACATGAATGGATTAGCTGGTTATAGAAGTAGCTTTGTTATAAAACTAAGCTCTCTCTGCTCCCTCTTCCTCTGTGATGCACTCTGTCACAAACCTTTAAGGAGTGAACTTTTGTTGTTATTGTTCTTTGTTCATGTTGAGCAACTATAAATTTTATTATAGTTTCATTTTGTAGCTGGCATATAGAAATAACTGAATTTCACATATTTATCTACTATCTTAAGACCGGCTTATCTTGCTAACAAGTTATAAGATATTCTTGTGTGCATTCCTACATATCCCTCATAAGTGATGATTTCAGCAAAGTGGAGCTCTGTGCCCACTTTCCCATAAGCCCATTTCTTTTCTTTGCTATAATACTGACAAGTAGTATTATGTTAAAAATAAAAATTGACTTTCTTGGATTACAAAATGTGAGGAAATCAGACCAGCCTGGTAAAACTAATAAACTCTCATCTCTAAAGAACAAAAAATTGCAAACAAACAAAGGACAATGCAATTATTACTGGATAACTACATGGATATATTTATATATCGAATGCTATTCACTTTGAGAATAAAAACAATGGATTTCAAATACTTGATTATCATTCTTGTACTTATCATCTGTGAAAGAAAGGGTCAGTTGCCTTCCAAGATATATCATCTCTTCTTGGCCATTAACTGAATGTTGATTTCTGTTTAACAAGAAAATGTGTCTACTTAAAAATATTTCTCTTTGAGTGGGCCTTGCACCTCACATGGTCAGCACACAGCACAGTAGAGCGTCTCAGGTGGAGGGAGTACGGGTCAGTCAGTTGAGGGTGAGAGCACAGGAAAGCTGAATAGCTAACCCTGCCTCTTCATTGGCTGTAGCACATGGCCTTACACCTGCCATGCGCAACACAGCTGGCCTTAATGGTGAAGGCAAGGGTGTGAGAGCAGAGTGAGCAGAGCTGGCCCTGTCCCTCACAGGCCTCAGCTCTCGGAAAGAAGGACCCTGTACCTTAAATGCGCAGTACAGTAGAGCTGGCTCTGAAGGCCTAGGTGTGCCAGTGTGGGTGAGCTGGCTCCAAGGGCATGAGAACAGGAAAACTGACCCTACCTCCTGTCAATGAGTTACTGGGTAACCTGGCTGGAGCAACACCACAGAGCTAGGCCTGGTGTTATGTTTAAAGGTGAGCTGGTCTTCTAATGGGCTCAGCTACCATCCAAGTTCAGATACATAGCTCTAATTTGGCCCAGCCCCAATCTCTATCATCTGAGAAAGGTTGGAGTGAGTTAAAGAGCCAGTCCTGCTGGTCCAAAGCTGCAGGCTCTCCATGACACAAGGCAACAACAGGATAACAGGGAGGAGTCCCAGTGAGGAACCTATATTGACGATGTCACAGAAGCCAGAGATGTCAAACCAGACCAATGCCTCATTGCAATAAACATTTGCAAGTGAAGATGTGTGGACAAAGGGATATACTGTGGGGCGCACTGTGACACACTGTAGCTTCCAGGATGAGATGTTTTCACATGCCGTGCGTGTGCGTGTGCGTGTGCGTGTGCGTGTGCGTGTGCGTGTGCGTGTGCGTGTGTGTGTTTATTTGGGGAAGAGTTGTAAGAGTGAAGAACAGACATGAGGGTATAGGGAGATGAGCGGGACTGGGATGCATGATGTGAAACTCATAAAGAATCAATCAAAAAATACATTTTTCCCTCTACACACCCTCTGATAATCACTGATAAGTCACTGGAGCCCTTTACCCTTCAAGGCTGCAGAAATCAGTCAGGTAGGACATTTGAAGGAGGTTCTGCTTTCTTAACACCAAGCTGGCAGTCCCAGCAGACCTGAGCTTTTGCATCTCACCGTTGTTTCAGTCCTGCTCAGCACATGGCTGGACATGAAGGAACTCATTGTACCTCACAGGAAATGGATAATAACGAGAGCCAACGATGCGGGAAGTAAAGCTGACGTTCTACCACTCATTCCGTGAGTGACTAGAAAGAAGCATTTCCCATGCCTCAATTCTTTGTTACATTATAAACGATAAACACAATCCTACCTGACATATTGGTTCCTTAGCCAGATAACTTTTGTATTTATGAAGACTAGACAGGCAGATGTAAATAGATGATAGACAGATGACATAGATGGATAGATAATAGATAATTGATACATAAACAATACATACATCGTAGACTCATAGATACATAGACAGGATAAACAGAACATAGATATATAGTGACATACTGACAGATGATAGGCAGATAGGTAGATAGATAGATAGATAGATAGATAGATAGATAGATAGATAGATATAGAGATAAAATACAAAGATAAATTATTTCAGATTTCTAAAAGTACTTTGAGCTCACATAATGAAAGCTTGTTTTTCACCTCATGATTACCTACTTTGCAACTTTACCCAAAGAAAATGAGTTTAGAATTCATTTTATGGCACAGTTAAAGGTAAGCAAGGCCTACCTATTTTATTGAGTTAAGGATACAACTTTGAACTGTACTCCCGGATCAGTCCTTGTAACATGCATATACTCTTTTCCTCTGCACACTCACGCTTTGCTCATTTAGAAACAGGTAAACTCTTGAAAGTGGTGGATTCCAGTAAGGTTCATTGTTTCTAGTTTTCATATTTACCCTATAATGATTATATAACAATGATATGCTCTGAGATACATGTTTCAAACTCTACTCAGTAAACATCTGCACAGATGCATGTGCATTCCTCCTCGAGTATATTCTGCTGCCTTCCTGTGATCGACTACTTATAAAGAACAGTTTGTGGCAGCGCTGTCCACTCATGGGCACAGCTTAAGTCACTGTTTGGCATATCTCGTTCCATTCCATTCATACTGTCTGGGCTGACTTCTGAATTTGGAGCTCAGGGCTTGCTCCAGATGTGCTGTCTTCAGTTCAGACTTTCTTCAAGCAATTTTGTCGCTTCTACTGTGTTTTTCTTTGACAATTCCAGACATTCTGATTATTATATCCCTATTTTCCTCTTCCCAATAAGAACTACACATATTTATAACTTTGTGTTGTCTTGATTTACTTAGCGTTGCACTGGTTCCAATGGAGTCATCTGCGTAACTATGAAGTTAAAACTTTTCCACTGAACCTATTGGCTTCTCAGTGGTGTATTAGTGAATGCAAGAACTCTCCATCCCTGACTGCAACAGTAGCCACAGTTCAACAGGCAGGGGAGACCCTGTTAATCCTTCCCTGGTATGCTATTGACTACAAAATGCTTTTTTTCAACTATTGCCTTAAATTTTAACCTTTTTTGCTCAGTCAACACGTTTTCCTCCATGCATCCTGTTTAATACAATTAAGGCTTGACCTTTTGTCTGTGTAGTTTTCAGGGGAGGCATTTTATAATGGCAGTCACACTGCCCACTGCCCTTTGATTCCTGACATCTGCAAGCTGGGGGTGGATTCTCAACCTGAAACAAACCCTTCACATCCACCTGCTTTGCAATACAATCTCAGTGCTCATTTTTCTACCCTATGGAAACTTTTTACAGTTTCTTTTAAAAATTATTTTTCCCTAAGGAAAGTGATACTAAGTGCTGTGTGTCTGCTTTTCTTCTCACTTCCCAAGATCAATTCCTTTTTACCCTCACTAGTCCCAGTGCATTCTACATACAAAATGAGACTATGCCTCAAGGACTTCTGGTTATCTCAGCCTTTATTGATCTCTCTGTTGTCCTGAGAGCGTTTAGCTTCAACTATGACTTTCAAGTCATAGTTCAAATGACTGAGTTCACACTACAAGCCCAGAATATTCTCTCTGACTTTTAGCTCTTCATTTCCAAGCTTATATGATCTCTCCCAATCAAAGTATAAAGCAAAACCAAAATGTAACAGGGTCAAATTTATATTTTCAATGAAAGGTTACAGATAGCCATTTCATTTTATGCCAATCACTCAGGGTCAACATATTAGAAATCTTTTTCCTTAATTCTCCTCCTACATCCGAGCATTAAAAGATCATTAAACCTTTGCACTGTTGTTTGTGATATGATGTTGACTGAAAAAAAAGAGACAGACTTGACTTCACAGGTCTTAATCCTCACAGAGCTGTTTTCTTCTCTAAAGTCAAAGCCTTTCCATATTAAAGGAGATTCTGAGGACTGAAGAAATCTTTTCAGAAAGGTCTTCCCATCTATTAGAGCTGAGGAGTCTAACGTTCCAAGCTGTTCGTCTTCTTAGTTCCTTCCTTTTACCTTCCTTCCCCTTCCCCATCCCTTTTCCCTCCCCAGAAAATACTCGACTTTCTTTAATAAACTTTGGTGATGCCATTCATGTACAGAACACATAGTATGAGAGATGGTTGTATTTGTAGTCAGTATAACTGTAGTAGTGCACTGTACTAAGAAGCTTAAGCTCTTCTTCCTTGCTGTCCCCTCCTGACTTTTCATTACCTTCTGGAAGAAACCTCAGCCATTTTGGCCATCCTCAAAGAGATCACATACACAGTCACCACAGGGCAAAACCTAAGTAATTTTTTACCTTGAGGGTGCAGGTTAAGACACGAGGCTTAAATGCTGCCTCACTATTTTTTTTTTACAATTATTAAAAAACAATTACCAAATCCCAAAACTAATTGAACTAACATTGCAAAAACATGTTCTTATAATATTTTAAGGACTATAGGCAGTTACAATACAACCTTGCAGCTTGTCATTCAGCCTTCTCAGTAATGGTGGCCATATGTCCTCCCAGCTTGGTAGCTGTCCACATTAATTCCTTATTTTCCTCAGATTCCCTCTATAAATGTAGCCATGTAACACATAATTACTCCTGGTCAATAACGGTTTGTGTATGTTGTGACAGTCTCACTAGGTCACATCAGCTCATTGTTTCAACTGACTTAATCTGTTCAAGAGAGTTCAGTGGTTTTTTGACAGTGATGGAGTCACTAGTGATCCAACAAAATACACTTTATTGCTGCTGATGTGGACTCGCACTTATGTATACCACATGCACCCTACAGTTGATGTGGGCTCACACTCATGTATGCCACATGAGCTGTAC
>JANHMN010000001.1:4245052-4302256 GCA_030674055.1 Rhabdomys pumilio
GGCTCACACTCATGTATGCCACATGAGCTGTACAGTTGTGTGGACTCACACTTATGTATACCACATGCACTGTACAGTTGGTGTGGGCTCACACTCATGTATATCACATGAGCTGTACAGTTATGTGGGCTTGCACTTATGTATACCACATGCACTCTAAAGCTGATGTGGGCTCACACTCATGTATATCACATGTGAAAACACTTCTCTACAAAACCATGTTCAGACTCTGTCCTGGGTTTAATTAATGATGCTTTCTAACAGCTGCAGTGTTTAGCCCTCCTTTCTACTCTTATCTGCTATAAAACTCAAGTGCTATGATGAATCCTTACCTAATAAATCTGTTCAATAATGTGTAACCTCAGGTTACAAGCTTTCCTAAGAACTTTCAATATTTCATGTCAAAAATGCTTGGTTATGCAAATATCACTAATTCAATTCAATCACAAGTAATTATTTAGCATTCTCCCAATAATAATATAAATTATATCTTATGCCATTTCAGCAACAAAGAATATTTTCCATAAGAATCAACATGTATCAAAATGAATATCTTCCAGCTAAAAATGTATTTAAACACTACTTGATCTTAAGATTGACATATTTGTGTAAAAGGGATACACGATTTTGTAAATTATCAGCTACAAAGTTATTGCTAATGTTTTCACCAATGAATATTTTATAAAAGATACAGAGCAAAACTATTAAACAGATTATATATTTAAGTATAAAATTATGAGCCAAACTTTTCTGTCTATGAACTGACATTGAAGGAAACACCATCGAGTGAGTTACCTTTATCAGTGCTGGGTAGAGGTTAAAGTACAGACTGTGGCTGAATGTTTTAAACCTTTCTGGAAGACGCCAGTTCTGAATGATTTCTTCATCGGATATTACATGGTAATCCAGAGCTTTTAGAGGCCAGATACTGTTGACAAGAACATGCCTGTAGCCTTTCTTCAGGCTCACTGGGCAGTCAAACATGGTCAGCCCTATGAGGCTTACACAACCAGACAATACACAGATGTTCTTCAGTTTGGCAAATCCATTGTCATGAAGATAGAGGAGTTTTAGGTTCTTAAGTCCACTCCAAAATTTTCGATCTGGAAGAGTCTTTATCTGAAACAATTTTTAAAATATGTATCATTCATAAAAACTCCATAGGGGAAAAATGTTGAAACATTTAATATAATCTAAAATCCAGTGTTTTGTAAATGATGTGTGTTTAATAAATAACCAAAACTAGAATTTTCAAAACTCCAAAAGATGACTGCAGACACATGATGCACTTGGTATTTGGGAATAAACTAAATTAGTAGCATAATGAATGTACAGACGCACTCACAGGTATGTATAGATAGAATTCTTTCAGTTAAAAGTCCTTAGTACAATTCCAAATGAGGCGCCTCACGTAAAATTTAAGAACTCAGACATATTATTCATGCAGACTGTAAACTTAAGATGTAAAATATGGGACTGGCTCTGTGATTGGGAGTTCCTGCTGCTCTTCCAGAGAACCCAGAACATATGCTGCCCAATGTACAACTACCTGTGATTACAGGGAATCCACCACCCCGCTGACCTCCATGGGCACCTGCACTCACATTCATAGACACATAAACACAAATATACAGGTTAATAGATACAAAATAAATCTTTAAAGTAATTTCTGAAAGAAGTGAAGCATAGGCTGGGGAGAAGGCTCTGTGGTCAACAGTGCTCACTACTCCTCCAGTGTTTGGGTTCAGTTCCCAGAACTCATGTGGGATGGATCACAACCATATGACCTCATCTACAGAGAATCCACTGAAGATAACTACACACATTTGACATAGATACAGAGAAACTCTATACATTTGTAAGACCATGAAAGGACAGCATGGTTTCTGGTCGAGCACTGGCTAGAAATCGCTGGATATCCCAGGTGACCCTAAGGAACAGCATGCATTTTGCCACACTCCCAGACTCTAGGCTCCTGACACTAGACCGAAGACCTCCAGAGAGTGGGGTCCTCCTGTCACTTAGGACCATGCCCAGTGGCCCTTCTACAGGTAAAGGATGTGACTACAGGCCACAGAGTCTCAAGTCAGATCTCCATATTAATGACATACCTAAAGACCAAAGGGGCATAGCCAACTAAACATTTCTTCCCAGAACATTCTCCTTGCAAAATGTATTTAACCTCAGGCCTGCCCTGAGATACGGGGTATAGTTTTCATCTTACCACCATGACAATAAATATCTTAAGACCATAGACTATTTCTCTTCTTTGAGACTCGCCATGGAAACAGTGGAGCAGATCTCAATTTACAGAGCCGCCACCTTATCTCAGCTGATGACCTCTCTACGATCCTATCGATGGAGATCACCAGGCACCTAAGCAGAGCTAGCTGTGCCCAAGCCAAGCAAGTGATAATGATCAAGCCAAGAACTCTCATCCCTGCAAGATCTCAGACTGTGCTCCCCCACCATGAGTGGAATCTTGTGGCTTCACACAGCCCGATGTTTACCCAGGGCACCAGCACGAAGAGAACACAGTCAATTTCCTGCACCTCAGCCTCTCTGAGCAGTGGCTCTATCCCCTTGAGGGGATGGGCACGAGACCCACACTTCAACCCAACAACAGGACCCATGCACACAACCCAACATACATCCATAATTTAAAATGAATCAAAGCACAATATATCATGCACTTTTACATAGTTTCACTTAAAACTTTTGAATTACATGTTATGTTATTTTTCTATGCATCTTATTTTGTATGTACTTTTTTAAGCTTTTCTTTATATTTTCAGTGGATGGACAGTGTGGTGGTTTGAAAGAGAGGCTGTTTTTGTTGTTGGGTATTTTTTTTATGCTCAGCCCAGGGAGTGGTACTATTAGAAGGTGTAGCCCTGTTGGAGTAGGTGTGGCCTTGTTGGAGTAGGTGTCTCACTGTGGGTGCGAACTTCAAGACCCTCCTCTTAGCTGCCTAGAAGCCAGTATTCTGCTACCAGACTTCAGATGATGATGTACAACTCTCAGCACCTCCTGCACCTTGCCTCCCTGGACACTACCATACTCCCACCTTGATGATAATGGACTGAACCTCTGAACCTGTAAGCCAGCCCTAATTAAATGTTGTCCTTATAAAAAATTGCCTTGGTCATCGTGTCTGTTCACAGCAGTAAAACCCTAAGATACTCACTATACTCCCTCTCCTCCTCTCTCTCTCCTCCCTTTCCTCCCTCTCCTCAATTTTGAAATACTAATGTATATCCTGTGCCATTACGTGTTGTAAGTATGTGATCTTTTTGATTTTGACTTTACAGAAGGATTACAGTTGGGAAATTGCATGAGTCTCAGAAGAGACTTTGAACTTTGAACTTTTAAGCAGGGTTGAGACTGTGATTGACTATGGGACTTTTAGAGTTGGGTTGATGATACAGTTATAAGCCAGTGGGAGGCAGGGAGTGGAATGTGATGGATTTAAAGGCAGATGGCCCTTATAGGCACACAGGTAGTGGCACTATAAGAGGTGTGGCCTTGTTGAAGTAGATTTGGCTTTAGATTAGGTGTGTCACTGAGAAGTGGGCTTTGAGGTTTCAGATACTCAAGTCATGCCTACAGTGGCTATCTCTTCCTGTTGCCTGCTAAACTGAATGCAGAAGACTCAGCTCCCTTCCCAGAACCATGTCTACCCTGCTTCTCAATATGGTGAGAATGGACTAAACCTCTGAACTGTAAGCCAGCTCCAATTAAAAGTTTTCCCTTATAAGAGATGTTCATGGTCATGGTGTCTCTTCACAGCAAAAAGAAATCCTATTAGACCTAGAAATAGAAAAACTAATAAGACAGGAAGAGAGTTTAAATTTACAATATAAGTTCATGGGCATACAAGACAGTAGTGCTTACCTGGTTTCCATGGAGATCAAGTTTGATGAGCTTTTTGCAGCTCTGCAGTGGCTGAATGTCAGTAATGAAGTTGTTAGAGAAGATGCACACTCTCAGAGAGATGCAGGGCTGCAGGTTCTCCATGGACTTCAGATGAAGGCCATTATACTTCACAAACACAAAATCTTTCTGGTCTTCTATTATATTTTCATTATAGTGACTCCATTCCTCGTGGCAGGTAAGCTCTTTTGTGATTGTTCCATGAAACATCTAGGAAGGATGGAGATTTATATTTAAGGAGGTGGGGGGAACAGGACTTAAGCCCTGAGGGCCAGCAGAAAGAATGGGAACAGGTAACCTTAGGAGGTAGGAGGTGAGGGGACCCTGTAAAATATGCCAGAAATCTGGAAGGTGGGAGAGTCTTGGACTCAACAGGAGAGACCTTAGATGAAATGCCCTACAGTGGGGTGTGGAAACTTGTAGAGCCCACCTCCAGTAGAAAGACAGGGCATCAAGTAGAGAGATGGGGTTACCATCCCACAGTCAAAAACTCTGACCCAGAATTATGCCTGTCTGAAAGAACTGCAGAGACAAAAGTTGAGAAGAGCCTGAGGAAAAGAAGGTCCAGTGACAGGCCCAAAGTGGGATCCAGCTCAAGGGGTGGCCCGAAGGTCTGACACTATTACTGACACTGTGGTGTGCTCTTATCATGACTACCCTCTGAAAGACCCAACAAGCAGATAAAAGAGTCAGATGCAGATGGTTACAGCCAATCAATGGACAGAAGCTGGTGACCCCTGTGGTTGAATTAGGGAAAAGCTGGAAGAAGCTGAGGAGGAGGGCAACCCTATAGGAAGACCAACATTCTCAATTAACCTGGATGCCTGAGATCTCTCAGACACTGAGCCACCAACCAGGCAGCATACACCAGCTGATATGAGGCTCCCAACACATATACAGCAGAGGACTTCTAGGTCTGGACTCAGTCAGAGAGGATGCACACAACCCTTGAGAGACTTGAGGCCACAGGGAGTGGGGAGGAGGGCAGAGGTGGGGGCATCCTTTTGGAGATGGGGGGAGGAGGTGTGGGATGTGAAACCAGGAGGGGGATAAAGTCTGGACTTGTAAAAAATGATTAAATATCTTTAAAAAAATGACTCTGGAGGCTGAAGAAATGGTCCAGCAGTTTAAATCACTTGCTCTCTTCCAGAAGACCAACATCAATGTGGCAGCTCAAACTGCCTCTAACTCTAGCTCCAGGGCTTCTTATATCCTCTTTGTGACCTCTAATCATAGCCACATGCACCTGCCACTGACACATGGACAAAAGCATACACACAAAGTTTTAAGATATAAATATTTCAAATTTTTCTTTCAAGTTTTAACAATCCACCTGAAAAAAAAAAGTATTTGCTAAGATGCAATGATAATAAAAAATGGGTAAAATAATTAAAGTGAAAACATTATTTATTTTTTTTAGAATCTTCTATTCCACTAATTCTTAAGTATCTAACACTGAAGAAAATACCACTGTTCTTGTCAATATATTAATCAGTAAAAGAAGACAAAATATTCTTTTCCACACAATAAAGAACATACAATTTATGAAATAATCATTTCTAAATAAGACATCAAACAAGGGATAAATAAAATTACACCTAAGTGTAGCATATACATCATTGTCCCAGTTTATAGTCAGTGTTTAAAAAAAAACATTATAAAGTACTAATAAGTTGATAAAAGTCCAACCTAGTGGAAAGCACTGCCACAGGAAGTGTAGGCATTCTGAAGCCACCCACACAGACTAAAGAAAGGCAGCCATCTTTAAAGTCTGCCTTTAATGTTCTCCTTGTCAAAAATCTAGTATTAAGGATTATCAAAACGTTATAGAGTTTGAATGTAAACCTTTAAGATTCACATGTTATTATATATCCATGAATTTTCCCTCATTATGGGGCAATTTCAGACTTCATAGAAGGTAGTTAAACAATGTCTTTAGGAGGATTCATAAGCATAAATACTCTACCTGTTAGAAGAACCAGTTTGTATAAACAGCAGACAAACAAAATCTACATAATCCAGGTGAAAATTCATGTGAAGCTAACATCAAGGCGACACATGTTTTAATGTCATGTCCTAACACTATAATCCTCAGACTGTAATGTCACCTAATGAAATATTGTCTCTGATCTATTGAACCAGGGTCACAGAGCTAAAAGGGCAGGGTCTTTTAGTCAAACAAATGTATGGATATTCTGACAGAGAGGACAGCCCAAAGTACAAATGAATTATCCTTCCAAATTTAAAGCCACAGGCCTGGGACTGACACATCAAGTTCTGTAGACCCTGAAATGCAGGCAGCACCCACATTGTATCTCATTTACACATGACTATGGAATCCTCTCCCTAGGTTTTCCTTCCAATGACCTAGTTTTTTTTCCATTTTGGTGTTAAGTTTTGTTTACTTTTGATGATAAGGGGCTATAAGCACCATGTACACAACAAGCAAGCATGGCCTGTTTCAGAATAGAAGATATTTGTACTTTCATTTGGAGTCAATAACTGTTCCATGAAGAATGGAAGAGTAAGAGTCATACAATAAATGTATCACTTTGCTATGATCATGTAATTTATTTTTAAATATTTTCATATATTTTGATCATATTTCTTCCCCTCTAGCAATACAACACTTCCCATAATCCACCAACTTTATCTTCCTCCAAAATAAACAAAAAACAAAAATACAAAATGGCAACAACAACAATCAGCCAAACAAAGATACTGGTGTATTAAAACCTGTGCCAAGTGACATGTGTTCTCTAGGACACATCTCCTAATCTTCCTAAAAAGTTTCTCAGTTGCTCTATCTAGAGATCAAGCACTCAAATATCTGCACCTATGGGAGACATTATCATTCAAGCCATCACACTGCTGGAAAGCACTATACACACTACCAGAGGAGAAACACTATCAAAAATCACACAGAGCTATAAACCATGTGAGCTACAATAGTGGCCTTATTGCACAGAAGGAACAAGGGTGATAATGGGCCAACTGTTATGGTAGTAACCAATCACCTTAAATTGTATTTAAGTTCTTTCTATATATTTGATATTAGCCCTCTGTCGGCTGTAGGATTGGTAAAGATCTTTTCCCAATCTGTTGGTTGCCGTTTTGCCCTATTGACAGCGTCCTTTGCTTTACAGAAGCTTTGCAATTTTATGAGGTCCCATTTGTCAATTTGTGATCTTAGAGCATAAGCCATTGGTGTTCTGTTCAGGAACTTTTCCCTGTGCCCAAGTATTCAAGGTTCTTCCCCACCTTCGTTTCTATTAGTTTCAGTGTAGCTGGTTTTATGTGAAGGTCCTTTATCCACTTGGACTTGAGCTTTGTACAAGGAAATAAGAATGGATCGATTTACATTCTTCTACATGCTGACCTCCAGTTGAACGAGCACCATTTGTTGAAAATGCTATGTTTTTTCCACTGGATGGATTTAGCTCCTTTGTCAAAGATCAAGTGACCATAGGTGTGTGGGTCTTTAATTCTACTCCATTGATCAACGTGTCTGTCTCTGTACCAATATCATGCAGTTTTTATCACTATTGCTCTGTAGTACAGCTTGAGGTTCAGGATGGTGATTCCCCAAGAAGTTCTTTTATTATTGAGAATAGTTTTTTTCTCTGTTTTTTTTTTGATATTCCAAATAAATTTGCAAATTGATCTTTCTATCTCTATGAAAAATTGAGTTGGAATTTTGATGGGGATTGCATTGAATCTGTAGATTGTTCTCAGCAAGATGGCCATTTTTACTATATTAATCCTGCCAATCCATGAGTATGGGAGATCTTTCCATCTTCTGAGATCTTCTTCAATTTCTTCCTTCAGAGACTTGAAGTTCTTGTCATGCACATCTTTCACTTGCTTGGTTAGATTCACACCAAGGTATTTTATATGATTTGTGACTATTGTTAAGGCTGTAATTTCCCTAATTTCTTTCTCAGCCTGTTTATCTTTTGAGTAGAGAAAGGCTACTGATTTGTTTGAATTAATTTTATATCCAGCCACATTGCTGAAGTTGTTTATCAGGTTTAGGAGTTCTCTGGTGGAAGTTTGGGGGTCACTTAAGTATACTATCATATCATCTGTAAATAGTGATATTTTGACTTCTTCCTTTCCTAATTGTATCCCTTTGACTTACTTTTGTTGTCTAATTGCTTTGGCTAGAACTTCCAGTACTATATTGAATAGGTAGGGAGAGAGTGGGCAGCCTTGTCCACCCATATTAAAAAATGGGGTACAGAGCTAAACCAAGAATTCTCAACTGAGGAAACTCGAATGGCCAAGAAGCACCTAAAAAAATGTTAAACATCCTCAGTCATCAGGGAAATGCAAATCAAAACAACCCTGAGGTTCTACCTCATACCAGTCAGAATGGCTAAGATCAAAAACACAGGTGACAGTAGATGCTGGTGAGGATGTGGAGAAAGAGGAACACTCCTCCATTGTTGGTGGGATTGCAAGCTGACAAAACCACTCTGGAAATCAGTCTGGTGGTTCCTCTGAAAATCGGACATAGTGCTACATAAAGATCCAGCTATACCACTCCTGGGCATACACACAGAAGATGCTCCAACATATAACAAGGACATGGACACGTGCTCCACTATGTTCATAGTAGCCTTATTTATAATAGCCAGAAGCTGGAAAGAACCTAGATGTCCTTCAACAAAGAAATGGATACAGAAAATGTGGTACATTTACACAATGGAGTATTACTCAGCTATTAAAAACAATGAATTCATGAAATTCTTAGGCAAATTGATGGAACTAGAAAATATCATCCTGAGTGAGGTAACACAGTCACAAAAGAACACCCATGGTATGCACTCATTGATAAATGGATATTAGCCCAAAAGCTGGAAATACCCAAGATTCAACTCACAGACCACATGAAGCTCATGAAGAAGGAATACCAAGTGTGGGTGCTTCGGTCCTTCTTAGAAGGAGTAACAAAATACTCAAGGGAGCAAATATGGAGACACAGTGTGGGACAGAAACTGAAGGAGGCACTGTCTGGAGACTGCCCCACCTGGGTATCCATTCCATGTGCAGTCATCAAAGGCAGACACTGTTGTGGATGCCAGGAAATGCATGCTGACAGGAGCCTGCTATAACTGTCTCCTTAGAGGCAATGCCAGAGCCTGACATACAGAGGCAGATGCTTGAAGCTAACCACTGAACTGATCACAGGGTTCCTAATGGAGGAGATAGAGAAAAGACTGAAGGATCTGAAGGGGTTTGCAACCCCATGGGGAGAGCAACAATACCAACCAACCAGAGCTCCCAGGGTCTAAACCACCAGCCTGGCAGCACATAGGGAGGGACTCATGGCTTCAGCTGTATATGTAGGGGAGGATGTCCTTGTCAGGCATAGGTGGGAAAGGAGGGGAGTAAAGGCTGGATTCCCCAGTGTAGAGGAGTTCAAGGGCAGAGAGATGGGAGTGGGTAAGTGAATGGGGTGTAGAAGCAGAAGGTGGGAGGGGGATGGGCTGGGCGTTTCTGGGGAGGGGAATGGGGAAAGGGGATAACATCTGAAATGTAAACAAATAAAATATCCAATAAAATATAAATTGGATTTAAGGTCCCCTCCAAAACTTGAAACCCACACCTGACCCTGTTAAGAAAGCCAAGAACCTCAGACTATATAGGTCATGGGCCCTAGGGGAAAATCTAATATTACTATTCTGCTAAGTAAATATAGCAATAAAATGACTCAGAATGACATATTGCTATATCCATAGAAGAGTGCTTCATTCAACCCGCAAGAGAAGCTTCCTCTTGCTTAGATGACAACTAACACAGAGACCTACAATTAGACTGCATGTAGCATGTGAGACACTTAGGACACCTTTATCACATCTCTCCTGTAAAGGGTGTTTTCTGTTGTTTTAGGTCAACAGGAGAATTTAGTCTTCCTATAACAGCTCCTTAACATCAAAGTTTTCCATTATTAAATTAGTATTATGAAGTAATATGTATTGGTTATAGTGAAGAACCCAGCAGGGATCTACAGGTTACTACTAAAGTGCATATCTCACAACAGGGTCCACACTTGTCATGGTATAGTATGTGGTCTTCATTCACTATGGACAAGTAGCAAGGAGCCTACTTTTAGATAATATATATGCTTTATGTTGTCGTGAACTGCTTGTCTTTAAAAGCACTATTTTGCGTTTCCAATGCCAACAAGCTGAAAAATTATTCCTTCACATTCTTACTAGTATTTGGTATCTTAAATCATGGCCAGTCTAATAGCTATATAGGGGTACCTCAATTTTTGAATTTGAAATTCCTACAGATATCTAACGCTGAACAACTTTCTGTGTGTTGGTTTGGTATCTGAGTGTGTCCTCCAATGAAGTATTTTCAGCTCTTTTGACCTTTTATTTCTTGGTTGGCTGTTTGCTTACTGTTGAGTTTGAAAGCCTTGAATCATTTTGGATACCAGTACTTTACCAATTATATGTTTTACATTGTTTTCTCCAAGGCAGTCACATGACTTGTTATTTTCTTAATTCTCCTTTTTAATCCAACACATATGATCATATTTTTTTAAAACATGGTTTATACAGTCAACATTCATCCATATACAGCATCAAGATTCCATCTCTCTAATTAACAGTGACATGCTTCACTGCATCAGTGTACAAATAATATATAGAGATGTGTAGTTTTATATAGTCACATCACTGTATAGGAAGCTTTTATCCAAAATTATTCATAATATTGATTATTCCATCTCATTTACTTTAAAACAACTTTTTAGACAATGCAGTATACTCATTCAAACAGCATTATTTTTGTCCTTTTGTTAAAGTTCATTGGGTCTGTTTTATACTGCCAATATCCTCGTGCGTGGGGCCATCTACTAAAGCATGGTTGACCTGTCAGAGAGGCCACAGCCTTAAAGAAAATTGCCTCACCTGCTCTCAGTAGCTATGGTCTATAGTCCCTCAGGCAGAAATAGGACTTTTATAAGCTATAATGACTGACCTGGTAAGATATACTTACTGGTGCACTAGTGAAAAGAATGGGGGTAATCAACAACTTTCTGATTTGAATTTAAGGATTTACATCATCCTCCATATGAGAGAGCCCATACCTGGCACTGTTATTAGAAGTAAGAACCTGTGGCCAGATAGGTCATGATGCTCTACAGAGAAACCTACTGCTCTTAATCTGATGAACAGACATAGCATTAAACTAACTCCCAACGATCTATCGCTAGACCATAGATAGATTGGTGCATCTCTCAACCCTCATCAGAAAGGTTTCTTTTTGCAATATATGGCAACTAACACAGAGACTCATAACTGCTCAATGTGTGGCGAGTACAACTTTGCAATGCTCAGTTTCTGAAATTGATGTATCGATACTACATCCTCTCCTCCCAAGGGTCAAGATCATTGTAGAAGAGACCTAGAAAGAGGGTAAGTGGCAGAGGAGGTGGAAACTGTTGTCTGGACACAGCAAGGCAGCTGCTCTCATGAACTCACAGTAGCTGTAACAGTAACCCTGAGACAAGCTCAAGACAGAGAACATTTCAGCATAGGATGGAAAGGTGGGCATGAAAAACTTATATGATAAATTTAAACTTGGTTATTTCTTGTTCTCCGCTTATAAGAATGTGTGGTACTCAAATATGTGAGCCTTTCTGACCTTTGCTAATTCCCTTGGATCTCAACCGACTTCTGTAGTTGAAAATAAATTCCATCTCTATTCTGACAACTCACAAAATTTTCTAGCCAGACCTGTCTTGATGTCCAGAACCACATACACGATGCACATAAACACACAACAATTTCTACTGTATTTGCACATGTTTGTTCTATATATCCAACATTATTACAGGTCTTCTCTTATGACTTCACTATGCTTCCCCATACACACCTTTCCTCAGCTCATTTAATGGCCATGTCATCCACTTTCAGGCATCTTTTGGTAATTTCTCTCACAATCTACACTCATTTAGTGGACAGGTGTTGTTGGTTTTCCCTTCAAAGTGTTTCTAGCATCTAAGTAATTTCTCTCCATCTCCCATTATCTTTTAAATTTCCACCGAATCTCTCCTGTTTGTGCTACTTTAGTAGGCTCTAAATAAAGCTCTCTGCTTATATTCTTTCCCTACCCACTGACACACTTAAGGCAGGTCGCCAAAAACCTGGGATGACTCCAGTTCACTTAAGAATATAAATCACAAACTCTGACTTCTATTGTTGTTGTTATCGGGCCTTTCCGTATTTTCTAAATTTTCTTCAGCAGGGGTGTACTGTGAAACAGTAATCTCCTCCCCACAAATGTGTTCACTTTAAATACAGAATTAAATGCTGAGGTCAAGACTTTAAATGAAAAACTAAGCTTACTCAGAAACTTAAGTTCATAGGGAGCCGCTATGCAGAATTCTGAGTTAGATTGTAATGAAGAGAAACGCCTCAAGTCAAATTGAGAGGTAAGATTTCTTGGTTTCAGACTGAAATGTCTTCCTTAAATGTTATTACTCAG
The DNA here is from genome assembly GCA_030674055.1 of Rhabdomys pumilio. Classification (NCBI taxonomy): domain Eukaryota; kingdom Metazoa; phylum Chordata; class Mammalia; order Rodentia; family Muridae; genus Rhabdomys; species Rhabdomys pumilio. Next base: position 4,257,491 of record JANHMN010000001.1, read on the forward strand.
TATGTGCTGTGTGTAAAGTTAAAGAGATTAATCTGTACTACCCAAACTACATGCTCTACAAAAGTAATACATACAACCAGCCAATGAAAGTGTGTTCAATAAGACTGTCTCTTCTCAATATCTGGCACCTTTGGTTGAATCTCCTAGAAGCAAATGAACACAACAGAGTGTGTGGTTGCTCACTAAAGGTTCAAGACTGAGCTTGGGAAGTTGGCCAACAGAAGGGCGCAGAGTGGTCTGCTCCACCAGAAAGCATTTCACAGGACTGAGCCTGTGGGTCAGAGACCTGGCCTCCCTGGGAGGCTTCTGACAGGAATAGAAGCTCGGTGCGGGCAGGTCACCTCGGCATCTGGGTGGTGGATCCACTATCATGGGCGGCTTGGTCTCCTCGGTCTCACCGCGGGCTGCCAGACGTGGTAAAGCGGGAACCCACAGCCCCGCGCAGCCCGGTAAAGCTAGGTGCCCGCCCATCTGCCCCACCCCCCACAGAGCGTTGCCCGGGAAACGCCGCTTGCGCATGCTCACGCCATCCTAGCTTTCCAAGTCTCAGGACTCTTCCAGGGCCCCGGTGACGTGGCTCTCACGGCCGAGGCGGGGCGGGGAGCGGTTTCGGAGTGCGCATGCGTACTAAGTGGGCTCCCGGAAGTCGGCCATGGCGTCTCTCCGCGAAGTCACCCTGCGGAAACTGCGCAGATTTTCTGAGCTGAGAGGTACCGTGGCGGAACTGAGTTCTCTAGGCCCCTGCACGGAGGGCGCCTTCCCAAGGACCCCGCGCAGCTTCCTGTCCGGTGCCCCTTCCTGTCCGCCCCGTCCTGGCCAGGACAGGCAAACTTTCCCTTCTCCCCTCACTCTGTGTGAGCCTAAACTTAGATGTCAGGAAGGAGCAGTGAGAGAATTACTAACGGAAAGTTATACATGGCTTAGCTCGGTGGTAGAAGTCCCATTGCTTAGAGTCTGAAGTAGTCTTTACCATGTTTCTTCCCGTTTCCTAAGCCTCCTGCGTAACTTGAGTTTATTCCTATGTAAACCCCAATATGAAAGCAATCATGGCTTTAAGTGTAAGCTTGGGGTACTTGCCCTTCTCTGAACAGCAGTTTGGTAAAATTGGTAATTTGTGACTGCCTAAAATTGGATTTATATTTGGATACCAGAATGATTGGAATTATTAAATCCTACCTAACCTGTCTGTCTCAGTCTCTGTCTTTCCTCTCCATCCCTCATCCTCCCTCTCCCTTCTTTCCTCCCTCCTTATCTCAGTCCCTCCCCCCTTCTCCCTCCCTCCCTGTCTCTTTTTCCCCTCCCTCTCATTCTCTCTCAACTTGTTAAAACCCTATTAATTTTTTTGTTGGTAAAGAGGGCTCCACTGTTTCCTGAACGTGCCATTTGTCATTTAATGAGTACACCAGGAAGTTTAATCGTGGCGTTTGTGTAGTATTTTGACGGCTTATATGTTTAGTTTGCTCATCATAAGTCAATAAAAATATTAAAAGGTAGGACTGGGGTTGCAAGTCTGTACTGTCGTCTACTTGGGAAGTTGGGGCAGCAGGAACAAGGTTCAAGACCTACCTGGATTACACAGACAGATGATGACAATAGATGGATGGATGGATGGATGGAAGGAAGGAAGGAAGGAAGGAAGGAAGATAGAAAATAAATATGCGTTCAGGGCGAGTCTGTCAAGTAGTGTAAGGGTCCATGATTCACTGAGGAATGATTAACTGAAGAATGATATCCCATACTCAGTATGTAAACACAACAAGTGTTTTATTTTGCAGACGTCCAGCATGCTGGGGTCTCCTATTACCAAGATAGAGACCCAGAAGTGAGCGTGCAGGCCCAATTTAAAGCACATTAGAGGTTCTGGGGTAGGTGGGCTTTGTCTTACTCTGTCTCTGGTCAAGTGCAGTAGTGAGAATAGGGAGGAGTATAGAACAGGACTTCCATCTATAACTGAATGTAAACAATTGATTGAGGTAACTCACTACCTGTGGACCAGCCTGGCTCAACCCTCTCAGTAATAAGATACTAAATTAATTAAATAGAAAAATGAAGGATTGTGACTATAGCTCAGTGATAGAGCTGGCATGCATAGGGCTCTGTGGTTAGTTCCCAGTACAAGAAAAGAAAAAGGAAAAGAGAAAAGAAAAATTATAAGCAGCAATAACAAAGGACCACATTCTTAAGCAAAAATGTGTAAGGAGTAGATCCTTGGGTTGAAATTTCTCAGCCAGGGACATCAAGGGCCCTGATTCACAAAACTTGCTTTAAGATGCTAATGTTTGCTTGTTTGTTTTGTTGGTTGGTTGGTTGGTTGGTTGTATGTACCTCTTCTTATTTTGGAAGATGATAATGATTATCCTTTTGTCTGCCCCTCTTTTGAAATAGATTTTGTAAATGAGATTACTGATCATATTAAGGGAAATTTTCTTCCTATTTTTTCCAACAGGCAAACCCGTGACAGCTGGAGAATTCTGGGATGTGGTTGCAATAACAGCGGCCGATGAGAAGCAGGAGCTTTCTTACAAGCAGCAGTTGTCAGAGAAGCTGAAAAAAAAGGAATTGCCTCTTGGAGTTCAATACCATGTTTTTCCTGATCCTGCTGGGACCAAAATTGGTATACATTTCAGGAGAGCATTGATAAAGGGTTCTGAGCAAAGTAATGATTGAAAGATAGGTTTTCCTTGTTTATGGTTTAGAAACTGTTTATCTCCACACATGGCCCTTAAAAACTTTAAGATCTGAAACTTAACTCTTAAAATGATAAAAGTCCAAATAAAGGTTCTGAGCCACTGTGACTTAACAGGGAAACTTAAAAGAATTTTCGTGGCTTCAATACAGTTTACACTAGAATTTGCTGGAGGTTCTCTTAAGGTCTTTCCCAACTGAGTAGTTTCATGAAGTAGTTTGATGAAGAAAACAAATCAGGAAAGTGATGTATATACTTGGCCTCTTAGGACCGAGTTGTGGGATACAGATAAACTAGGGCCAGTTACTTAAAGTACTGTAGAATATTTACTTAAACCCTGGTAATTCAACTTTAACATCATTGCAAATAAATCAATTATATTTTACCTTTGATTCCTTAAGGAGAGAACTGCGAAGGATTTCTTCTGCTTTTTTATTGTTATTCATTAAAAGAAGGCCAACTTTCATCTCTTATTTACTTATTTATTTGTTATGTTTGTAAATAGTATGATTTTACAAAACTTTATCACTCAACTTGTGGCTCATAAGATTATAATTAATAAAGATAAAGCCTCTTCATGCCAGGAACAGGACATAAGTACACGGCACTGAAATTCTTCTGATTTTCCACTGTTGGTTTAATCCTCACAGGAGAAAGGTTTGCACCTGTATGACGTCTCTTCTATAGAGGAGAATTAGGCATACAATATGTTAGCAGTATTTGAAATATTTTGTACAACCAGGTCCTTACATTTAGAAAAAGAAAAGAACTCTAACTAGTGTGTTGGGGTGTGTCACATAGAAGAAGCCATTAGGCAAGTCATACGTTGACAACCCCGTATCAATTTACAGTCTCCAGTCACAGATGGTGTACCTTATCACCTCTTTCATGACCGTCCTTGAGACATTGTGAGCTGCTTCTCACTGTATTTCCTGACCAGCTGTTTGTTTGCTTATTCGCTGTAACTGATCAATTCTTCTGCCAATATCTTTTCAATCAGTCTACCTAGTATTGACAAAATTCATATCTTCAAAATAGTAACAAATTATATCACTGTAAGAAAATTTTTGTAGTTTTATCTGAAGCAAAATATGCTTTTGAATTGTTTTTAAGGCAATGGAGGATCAACACTTTGTTCCCTTCAGCGTCTGGAAAGTCTCTGTGGAGATAAGTGGAATTCTGTCAAGGTCCTGTTAATTCACTCTGGTAATTTATTGCTTGTTTATCTACATTTGCCCTTGAGTTTTCTACCTTTGACACCTTAGAAACTTGGTCTCCCTTGCAAATGATTTCCTTTATATTTTATTTTGTCTTAAAATTCAAAAATTGAATGTATTTTACTTTGGAAATAAACATTCATTTTTTTCTTTTGTTATGTGCAGTTTGTAAATAGTAGGATTTTCACAAAATTTATTCTTATCATAGATTATGGGCATCATCAACTTTTATTAATGTTTTATTTCACTTTTGTTTTACAAATAGAAAATTATTTTTTTTACAAAACTCATAAAAATGTGAACATTTCTCAGGAGCCTTGAGGGGATTTTTGTTGTGGAAGAAGATGGATGAAGGTGATGATGATGGTGATGGTGATGGTAATGGTGATGATTATGATTACACTTTTGTCAAAACTTTTGCCTTAAATGTTTGTCTGATTATTGAGAGCAAAAAAGCTACAATGCTTAACAAAAGAAAAGGTGACAAAAGTATGTGAAAGCATATAGAACATTTCAGGTGAGAAAAGTCAGAAGGACTGTGTCAGAAGTATAAATTTAATGCATATGACTATATGAAATCTTTGGTTGCATAGAAACTTCTGTTGTTTATCTTTTTAGTTCAGTGAGCTGGTGAAAATTTCACCAAGGCTTAGCATTAGTCTGGAACATATAATTTAGAATGTTTATATTCATAGCTTTAAAGATGCTTTCTGATTCTGAGTTGCATATACAGTAATATGACTCTTTGTACAGATGACATGAACAAAATACATCTAAGTCCTGCTTTCAAGAAAAAGTAAGAATATAAAACAATTCACTGTCTTGTAAAATAAAGGTTTATTATGAGTTTAGTAAAATTAATTAGGAAATAAATAACAATACATATAGTGGACTCTCTGAATCCTGGCATTCTATACACCTCTGCAGATTCAGGCAACCATGAACAGAAAGTATTTGAGGGGAAATAAAAATGTCTTTATACCAAGCATGTAGCCTTTTTATAATTCCTGGGATATCTCTGCATAGCCACTGTTTATATAAGCATTACATTGTATTAGATGACATAAATATATTTTTCAGCAAGATAGTGTGGGCTACATGCAAATACGGTGCCACTTCAGGGCAGGGAAGTCAGTGTCTATCTTGTGTCTATCTAGGGTTGTGAACCAGTCTCTACAGATGTGAGGAATAGCTGAAGATAATTCTTTCAGTGAAAACTTTACTATTGTCTGGTCTTGAGAAAAAGGAAACAATGAGAATTATTTTATCTCTTACATCTTAACAATGTATTTTATACAAAAGTACTTTAAATGTGTTGATTTCCTGATGCCCCAGAGGACTTTATTAAGTCCCCAGGTGGTGGGCGAAGCATGCCACTATGAGCATGGAGCATGCTACAGAAACCTTTATCCCACACACGTCTGCATTGCACTGTACAACTTTCTCTACATTAAAAAGATTCAGGACAGTTAAAGTGTCTGAGAGAGCAAGTTTCAGGGGTCGGAACATTATGTTGTTCATTTTGGAAGGAAAAAGCCAGTTAAATGAAAAGGTGGTATACTTTTTTAAAATGTACTGAAGTTGCCTTTACTTTAAGTATGTTTTGTAAGTTGAAGGCAGTGCCTCATGAAGTGGATGTGTAACAAAGCGGTAGCGTTTGAAACTGTTAAGCTGCTCTGGTCTTTTACACCGTTCTCTATGACGTACACGCCTAATATACAACTTTAATCATGTTTGGAATGCATGTCAGAAGTGTACATGAGAGATCAGATTTTAAATCTGGTCGTTTCGTTAGTTATACAGTTGATTCTGAACCCTGGCTCTCCAGACTTTGTGTGTCTTCAAACATTTCCTAACCTAGAGTCCTTAAAATCACATTACATCAGATTGCTGTAAGAGAAACACTTTTTGATTTTTTAAAATCTAGACTTCATAATTCTTCATAATTCTTAATCGTAATTCTATCCTGAATTTAAATATTAAATATCTTTAGATATTATAACCGGTACTACCAGATTTTGAAATTCTCTTAAAGAACATATTTTTAAATACTTTGCAAATTTTACAGGTGGCTACAGTCAACGCCTTCCCAATGCAAGTGCTTTAGGGAAGATCTTTACCGCCTTACCACTTGGTCAGCCCATTTATCAGATGTTGGAGTTAAAACTAGCCATGTACGTGGATTTCCCCTCACACATGAGGCCTGGAGTTTTGGTCACCTGTGCAGATGATATTGAACTCTACAGTGCTGGGGACTGTGAGTACATTGCCTTTGACCAGCCTGGCTTTACTGCCTTAGCCCATCCTTCCAGTCTGGCTGTAGGCACCACACATGGAGTATTTGTCTTGCAATCTGACAGTTCCTTACAACATGGCGACCTTGAGTACAGGCAATGCCACCGTTTCCTCCACAAGCCCACCATTGAAAATATGCATCACTTTAAAGCTGTATATAGACAAGGAAGCTTTGGTCAACAAGACATGCCTGGAGGTGACACTGCCTCTCTTCCTTTGCACACTGAGTATGTCTACACAGATAGCCTGTTTTACATTGATCACAAATCAGCCAAAAAGTTACTTGATTTCTATAAAAGTGAAGGCCCACTGAACTGTGAAATAGATGCCTATGGAGACTTTCTGCAGGCACTGGGGCCTGGAGCGACTGCAGAGTATACCACGAACACATCACATGTCACTGAAGAAGACTCCCAGTTGTTGGACATGAGGCAGAAAATATTCTGCCTCCTCAAAGGAACACCACTGAACGTTGTTGTTCTTAATAACTCCAGATTTTATCACATTGGAACAACACAAGAATATCTGCTTCATTTCACTTCAGATAGTACATTAAAGTCAGAGCTGGGCTTACAGTCCATAGCTTTCAGTGTCTCTCCAAGTGTTCCTGAGTGCTCCAGTGAAACAGCCTGTGTCATTCACAGTATACTGGGTTCAGGATGCTGTGTGGCCCCTGGCTCAGTTGTAGAGTATTCTAGATTGGGGCCTGAGGTGTCCATTGGGGAAAACTGCATTATCAGCAGTTGTGTCCTAGCAAAAGCTGTTGTGCCAGCACACTCTTTTTTATGTTCTTTAAGTGTGACGATAAATGGGCACGTAGAATATTCCACTATGGTGTTTGGCGTGCAAGACAATTTGAAAAACAGTGTTAAAACCCTGGAAGATATAAAGGCACTTCAGTTCTTCGGAGTCTGTTTTCTGTCTTGTTTAGACATTTGGAACCTTAAAGCTACAGAGAAACTTTTCTCTGGAAATAAGATGAACCTGAGCCTGTGGACTGCACGCATTTTTCCTGTCTGTTCTTCTCTGAGTGAGTCGATTACAGCATCCCTTGGGATGTTAAACGCTGTAAGGAGCCATTCACCATTCAGCTTAAGCAACTTTAAGCTGCTGTCCATCCAGGAAATGCTTGTCTACAAAGATGTTCAAGACATGCTAGCTTATAGGGAACAAATTTTTCTAGAAATTAGTTCAAATAAAAAACAATCTAATTTAGAGAAATCTTAAATTGAATATAATTAGCCTGTGAACAAGATTGCAAATGAAGACATTTTTTATAGACCTCTGACTTTATTGTTTGTTTTAGTAAATCAATATAATAAAAATTACATTAGTATAAGTGTTGTAGCTTGGTAATAAAAAAGGTACAGCTGATCACTTCTGTCGGAAGGACATTCTGGGACTAATGTCAGGAAAGTGATGCTGTTTTAGATGTTTGCACCATCTTAATTTTGTTTTTTGGTAAAGATCCATTTATGGGGCACTGTTTCATTCCCAAAATAAATACTTCTGTTTTATAGGATGATTCTCTAAACATAACTTTAGAGTTTTTCTATTTTCTTTTGAAATTTGGACCAATAAAGTTCTAGGTGATATTGAAAATTGTATTACTTTACTTCTCACAGTGAGACAACACTTAGCAAAATATTGTTATAAATTCTTAAAAGAAATGTCATTATTTGAGGTTTTCTTTCGAGATTTTGTTCTAGTTTTATGTATAAGTGTGTTACCTCCATGTATGTTTGTGTACCACATGCTTGCAGTGCCTATCGAGGCTAGAACAGATGTTCTCATCCTGTGGGTTTTGACCCTTTTGGGTATCAAAAAATCCTTTGAGGGGTAACTAAGACCATTGGAATATAGAATATTTATATTATAATTCATAACAGTAGGAAAATTACAGTTAAAATATAGCAACAAAAATAATTTTATGGTTGGGGTCACCACAGCATGAGGAACTGTTTTTATAGGATGGCAGCATCAGGAAGGTTGAGAACCACTGGCCTAGAAGAAAGCATTGGATGTCTTGGAACCAGAGTTATAGATGGTGAGGACCCCCATATTGCTTCTGTAAGTCAACCTTAGTCCTATGAAAGTGCTATAAAATGATGTTTGTGCCTCACTAATCTTGCCAAAATGATATAAAAGTATGTGTGTATTATTTTGTTCTTATACATATAAAACATGTTGTCATACCTTATAAACTATGTCTACTGATATATTACACTGGAAAATATGTACACACAGAACTCAGTTGTCTGCTCAGGAGGTGGTAGGAATAGTTGAGAGCCAGTGCTCACTCTCTGTGGACATTACTTAATCCTCTCCTAATTAATCATTCAGGAAATCTCTTGACTGTGGACATTTGCCTGGCATCATTTTATATCCATAGTGGGAGTGATGCTGTGGACAAACGGCCCAAAGAGAGGAAATTCAAATAGGAAATCTGAGGGCATACTCAGACCATACCAACTTCAGGGAATTCCTCGTTATATATGTCTATTTTGAAATAAACACATTAGTGGAACATTGAGGTTAAACTTTAATAGACAAGACTTACCATACTTGTATTTAAAATACCTTAAATAAACTGTAATGTCTGCTGTGACAAATATGTAAGTTTTCATAAAAATATATAATAAACGATATCTATTAAAACCCCTCTTTATTATTTATATATGAATATGTGTATATGTCTTTTTGAGGTGCTAGACAATAAAGCAATGGATGTGTGATACTATTTGACAATTATTGACTTACAGAGATTTCAAAGGATGTTGAATGTTATTAAATGTTCAAGACTCAAGTCTTGTCAAGGATTAGAATTATGATTTCATGTTCCAAGAAAAAAAAAAACGTTGATAAAGAGTACCATCACTTCCTTTCATACTTGATATTTTTTGTATTATAGATCTCTTATAGGTGCATTTACAAAAATTTTATCATTGCTCTCTGCATATATACATAAAGGAACAAATAACATACAATATACAGATATAATCAAGACATTTCAACATTTTAGAGTCAAGCTCTTACTCAGAAATCAACTTACATTCATTGGTGACTTCAAAAGTGTTGATAAGGCTGCAGTTTACATTTTTCTTTATTCTTGAGAACCCCATACATGTATACAATGAATATAATTCTGTCTGTCCCTCATCCCTCCAACTTTCCAATATACCCTCAACATATGTCCCAGTATTGTGTCTTTTAATTTTTAACTAAGTCCAGTTAGTGCTTATCACGTGTACATGGTTGTGGGGTCATCTACTGGAACACATCAATCAGTAGTCACATCCTCAAAAACAGAATACTTCCCCTTCCTCTAGAAACTGTTAACCCCAATTTACTCGCTGAAAAAGAGTGGGTTCTAGATACTATCTATGTTCTCTGAGAGATTTTGCCTATCTTGATCCTGTGCAGGAAATCCCAAGTGCTATGAGCTCATGACAGTGATAGGCGTGCCAAGACTAGAAGACAGCATTTCTCTCCCGTCTTTCTGCTCTTATATTTTCCACAGCCCGTTCTTGGATGCTTCTGAGCCTTGGTGGGAAGGGGTTGATAGAAATGTCCAATTTAGACGTGAGTACTTGTTCTTTTGTTTTCAGCACCTTGACTAGATACGCATCTCCTTCCCACTTATCAATATGACAGCAAAACGGTGTTACATTCTGGTTTTCCTCACACTGGTCTAAATACATGAAAATTTCTGATTGCACACTTCTAGCAATAAAAGGACAAGTTACCACAGTATGATTGGAAAGCATCAGTTCTGCTCCTGGCAAAGTTATCTTTTATCTACAATGTGCAAAAGAAACAAAACATAGCATGTGGCCAATTTGACAGTAGTTTGGCTAACCACCATTTCAAGCCAGGGCAGAATTTATGGTAAAGGAATAATAAAATCTGCAGATCCTATACTGCATTGATATTGCAAAATTAGAACCAAAGGAGAAGGATTGTGAAGAATAACTAGCACCATCCATGTGTAGACCCTTGTTGACACCCACACCTAAAGCTGTCAGTCAAAAGGCACCACTGTACATGCAGTGGTTAACACTGTTTCCTCTAGGCTGTTTGGGTCAGTGCTCTACGGTTTAGAAGCCGCCAGGTGCAAAAATCTCTAAGTCACTTAACATGAATATTAGCGTTCAAACAGCACCTTTCCAATTGCAGTAGCCTGCTGCAATTTCTCTCTTCATGTCTTTCTTGGCCATGTGTGCTGTGATTATTCTTTAACTGTGATTTGGTGCAGTTCTGAGGCAATCTAATTTTTTAAATAAGCCACATAGTCCAGTTTGTGCTGCTCCTGTGTGTCTGGTCTTGGACCATCCTCTAGAACACACCCCAGAGCCTTCTGTACTTTCAGATGCTGTGTTCCTGGTCAGTTTGCTGAATCTCCAGACTCCTTCAAAGCTTTCAGAATCTTCACTGCAAGAAATATCTTGTGAATTAGTAGCATATGTACAGAATATATATTTTTTATTATTCAATAGTGTCCACTCTTCTTCAGAATGTTTGGGTAGTCCTGGTTAGTTTTAATTTATCATTATCTTGCCCAGAAAATAATTAAAGATGTAAATCTTGAGGCAAAAATATATTAAAACACAGCTATGTTGAATCAACTGCTATTTTTTTGGTGGTAGAGGAATGCTGCATAGCTCAATGAACTTTTACCTGACTGGTTTTCATCCTATTGCTTGTAGCCTTGGGGTTTGGAAAAGTAAAATATAGCCACAAATATAGTGTTTTCAGAGCAGTTTCAAAGTAGTCAGTAAAAATTCGAAAACTACAAAATATAATTATGATTATTGGGGGCCTGATTACTGTTTCCAGTACACTGCCAGACTAGTAAAGTCATAAATTATAAATTATCTAACTCCACATATCTACAATCAACTTTATTAAAGTTTAAGGTGAAATTATCATTGGTTAAAGTTGGTCAAACTTCTAAAGAACTCAAATCTATTTCAATGAAGAGCTTGTAGCAGAAGCTGTCCTTTGAAGAAGGAGGGAGAAAAGCAGCTTTAATGACTTTTTCCTCTCTTGTTACAACTAGTACCCAACACATACACACACACACACACACACACACACACTGTATACCATGAGTTCAACAAAAGAAGTTCTAACTTGTGAAGAGTCACACAGACTTCTTCATCCTGTCTCTAGACTGCACCCATGCTGTGATATATTCTATGCAAGCCTGAGGGCTTGAGTTCGATCCTCTGAAGCCATGGTGAAAGAAGAGGACTTATTCCCACAAGTTGTCCTCTGACCTCTAAACATGCTGTAAAACACATAACTGCATATACCACACACACACACACACACACACACACACACACACACAAAACCACTTATCAAATTGTAGATTAAGATAAGTACTTGTCTGCACCATTTCCCTCCCTCTCTTACTGGAAAAAAAAATCAAATAAAAAAATTTAAATAGAAAGCTGGTCTCTGTGCAATACTGATTCCAATGGGCTTTTCAATTTATATAACTGACACAAACATCCACAGAATTGCTCAAGGCAAAATTCCAGGCTTCTCCCATGACTGACATACATTTCTTCAGCTATTTCATATAATTCTTCAGGCAGTCTACTTTATATTGAAGTCACAACCAGACTCCAACCACTTTTCTCTATTACTGAGCTGTGAATGCTACCAAATCTAATCATATAGTCCTTTTTATAAGTAGCATGATCCCTTCAACACAATAAACTTATTGTGTGTTTATAATTGTACATGAAGACAAAGTCATAGAGACTGCAAAAGGAAATATTGTAAAACATGGGCACTGAGTTGTATTGGACACTGCCTTTAACTCCCACTCACCTCTGTTGAGAGTGCCTTTAAGGATGAGAGTCATACCAGTGGTTTTTGTCATACATGTGTGTGCCTGATGATGGTCTGAAACCTCTTCCCCATTTACATTGGGTTTTTGTGTGTGTATGCTAGCTAGAACTTTGTTAGTGTTAGGGCCTAGGTTAAATATTAAGGCCTATGTAAAATGTTAAGGCCTAGGTAACAGTTACCTGGCTAGCCTTCCAGTATAAGGAAACTTTCTCCTATTTTCCTGTTGAAAGTAGAAAACTTTCTAATGCCAAGATTGATTATATATTCTGTTATGTTCTGTGCCCTTGGAAAACAATCATGATAGAAGTCAGAACTGTTTTGTATAGTTACCCATAATAAGCTTGGACCTGAACCAACCAGCCAACAGCACTTCCTGTACCTGAGTATAAACTTCTATGTGTGGACCCCAACATAAGACAGACACCTGCTCCAATATAAGAAACTATTTGGAATAAGACTTCCGTTTTGAGTAGTGGTCAAGTAAAGTTTAACTTTCCAAGACCTCTCTGGGAACTGACATCCAACTTGGCAAAAAGTGACATGTATGTGGGTAACTGGCAGCCTGGTTGCCAAGTTATGACATGTATGTTAGGCAAGTCGCATCCAGGTAGACAAGTTAGAGTATGAATATTAGACAAGGCAAATCCCCTGCCACAGTTGAATACCCCAACCAATGAGAGCAAAATATGTGTACAACAAAGACATGTTCTAAAGAAATCCCCCTATCCCTAAATCTTGATTGGTGGAATAACTTGGTACAGACGTTTGTGGATTTGGGGCTTAAAAGCCCTGTAGGATTTTAACTCAGGGTCATGGTTCAGTTCCCTAATCTGGACCATGGCCCTGGTCAATTAGTCCTAGGGCATATGCACAATAAACTACCATTGTCTAACTGAGATCAGTGTTCTTGTTGCTTATGAGGATTCCCAGACCCCAACAGTTAGATACAGGAAACATTACCTTAGACGATATTAAATTCCAGGGATATAGAGGAATTTTAATGCAGCAATATGGATGATCACATCCAAAGTCCTTCTAGGTCTGTGTAATCCTGCTTGAATGCAGACATGCTACACACTTTTATTCTGCCTGGCTGAAATACAGACACACCCTTAGTATATACGTTTAGTCCAAAACGATGTCTAATTGAGGGATAGACAGCCTGATGAATCAGAGAAAGGTTTTACAGAATGAGTCAGAGATAGGATTTGTTCAACTCTCAGGAGAACAGCTACTTAAGAGCAGCACAGAGACAGTGGAGTGAACCTCAGTTGAGTGGAATTCAGTTCATTGCTGTACACTCAGCGTAGTTCAGACAGTTGAGTTCAGGTAAGAGGAGTCAGTGCAGTGTGAGTAGTGCAGTGAGTGCACTACAGTGGAGTTGAGATCATTAGCAAATCCATGCATTTCAGTACAGGTCAGCAAGAGGCAGTTGAAGCCAGAGAATAAGAAGCAGCCAGAAGATTAGAAGGAATTGCCTGCCAGTTATTTTTATAGCAAGCAGAGCAATTCCGAGAGAAGGTAAGAGAAGCAAGACTGAATCAGTCAGCTTGGAGATGAGTGTGATCAAGAACACCTAAGTTGAACCAGCCAGCCAGAGTTGAGAAAGAATTGTTCAAAGGGTGAGTTTATTCAGCAGTAAGTCTTGGATATGACAATTATATCTGACGAATAAAAGTTACTTTTACAAAGGATGTCAAGATCTCCCAAATGTCTGAAATTCTTGGATATATCATAACACACACACACACACACACACACACACACACACACACACACACACACGACACACACGTCATAGATATAAACACTTTTATTTTTAATGAATTGGCTCTTCAGAGACTTGGCAAGTGGTTCTTTCACAGTTGTGTGACTCTTCTGTGTATTGCTGAGTTTGTAAATCTGAGACAGTTTTTCGTACCTGTTGTACACTTCATTCTCCTAATAAGATAAAACATCTTTACATAATAACATATTCAGCAAATTGCATAGAATAATTAGAGCTACAGAGGAAAACAGTAGTAGATAAAAGGCTATGCACCAGCACAAACAGCACGTAACTAATAATTGTTCATCTTCTTCATTATAAAGAGTATATTCACTTGTTGGTTTTTGTAATCTAATCCTTTTTCTTTGACAATTTTTCCCTTTCTTCTGTTGGCCAGTACTCATAACTAAACATGAGCACATTTAATAACATCTCTTGGGAGCTAAATTGTTCTGATACTAATAGATTCCCCCTTTGTCTCTTACTTTAGGCCATTGATTGTCAACCCCTTTGTGATTGCATATCAGATAATTACATTACAATTTATAACAGTAGCAAAATTATAGCCAGCAAGTAACAGTGAGATAATCTTATGGCTGGTGGGCACCGCAACATGAGGAGCTGTACTAAAAGGTCACAGGTTTAGAAATGTGAAGAACTCCTGCTTTAGCTTAATGTCACACATCTATACTGGAAGGGACACTCAATGGAACCAAGGGCTTTTCATTACCAAGATGCCCTCTCCTCATGTGCAGATCCCTGCTCACAGATGGTGTTTAACCCGAAGTCTTGTAAGTGAGATACACTAGTGCAAAATATGCTCCTGTGGTCGTCATTTCATTGCTCCCATCATCGCTGTGAACTCTTTCTAGGTAACAATCTGTTTACTGGAGGATGATAACCCCTGTGGAGACAAGAAGGACCTTCCTTAAGCTAAACTGAATGGATACTTTTGGTAGTAAGAATCATGTGGAAAGAATTTTAGACAATAAAAACTATGAAAGCTTATTTTGATCAACTGTGTCTAAGACATTGGAGTAAGAAATGCCACCGGGCTGAAATGTCCCAAGTACAAAATGTTACAGTGTGACTTCAGAGACTACACCTTCTGAAATCGGTTCTACAGATACAGCACCTGCTGTTTTCTTCCATGTCTTCTTACCATAATTCTTGAAATCATAATTACCATGATTCTTGGAATCATAAGTCACAATGTACTCTTCTATAAATTGTCTTGCTCATTTTTTATATTAGTAACAAAAAGGTAATTAACACAGCCCACCCTTACAGAACCACAGGTATTCTGAACTTCTCTGAGCTTCCTAGTACTGTCCTTGATCATCATATCTTCATGCATTTGTCTTAACTGGTTGCTGCTGCTGCTGCTGCTGCTGTTGCTGCTGCTGCTGCTGCTGCTCCTCTTCCTCCTCCTCCTCTTCCTTCTCCTCCTCCTCTTCCTTCTCCTCCTCCTCTTCCTTCTCCTCCTCCTCTTCCTCCTTCTCTTACTCCTTCTACTTCTTCTCCTCTACCATCATTCTACAGGCGATTCCAGGGTAGGACATACCACTGAATATTTACCAAGGTCATTAGTCATCCACTGAAGTCTCTAAAACTAGATTTCTCCCCATCATGTTTACCTGGTATCACATAAAGGCAACAGAAAGGGACTTATATATTCACAATCATCTTAAGGCATTTGCATTTACATGTATGTGCTAGCATTTTTCTCATCTGTATTTATAGGTATCAATGTATAAGTCAGTATTGAAATATAATTTTATGAACTGTGAACATGCACAATTGCATTTCATTTATTCCCAGTAATTCCTCACAAGTAGAGTGAGGAAGCCAGCTTTATGTTTGTCCTAGATTCTGAAAGGAAAACCAATGGTATTTCAAGAACTTTGTCAAGGAGTAGAATTTATTGAATTCTAGGATAAAAATTTTTGAGTCTCCATATGCTATCTTGCACCGAATTCACTATGTAGACAAGGCTGACCTTGAAGCTAAAGAGATCTGCCTCCTGCTCTACCACAGGTAATAGAATTAAGGTTGTGTGCCATTATGCCTGACTCCTGAAATAGCTTTAATATAAGGAATACTCACGCAATGTGTCTGGAGGACAATTTACCAAACTTTTCCTAAGAGGCTCTTGTTTTATGTAAGACAAAAATATACAATCACTACAGGCCAGGATTCTTGAAAACTTGTGTCTGGGATATATTTGTAACTATTAGAAAGCAACACAGTTTTTAAGGACTGCCCTCAGAATTACACCACACACAATACTGAGTAGGACTGCCCATAGAGAAATGGAGATGGAACAAGAGTCCTGCTTCACAGGTCACAGCAGGGAGTCCTGCTACAAGACTGAACCGCAAGGGCACGTGGGGAAGGGGTACACTGGGTGAGGGAACTCTTTGTGGCTGAGGCTCTCTGGTCAGGGTTCACAGCTGAAGATCATCTCCCCATAGCACTGCAGTAGCTAAGATCACTTTCACTGCGGAAGGATACAGGTACCATGTCACTGTCCACCCTAACTTACCAGGCCCAGTCACATTCTACAATGGTTTCATGTTGAGGTATATTCTAAAAATACCAGCTGAACAGTGATGAATCATGGTAATCCTTTAATATCTTCCCCATGTTAGTGGACTTGGTCCGCAATTACATAGAAGGACTCATACTTCAGTAAATGTCAATCACTGACTTAGAGAAGCAATATTTTATAATACTGTCACAAATCTACACAATAATCCCTAGTTCCAGATTCCACTTTCTACTATCTGAAAAAGCTAAAATATTCATAAATGCACATGGAGCCAGATGGCTTTCCACTAAAGATGCAATTTGAATGATCTCTTTACATTATTTATTTGAAGAACTGAACAAAATACACCGTCATCATGGTACAGACTGCTAATAAGTTTGTTGAAGAAAGGAACCAAGGAATAACAGGTGTCCAGTGATAACTGTATTTTAAACTGAACCTTGATTTCACATGTATCTGTGAATCACAGTAAAACCAATGTAGTTACTTTTATTGGTCCTTGAAATATTCAAAATATGAAATAAGCTGTTTGAGAGAGACAAGACAAACTTTTCAGAAACTTTAATTTTATTTAAGTTTTTCATAATTAAAATTAAATTTTAATTTTTAAATAATTTTATTGAGTCTCTAAATTTTCACATATATAGCAAAGGAAAAAGCCATTATTATTGGATTGACAGTTTTATAGAACGTACATTTTTTCTTTTCCAGGCTGAAATTACACATGGAATCTGAAACAAACATGTAATCCCCTCATTGATGGTAGTTCTGTGGACATGATCTGCTAAAGCAGAATGATAATTTCTGTTTTTAACTCACAAGGTTTTGTTCTTATGTGCATGTGTGTGTGTATACACAAGTGTGTTTGGAGCCAGTGAACAATTCCAGGAACATCTGTACCTCTGTAAGCCAGTGTCTCACCTTTAGCCTAGAGCTCTTTGGTTATCACCAGGCTGGCTGGTCAGCAGACCCCAGGGCATCTGCTATCTCCCTTCCCAGTGCTGAGACTCTGAAATCACAAAAGGCCTCTGATTGAACCTTTATATAACAATGTTGGGAATCAGCCTCAGGTGTTTGTGTATTTTAGGAGAGCACACTGCTGCCTGAGCGATCTGCAGGTGCCTGAAGTTTCCATGTACAGCTGCTGTGTCTTCTTTAGATTTCCCCTTTCCATGTACATATACATCTGTTCCACATACACCACACATACATACACACACACACGCACACACGCATGCACACA
Source organism: Rhabdomys pumilio (assembly GCA_030674055.1). NCBI lineage: Eukaryota > Metazoa > Chordata > Mammalia > Rodentia > Muridae > Rhabdomys > Rhabdomys pumilio. The sequence goes on from JANHMN010000001.1 coordinate 4,275,113, forward strand.
CACACACACACACACACACACACACACACACACACACCTTAAGTCTTTTTAAACCTGTGATTAACCACCACTGTGTTATAAACTTCTCTGGAGAGTTCTATGGTCAGAAGTCAGCATTTGTTTGGTTGTGCTACTCAGCTTCTGGAATCATTTCTCCAATGTCTGGTTGTTCATACAGGTATATTACCCTTGGTTAATCATGTTCTAGAACTTCTGTATAGCCCAAGAAACATGAAAAAGTCTCAGAGTTTTTTGTATTTTCTTGTAGCTGGAAACTGGAGAGGCAGGCATGGCTCCTTGGTAACAAACTTAGAGTAATCTAAACCTGGTCTGCTTGTTCACCCACCATGTACTTCAGACCTGGGGAGAATCTGTAACGACCATAATTATACCAATGAATTTTCAGAGACCTTGATTTACTTTGTCTTTCTTTATCTGTCTCTGTACCAGGGCTGCTTGCTCCACTGTACATGTTGATTAGAATAAAGGCTAACAGGCTAACTTCTTAGGGATCTCTGCTTGAGACGTATTCTTCTGGAGCTCAATTGAATATGTAAAAATTGTCCTCTGAGAATCCACTAACCCCGAGTTTTATGTGCTCTCTGATTTCTCAAACTGGAAGTCCTAAGTGGATTTTGGAGAAGCCCTAGAACAAAGACCCAGTCCACACTATACACACATTCCCGATTCTGACTTCATCCTGTCATGGTTTGTATATGAAACTGAACTGTTTTAGTTTTTCTCTGTGACCACATTGGGTTTTATAGTTTACACAGTGTGACAAATACCCATTCCAACCATTTTAAATATCAAGCTATTGCTGTGTTGATTAGTTATTTTGTTTCCTACTGATGCAATATTTTTGTTAATGGAGAAGATTTTGAAAAAAGAAGTTGTGTCACTGACTACAGGAATTTTATGAACATGAAATACAATGACCTAAAATGCTACATATTTGAATTGGAATAAAGAAGAGGGTCAAGGGGCTGGAGAGATGGCTCCACGGGTAAGAGCTAAGAGTGCTGAGTGCTCTTCCATAGGTCCCGAGTCCAATTCCCAGCAGCCACTTGGTGGTCCACAACTATCTATAATGGGATCTGATGCCCTCTTCTGGTAAATCTGAAGACAGGGACAGTGAACTCACGTATATAAACTAAGTACATTTTAAGAAAAAAGAAAAAGAAAGAAAATAGTCAAAATAAAACTACAGCACCCCCCTACCTCAGTCAGTGTAAATTTAAATGTATCACAGATTAGACAGCCCGTCACCATGACACCTGGGGGATGGAGATACAACACTTTAAATCTTCTCCAGAGGAAGTCAAAGCAGCATATAAAGAGAGAAATTGTGTTCAAAATACAGTTTTTGGACTAAAAATTGAATTTATACAACTTTTTCAAGAGCAAGGTCATATAAAATAGATAAATTGGATGAACACTGATACAGACTTTGACTTCAAAATCAAATACGTTTCAAATATTAATTATCTGTCAGTCTTTGATAGACACAGGGATATTCCATCATTCTTCCACAGTCTTGATAAGACAGAAAAATGCACCAATGTGACTAGAAATACACAATAAAGTAAGGGGGTGTCAGCAAAGTAGTCAGCTGCAATCACTAGCAAAGACATGTTTAGAGGATTCCATGGAACTGACCTAAAGGAAAGATAAAAATAGCTCTGGTCTTGTATTTGGGTGGGAAGATGAAGAGGGTAGATTCGGGTCACCACAAACTCCATATTGAACTACGTAGAACTGAATGTAGGCAGGGCTAGAAAAAATTCACAAAGGCATAACAAGTATTGACTAGATTCTTGAATATTTACTCTGACCTGAAATTTAAATTTCAAAACTTTAATTTTCAAAAGTGTATTTTTATATCCTCATTTAAGAACGATGTCTGTGGGCTAGAGAGATGGCTCAACGGTTAAGAGCACTGTCTGTTCTTCCAGAGGTCTTGAGTTCAATTCCCACATGTTGACTCACAACCATCTGTAGTGGGATCTGATGCCCTCTTCTGGTGTGTCTGAGGACAGCTATAGTGTCCTCATACACATAAAATAAATAGTTAAATCTTTAATTTTTTTTAAAAAGAACAATGCCTAGGAAATGTTCTGTTTGAATGTAAATATCATCTCTTGTCTATACAAGAATCTCTCATGCATATGGAGCTAAAGGTTATAGGGGTAGATTTTCCTATGCAGATGAACTTTTGATTCAGATACGGAACTGCAGAGCTACTCTTGTGTCCATCTGCGTTTGTGTAGTTGGCTTCTCCACAAAAAATATCTTGTCATGGCTCTTAGAAATAACATCTCAGTAATCAAAGTATTTACTTAAACTTGGATTTGATAGTGTACGTGTCAACTATTAGCTACAAAAATGAAATTGTCTTCAAAGCTTTTCAATGAATATAAATGAACTATACTTCTCCTAGCCAAGCAAGAGGTTCAGCAGGGAAAGTATCTAAATTGACAATCATCTAGCTCTATCCCTAGCACCACGACGAACTCACTACCATCCACACGAGCATCACTGTGAGCTCACTACCATCCACATGAGCATAACCATGAGCTCACTACAGTCCACATGAGCATCACCATGAGCTCTCTGTGAGCTCACTACCGTCCATGTGAGCATCACCGTGAGCTCACTACAGTCCACATGAGCATCACCATGAGCTCACTACAGTCCACATGAGTACCACCTTGAGCTCTCCGTGAGCTCACTACAGTCCACATGAGCATCACCATGAGCTCACTACAGTCCACATGAGTACCACCTTGAACTCTCCATGAGCTCACAACTATCCATGTGAGCATCACTGTGAACTCACTACAGTCCACATGAGCACCACCTTGAGCTCACTACAGTCCACATGAGACTTAAAGTAAAGAGAAATAAACTCTGCCTACACCAGGTGATATGTTGAGGTGATTTCATCAAAGTCGTTCAATGATATTTTAAAAAATGAATGAAAAAAATTTCAAATGTTTAAAACTATGCTGTCTGCCAACTATGCTGTCTAGGAACTTCTAATGAGATTATTTAAAGCACATCTAAAAAAAATAAATAAAACATGTACGAGACCCCTGTGGCCAAAATAGATCTCTCCTGAACAATATGGCTATTCCCAATAAAAATGTTCTCCCTTTCATGAGACATCTCAAAGATAATCCCAACAGACTTAAGTAAGAAAACACTTAATTATATTTTCTTCTTTGAAAGTTACGATGCCTCTCTTTAAAGCCACTCGTCTTCCTCAGTGTGCCAGGAATTCACATGTAATTTACATGTTCCTCACATTCATCAAAAACTGGCTTCTGCCCTCCAGTCCTTCTCCCCCATAGCCATGGTCTTTTTTGGCTCTTCTGGGATGTTTTGGCTTAATGGTTTCTCCTCTTAAAACTTATTACCTTTTATGCTCATATTTCATACCATCGCTGCCACTTTATGTATAATTTCTCTGTCATTTGGTATTTATGACTTTGCCTAACTTAGCCTCATCAATTTTTACTCTCAAGAATAAAAAAAAAAAATCTAAGATGAAATTTAAATTGCTTTGGTCCCTTACGTTTTGTTTAATTTGTTTTACTGTGTAGAGCAATAATGGAGATTTTAATGAACATGGTCTTAATAATTTCTCTGAATCCTCTGAAGTGATATAATGATCTAAATAGTGTCCAAGCTCTCGATTTATCATATGTTGGAGATTAAATAGGTTATCTTAAAGTTCTTTTTCCTCTAAGATTATTTAAAACTTCAGATGCAACAAGACATATTTCTGTGATTCTGCTTCTATTACCATCCCAGCTTAACTCCTTCCCCCTTTTAAACTGCACAGCATGCACGCTTTTCTCACCAGCCATCACTATTATAGAGGAAGTTAGGTGCTCAAACCACATTCCGTTCTGCTCAAGTTCTGCCGGCCATGGCTGTGCCTTACATCTCTTATGGGCAAACTGTACAAAGCACGTTCTTTGAAACTTTGCTTTGTTTATTCCTAATTCAGTTCGTTGTAAGTACAAAGACTCTCACGTTGATGAGCAATGTTAGGACCTGAGGGTGCCAGTGACGCAGATCAACTGGTAAAGGTGCTTGCTATACAAACCTGACAATCCGAGTGTGACCCTCACAACCCACAAAAATCTGAATTTGAAAAAAGCCAGTTGCTGACCCTACCCATCATTGGATACAGTGAGATAGGGAAAGCTGGCCCCACCCAGATACCACAGTAGAGCTGGCCCTGGCAGCAAGGGTGTGGGAGAGCTGCCCCTGCAATTCCTCTGCTGTGGGGTGGCACACATGGCCCATCCATCACACATGCCTCTGACAGTTCGGAAACCTGCTCACAGGGTCATGAGATCAGGAGACCTAGCCCTGCCCCTCACTAGCTCCACTCAGGAGAGTGGGCCCTGGACCTGACCTGGAAAGCATAGCAGAGATGACCTTTGTCAAGGGGGAGCAAGTAAGTCTGTCCCAAGGACAAAGTGAGGGAGAGCTGACCCCACTCCTCATCTGGCATGAGGTAGCATGGGTACAGGGGTGATTCCTGCCCACTTCACCATCTCCAATAGCTGACCCTGAGGTCATGAGAGCAGCAGAGCTAGCTCTTGCCCCTCACTGGCTGTAGAACTCAAAAGAGGGGACACTGCTCCTCACCTGGCAACACAGTGGAACTGAGTCTGATGGCAAAGGCTCAGATGAACCAGTCCTGAGGGTGTGAGAGTGAGAGAGCTGGCCCAGCCCCTCACAGAGTGAAAGACTTGGAGTGGGCCTCAAACCTTGAAATGAATCAAAATAAACAACGCAAAGTTTCAAAGAAAGTACTTGACATACACAGCTTCCATGATGAAGTATCTTCTATGCTCTTGGCTGGTTGATTGTTTTCTTGGTTGTGTGTTTTATATGGGGTGGATGTTTCATCATGAAAGACAGAAATGAAGGGACTGGGAGATGAGCAGCACTCGGGTATGTGGTATGAAACTCACAAACAATTAATAAGAAAGTTTAAAAGAAATTAAAAAGAGAGAGAGAGAGGGAGAAAGAAAGAAAGAAAGAAAGAAAGAAAGAAAGAAAGAAAGAAAGGAAGAAAGAAAGGAAGAAAGTCAGTTGCAAAGCTCACAGTCCAGTTAGTTTGGAGCTCTGATCAGCAAGAATAGACTATGAGCTAGCATGAACACACAGTGCAGCAGCAATCCTGACTCAAGGCAGTTGCAAGTCCCTTGTTCTGGAGGGTATCCCACGATGATCTCCCAGCTGGGGACAGGGTAAGAGCAGGGAGGGTTCACTACTGTCTCCAAGCTGCCTCTGGCCTGCCTGCGTCTCCACTGTCTGTAGGTCTCTGGCCAGCCTAATGCAGGAGGTCGGGATCCAAAGACACAGAATGCAAGCAGAAGGGGAGATTGCCTGCCCTCAGTGCTGACTCTGCTCTCTAGCTGCTGCTGTCACTGACCGGTCTCTCCCAGGTGCTGCACCTGTCTCTCCACGCTCAGCCAGTCCAGGCCAAGGCTGGACCTATAAGAAGCCAGCTGGCTGGCAAGGAGGTAGCTTGGTGTCTCAGGCAGGTTCTGGGAGAGCAGATCTCTCCCCAAGTGTTACAGCTCTTGTGACAGAAACTCTCAGACACCAGGATGATTCTTGAGTACCTTACTTCCCCTAAATAGAGCCCTTATATACAGTTTCAGGGTGGGTTAGGGTCTGGCAGCAGATAATGCCTATTGGCTTGGTCTGAGAGCTTAGAGATACCTCATCTGCTTGTGGGAGAGCCTGAGGCACTGTTCCTCGTGACTGAAGGTCATAAACCTCTCTGTGAGAGGGGTTGCTGGAGGGCTGAAGCTAAATGAAAAGAACCAGGGCCTGGGAGCAGAGCTGAACTCCTGCTGTCCAGTGAAGTTCCGGGGTTCCAAGCTCATGCTCAACCAAGCACCCAGCTGCTTCTCACAGCCCACTGCCCCACAGGCAATGGGAGATGAAAACTAACTCTTGACAATTGTTCTCTGACTTCTATGCCCATGGCATGGCATGCATAGACAAGTGCATAGTCACACACACACACACACACACACACACACACACACATGAATACAATAAATAGGTGATAAGTAGATAGGTGCTAGACACTTAAAATTTCAAGTTACATAAAGGGCCTGTGACAAGCCTTCACTACTACAGATAGGTGCCAGCAAGGCTAACTATCTGCGTGTGATTCCCAGGCACCACATGGTGAAGGAGAGAACCAACTCCCAAAAGTCATTGCCTTAGAGTTTTATTGTGGAAAAAACACCAGGACCAAGGCAACTCTTAAAAAAGAAACAAACAAAAAACAAAAAAACAAACCACCACCAACAACAACAACAACTACAAAACCGTTTAACGGGGCTTTGTTTACAGTTTCAGATGTTTAGTTCACTATCATCATGGTGAGAATCATGGCAGCATCCAGGCAGGCATGGTGCTGGAGAAGGAGCCAAGAGTTCCACATCTTGATCTGCAGGGAACAGAAAGGGACTATGTGCCACACTGGGCATAGCTTGAGCATAGGAGTTCTTAAAGCCTATCCCCACAGTGACATACTTCTTCCAATAATGCCACAACTCCTAATACTGCCCCTTCCTATAGGCCAAATATCCAAACCCATGAGTCTATGGAGACTATACCTATTCAAACCCATGAGTCTATGGAGACTATACCTATCCAAACCCATGAGTCTATGGAGACTATACCTATCCAAACCCATGAGTCTATGGAGACTATACCTATTCAAACCCATGTGTCTATGGAGACTATACCTATTCAAACCACAACCTTCCACTCCCTGGCTCCCATAGGCTTGTAACCACAACATAATGCAAGATGTAGTTAGTCCAACCTCAAAACTCCCCATATTCTATCATAGTCTCAATAAATTTTAGAAGTCCAAAGTTCAAAGTCTCTTCTGAAATTCAAACAATCTGTTAACTGTAACTCCCTATAAAATCAATATAAAAACATATCACATACTTACAGCATATAATGGAACCGGATATGCATTACTGTTCTAAAAGGGAGCATAGTGAGGAAATCCTGGACCAAGGCAAAAATGAAAACCAACTGGGCAAACTCTAACTAAACACCACATCATATGTCTGATGTTAAAATGTTTGGTGGATCTCCAACACCTTTAAGCTTTGTAGATTGTCCTTGAACTCGGAGAACTGTATGTCTTAGTCACCTGAGTGCTAGGATTAAAGGCCTGTACCACCACACTTTCCCTAAGCATTTCTTTAATTCCTTTTCACAAGACGGAAGCTAACCTGGGTAGGATCTTGCCCTGAAATTACCACTCCCTAAATTCTATTTAATATCTTTAATCTGTTTATCTTCTTGAACTCAAGTTTTAGGTCCAGTCTACATCCCTGGTGCCCCTTCAATCCTTGAACCACACATTTTATATTTTACCCTTTTTAGCTTCCTCCATTTTATCAAAATGATCTTCATAAGAGTGATCCACATGACAGAGTCTATGCTATGCTGTTTTGTTATTTCTTTTACCTGTGCAACTAATCTAAGTCTCTTCACCTTAGCCTCAGGCAGACTCTTCAGACAAGAACAAACCGACCCATATTCTTTACCAAAATATCACAAGAACTATCTCTAGACAACATACTAAAATTCTTCTCCTATGAAGCCTCTTGAGCAAGGCCCCGCAGTCCAATCACCCTGAGTACTGTGTTCCATTTTCTTGCCAGGATGGTCCACTATTCCCTGTTTAAAACACCCTACTGTTTATCAAAGTTCCAAAATGCATGTTTCTCCAAATCCACATTGTCAGGACTATAACTGCAATACCCGACTCCTGGCACTAAAGTCTGTCTTAGTTGGAGAAGGAACTGAGAGTTTTACATATTGATCCACAAGCAACAGAAAGGGCATAGCTTTAGCATAGATGACCTTAAAGCTTATGCCCACAGTGACACACTTCCTCCAACAAAGCCACACCTCCTAATAGTGCCACTCCCTATGGTATTGGGAGCCAACTCCTAGCAGAAAGCGGCTATCATCTTTGCAAACATCTCAAGCCATATACCCTGACAAGAGACTTGTTTCTCAACAGCCTACAACAACTGAGCACACTCTGATAAACATCTTGTTTATCCCACATATCTTGTTTTGCTGTTTAGTGCCCCCAGCTGCATGATATCCATGCCTGCAAGATGCATGTGATATCCACACCTACAAGGCACATGGCAAAGTGTATAAATATCCAGGATTTCCTTTCAATAACGGAGACTTGAGACTTGATCAGACCCTCTGTCTTGTCTCCATTCTTTGTGTCTCTTTCCCTTCCATCCCCACTCTTTCTCTTGTTAGACCCTGACCCACAGACCAGAGCAGCTGCTCGAGACAGGACATAGTTGCCCCCAAGCCAGGCAGTGTGGGCCTCAACACTGTGGGGCAAGCACATATGTCTAGAGGGCCATTCCTATTTAAACCACCACAGTCATCCTTTGACCTGCATGCATGCTGAAGTACTCACACACCATAGTACATACATGCCCCCCCACACACACATAAAAACACATGAACATACCCACACACAATCAAATTACATTTTAAAAACTCAAGAGGTTGGAAAGGTGGCTCAGTGGTTTTGAGCATACTGCTTTTGGAGAAGAACCAAATTCTTTTACAACTGCCCAGAACTCCAGCTTCAGGGGACTTGACACCTTTTTGGGATTCTGCTGTACCTGCTCCCTGTAAGTGCACATGCCTGCATAGCAACACACACGTACCCCTAATTGTATTTTTTAAAAAATCATTTAAAAGTATGTAGAAATTAGTAAGTTTGGGTAGTGCACCTTTTAAACAGTCCCTGAAAGTATTATTTGTGAGTAAGAACTCAGTCATCAAGTACACTTGTTTATAAAACAAAGGCCAATGTCACGGTTTGAATATGCTTGGCCCAGGGAGTGATACTATTCAGAGGTGTAGCCTTGTTGGAGTAGGTGTGTCACTGTGGGCCTGGGCTTTAAGACCCTCATCCTAACATCCTGGAAGTGAGTCTTTTGTTTGCCTTTGGAACGAGATGTAGAACTCTCAGCTCCCCCATCATGCCTGCCTGGACACTGCCATGCTCCCACCTTGATGATAATGGACTGAACCTCTGAACCTATATGCCAGATCCAACTAAATTTTATTCTTTATAAGAGTTGCCTTGGTCATGGTGACTATTCACAGCAGTAAAACCCTAACACGGCCAACAACTCCAAACTTTACAAGGCCTTAATGTACAATGAAATGTTTAATGAAAAAATAAGAAGAATGAAAAATTGTTTGGAAGTTTACAACATTGTTGTATTTAGTCTGAGGGACAGCCATGGCCTCCATTGTAGTCACTGCACATCATTGTAGCTTTAGGTCTCTTATGCTCAAGCTGTACAAGTGTGACATGGTCATCTTTCAGATCTGGATGTAGAAATCTCAGCACTTTCTCTAGCACCTTGTCGTTCCACAGTGAGAATAATGGATTAAACCTCTGAATCTGTAATCCAGCCCCAATTAAATGTATTCCTTTATAAGTGTTGCTATAGTCATAATGTCTCTTTACAACAATGAAACCCTAATCCAGACATGTATGTATATGTGTGCATATGCATACACACATATACAATATCATATATAATATTATATATATATGTATCATATAATATTTATTAGCTATCTAATGGAAATAGTTATTGGAAGCTAACTGTGGTGGTACCCATCTGTAATTCCTGCAAAGCAGGTAAAAGCTGTCGGATCAGGAGTTCAAGGCCAGCCTTGGCTACATTATGCTTTCAAGCCAATTTGGGATACTGGAGACCTTGTCTAAAGAATAAAAAGAAAACAAATTCCTAAAAGCTTTCCTTATTGAAGTTACAGAGACCTGCTCTAGTGTACTGTCTCAGGCGGATTAAATGCAGTAACTAGTTCAGACACTCCAGGGAAATGAGTTCTATGTGTAGTTCAAAGAGAAGTGTGTTCCTGAAGGATCCACACTTAAGTGTTGTGCTTGTCCAACGGATACTTCAAGAATCATGACCAATCAATCAGTTTCAGAGAGATAATTTCTTCTATGGATTCATATGTAAAATAGCAGAATAAGGAGAGTGAATTAAGGTAACTACTTATATAGTCAGACCTAGGAAAATGTTATAACACAGTAAGCAGGACTTGGAACCAAGTCAGCCTGCTCTACAGGCACTGAGTAATGCATGCTGGATGTGTCTTTTCATCTCTTGCTCCAGCCCTCAGGAAGGCCGACCTTAAATGTTAAGCTTAGTGCTGTGGGAAGGAGGGAGACACTAAGGCGCAGCAGGAGAGAGAAGTCATGAAGACCACAGGGAGAATTTGGCCAGGAAGCCCAGGAGTGGTGAAATACGTTCTGCACCCTGAAATAGCAGCATGACTTTCCTCAGTAGCAAAGATTGTGCAGAAGGTCACTCTTGGGATTCCAGACAGAGAGTATTCCACACAGACTCCCTCACTTGGTGTGAACTTAAGTCTTTTCTTTAAAAGAAAAAAAATGAAAAGAAATATCCTACAGGTTATAATAATTATGGATTGTCATTGATAATGTGTATTAGAGGAGTAATGTTATAACTAAAACACATACAAACTTTTCAGAAATTCTGATTGAGCATAGAAATATTTGCTATATCATGTATCTCAACCATTTGGCTTTATAGGTGAGAGTCACGGGAAGTTCTGTGGCCATGAACCATCCTCCGGTTGACTCCCTGAGCCAAATGCAGTCACCTGCTAATGAGGTCATGGTTAAACTGCACCATACCAGCCTGATAAATCTAATTTCTTATTGTTCCATTTCACTCAGGGTTTCAGGGAACAAGTGTGTAGTATTTCCGCTGTTAGCTCCTGAGCCTAGCTATACAAGTGGTGTATAAAATGGAAACAGTAAGATACGCTGGAGGAGCAGCCTGCTCTGGGGGCACTGAGCTTCTGGGCAAATTGGAAGGCTGGTGTCATTTCTACTCACTGATGTGCTCCCTGTAAATTGATTGGAGGGAGCAAACGCAAATGGCCTGGTAGTCATGGCTACCAGCTTTCCATGCTGGAGATTACCACAAAATGGGACACAATAGTGGTGGGTCCGATTACTGAGACTGCCTCTGCTTGAGGGCACTGAGTAGACCACGCAGCACAGCAAACTCAGGAACACACATGAAACCACAGACTCGCCACTTTCATGATGCTCTTCTGTCTCAGGGCTGGGAAGATGTGAAAAGGTAAGTATGGGATCCCCACAATCTCAGGACTGCCACAAGTGACTACCTGATCTTTTGAAGATAAAGGACACTTCAGCAGATCCAGCATCTTATGATTCTCGCTAACACTGTGTCTCCTGTTTGAAAGAACAGAGGAAACGCTATTAAGTCAGACCCCTGCAAGCCTTCCAAAACGTTCATCTAAATGATGTATGCGGTCGTTAGCTACGTGTCCTCTGACTCCCCAGCAACCAAGCTATGCAGAGAATCTTTCTGAGCCTTGAAATAATTTGTTGTTCCTGAATGTGATTAGTTTCCTTTGCACTTTGAGGCACAGCCTTGGATGGGTGATTGGTAACTGAAAAGAGGAACTCAATGTAAGTAGAATTAATTTACTTGTTTCTATCTTTTGTTTGTTTGTTCTAAGAGAAGAACTTTAGGCATGGACATAATTGCCCAGAACAATATTAGTCATTTATTGTATTGTTATTATTGTGTTGTAGCTATTGTAGTGTAGTGTAGTATTATTTCCTCAGCAAGTCAGCTTTTAGGAAGGCAGAGGAAGACTTAAGCTGGGAGAGTTGTGAAGTTCTTATTATTGTAAAAGCGCAGTGTCTGGAGAGCCTGTCCCTTGTTGGAGCCAGGCTTCAGAGCCTGTGCCTTCTCCTCTCTAGGCCTGTGTCCCTATTGCAGGATGATTATATGCTGCACCTGCCTGGTGCTGTGGGCCATCACGGCTCTTTGGAGGAACATGAGCACAGTGTGTGTTCACTAAGTACACGTCCCAATCAACTGAGAGCTAAGAAGTATCACCCCTGGCACAAATAGGACCCTTGCATAGCTGAATTTAAATTCTTCATAAACTTCGCTTCATGTTCAGCCACCAAGAAACATGGTGTTCTTCTTGCCTTTTGTTAATGTCCTCCCCCAGTTATGGAAGGACGATGGCTGTGTAGAGATATGGCACCAATGGCTCCTCACACTGGTGCTTAGCACAGGGATTCTCAGGTCCTGTTTAATTTGAAGGTTAATCGATCACCCTGACAAATGTTTATACATGAAGGCAACTGTAGATGCACATATTCTAGAGAAAGGATAGCATTGGTGAGTAAGCCATATAGATTATACTTATTTGTTTAGTTTATAATGAAATGAGTCAAACTATATAAACTAGAATGAGTTTGGGTCTCTTAGGCAATGATCAGTTTATGGAACTCAGGTTGACCTTGAACTAACAGAGATCTGCCCGCCTCTGCCTCTGCCTCCTGAGTGCTTGGATTAGAGGTGTGGCCATATTGAGTGTTAATTTCACTTTCAAGTGACTGTGCTACTATCAAGACTGATTCTTACAAACACAATGCTTGCCAACTGGACAGCTTTATGCTCATACAAAAGGAAGAAAAAGAAAACTCACTATAAACTATTAGAAGTTCTTGTTTCGCCGGGGCGGTTGTGGCACACGCCTTTAATCCCAGCACTTGGGAGGCAGAGGCAGGCGGATTTCTGAGTTCAAGGCCAGCCTGGTCTACAGAGTGAGTTCCAGGACAGCCAGGGCTACACAGAGAAACCCTGTCTGAAAAACCAAAAAAAAAAAAAAAAGAAGTTCTTGTTTCTTATCTTTGAGGCAACTATTGTCTTACCTGCAACCAAATGAACACATCAAACACCTGAGCCCCTCTGACACTGGAAACAGATTAATAAGCAATCACACAAGAAAGAATGATCTAGGTTTTTAACTCTAAATTAACTCATATTTTAAATGTGATGGGGGGAAATGTTCCAGTTACACCAGATTTGTTTCATAGAATACATGTTTTTATAATTTCTCTATTGAAACGATAAAGGTAAAAGAAGTGCCAAGGTTAATATTTGTCATTTCATCTTGAAAGCTTCCTTTTAAATATGTATGAAGAAATCGGTATAAAATATAAATAGCAGATGCATAAGAGGAGATCAGGATAAATAAATCATATGAACTCAAAATGAAGGAATTGGGGAAGAATGTAAATGGGCTCATAGGGGCGTTAGCGCGGCTCCGTTTCGGTGCAGATAAATGAGGTGGGAGGCGGGGCATCGGTGTCAGTAGCACATGAAGTTTAGTCAAAAGGGGAGAGTTGAGGAAATAAGATGCTAACTAAACCCATGTGGAATTTCACGGTAAAAGAGCAAGTGAGTGTGAGAGGAAATGCTAGTGATCATACATTGCCTCGAGTTTCCTTGTGTTCGGAACTGTCTGTTTCGACTTAAATGATCTCATTAGCAAAGTATGTCTTTATGTCTTCCTACTTAATTATATAATGTGATATGTGTGTATGGGTATGTTTGTGTGTGTGTATATATATATACCGGTGTGTTTGTGTGTATGTGTGTATGCATATTTGTGTGTTTGTGTATGTATGTGTATGAATGTATATGGGTGTGTTTGTGTGTATGTGTGTGTATGTATATAGGTGTGTTTGTGTGTATATGCATATTTGTTTGACTGTATATGTATGTGTATATAAACGAGTGTGTGTGTGTGTGTGTGTGTGTGTGTGCTTCTCTGTCTGTGCAGAAGCAGATCTGTGCCGATGTGCACATGCAGAAGTCAAAGGACAATTCATGTGAGCTGATTCTGGTTCCTGCCTCCCACCATGTTGTTTCACCAGGTGCACTCAGGCCTCAGATCTGATGGCAAGCACCTTAACCTGCTTTGCTGTCTCACCTTCCCAAAAAGTCTAATTTTAAAAGCCATATTTATTTGTATTATTTTTCTTAATTTTTAAGGTTGATAAATGTTTTTGTTAGAATGGTTTTGTTCTAGGAAAAATTGAGTCATTACGTACATTTGTATTTACTCCTTCCCACCATGAGTTTCCTCAGCTTGAATTCCTGTAACAGACCCTTAGACACCAAGTGTTTGTATGTTATGATTACCCAAAGCCCGTAGTTAGCATGGCTGTTTCATCCAGAGTTCAAAGGGTGTTGTGACAGTGTGGTAATGTGTGTTTCTCCACCATTAGTGTCATTAAGGTTCTATCCCTCTCTCAAGCTCTCGGTTGTTCCAAGTTCCCATCTCTCAGTCTATCCTTCCTCTTCTTTGCAAAAAACTTGTTTATGTACAAATTTGCCTTTTCCAGAATGTCACAGAGTCTGATCGGTGAACTGTGTAGCTGGACTCTTTCACTTAATGAAATTAAGTGAAATATAAATTTCCCCTAAAAATTGGACATGATCTCCCAACCCTAATCATGAAACTACCTAGAGTTGATATCTCCCTGCAAAGGCAGAATCAGCTTTCTCTACTGGGGTTTCACTGGGTGCAAAAAGCACACTTCACGGCAGGCCCCATGCCAGTCAGTAGACAGCCAACACAAAATGGACTTAATGGTATTTTTGCAGGCCTTTATCTCATAGTTCTTTTTTTAAAGTATGTTCTGTATTTTTTTTCCTTTTTAAAAAATTCTATATTTTACTTACTTACATTTCAAATGTTATTCCCTTTCCCAGTTTCCCCTTTGCAAATCCCCTATCCATCCTCCTGTGCCCTAGCCCAACCACCCACTCCAGCCTCACCACCCTGGCATTTCCCTACACTGGGACATTGAGCCTTCACAGGGCCAAGGGCTTTTCCTCCAATTGATGTCCAATGAGGCCATTCTCTGTTACATATATGGCCAGAACCATGGATCCCTCCATGTGAAATCTTTGGTTGGTGGTTTAATCCTGGAAGCTCTGAGGGATCTGGTTGGTTGATATTGTGGTTCTTCCTATGGGTTGCAAACCTTTTCAGCTAGTTCAGTCCTTTTGGAGACCCCGTGCTCAGTCCAATGCTTGGCTGTGAGCATCCTCTTCTGTATTTGTCAGGCTCCGGCAGAGCCTCTCAGAAGATAGCTCCTCAGAAGATCAGACTCCTCTCAGCAAACACTTCTTGGCATCCACAAAATGAGGTCTGTATGTGTGATGGATTCTCAGGTGGGGCAGTCTCTTGGTGGCCTTTCCTTCATTCTCTGCTCCACACTTTATCTCTGTATTTCCTCCCTTGAGTATTTTGTTCCCCCTTCTAAGAAGGACCAAAGCACCCACACTTTGGTCTTCCTTCTTCATGAGCTTCATATGGTCTGTGAATTGTATCTTGGGTATGGTGAGATTTTGGGCTAATATCCACTTATCAGTGAGTGAATACCATGTGTGTTCTTTTGTGATTGAGTTACCTCACTCAGGATGATATTTTCTAGTTCCATCCATTTGCCTGTGTATTTCATGAATTTATTGTTTTTAATAGCTGAGTAATACTCCATTTTGTAAATGTACCACCCTTTTTGTATCCATTCCTCTTTTGAAGGACATTTGGGTTGTTTCTAGCTTCTGGCTATTTTAAATAAGGCTGCTAGAAACATAGTAGAGTATGTGTCCTTGTTATATGTTGGAGCATCTTCTGGGTATATGCCCAGGAGTGATATAGCTGGGTCCTCAGGTAATACTATGTCCAATTTTCTGAGGAACCACCAGACTGATTTTCAAGTACCAGCTTGCAATTGCATCAACAATGGAGGAGTGTTCCTCTCTCTCCACATCCTTACCAGCATCTGCTGTCACCTGAGTTTTTGATTTTAGCCATTCTGATTTGTGTGAGGTGGAATCTCAGGGTTGTTTTGATTTGCATTTTCCTGATGACTAAGGATGTTGAGCATTTCTTAAGGTGCCTCTCAGCCAATATGTAATTCTCAGTTGAGAATTCTCTGTTTAGCTCTGTACCTCGTTTTTAATAGAGTTATTTGGCTCTCTGGTGTGTAACTCCTTGAGTTCTTTGTATATATTGCATATTAGCCCTCTATTGGATATAGGATTAATAAAGATATTTTACCAATCTGTTGGTTCCTGTTTTGTCCTATTGACAGTGTCCTTTGCCTTACAGCAGCTTTGCAATTTTATGAGGTCCCATTTGTCTATTGTTAATCTTAGAGCATAAGCCATTGGTGTTCTGTTCAGGAAATTTTCCCCTGTGCCCATGTGTTCAAGGGTCTTCTTTACTTTCTCTTCTGTTAATTTTAGTGTATCTGGTTTTATGTGGAGGTCTTTGATCCATTTGAACTTGAGTTTTGTACAAGGAGATAAGAATGGATTGATTTGCATTCTTTTTCATGCTGACCTCCAGTTTAGTCAGCACCACTTGTTGAAAATGCTGTCTTTTTTCCACTGTATGGTTTTAGCTTGTTTGTCAAAGATAAAGTGACCATAGGTATGTGGGTTCAATTCTTTTCCATTGATCAATGTGTCTGTCTCTGTACCAATACCATGCAGTTTTTTATTACTATTGCTCTGTAATACAGCTTCAGGTCAGGGCAGTAGCCAACATTAAACTAAATGGAGAGAAACTTGAAGCAATACCACTAAAATCAGGGACTAGACAAGGCTGCCCACTCTCTCCCTACCTATTCAATGTAGCACTTGAAATCCTAGTCAGAGAAATTGACAACAAAAGGTATTCAAAGGGATACAAAGTGGAAAGAAAGAAGTTGAAATATCACTATTTACAAATGATATGATAGTATACTTAAGTGGCCCCAAAACTTCCACCAGAGAACCTGATAAACAACTTCATCCAGTGGCTGGATACAAAATTAACTCAAACAAATCAGTAGCCTTCCTCTGCTCAAATGATCAACAGGCTGAAAAAGATATTGGGGAAATGACACCCTTCACAATTGTCACAAATAATATAAAATACCTTGGTGTGAATCTAACCAAGCAATTGAAAGATCTGTATGACAAGAACTTCAAGTCTCTGAAGAAAGAAATCAAAGAAAATCTCAGAAAATGGAAAGATCTCCCATGCTCATGGATTGGCAGGATTAATATAGTAAAAATGGCCATCTTGCCAAAAGCGATCTACAGATTCAGTGCAATCCCCATCAAAATTCCAACTCAGTTCTTCACAGCGCATGTTCTACCTTAATGGTCTTTCACTTGTATATAATGCTTTCTGGTTTTGTGGTCTTAGGGGTTTTGTGTTTCTTGTGCTTTCTCTTTGGTGTTTTTATTTGTTTGTTTGTTTTGTTTTTCTGTTTACCTGTATGTTTGAGGGAGCATGGATTTAGGTGGGTGGGGAGGAGGGGATATCTGGGAGGAATTCAGGAAGGGGGACCTGATCAGAATATTGTATGAAAAAATATTTTCAATTAAAACAAAGTTTCCCTATAAAGTTTTGTGACCTGAAAACAATGTCATTATTATTGCTGTAGCAAAGTGCCTGGGAGATGCAATTTAAGGAAAGAGGAGTTTGTTCTGGACCATGGTTTTGGAGGGTACTGTATAGACATGGGCAGGGGAGGGTTCATGACTATATGATAAGGTAGCAGGTTGTTCTGCACATGTAGTCTGTAAAAAGAAGGAAGGGGAAACTGAGGCAGAGAAAGAGAGAGAGAGAGAGAGACAGAGAGACAGAGAGACAGAGAGACAGACAGACAGAGACAGAGACACAGAAACAGAAAGACCTGCCAGTACTTAGTCCTTTTTAAACAGTTCAGGATCCCAGCACAACGGGTGGTGCCATGCTCATTCACTGTGTGTATTTTCTCCTTAATTAAACCTAGTTGGAAGCCCTATTATAGACACATCTCCTCCTCTGTGATTTTAAATCCTGTCAGATAAACAGAGAATGCTAATAGTCTGCATTAGAATAGCACCTGTCTTTATAAATGTATTTACATGTTTATCCACTCATACATAAAATACAAGTGGGATGAGATCTAAACTCGAGACCATTCAGCCCATTTCTTTGCTTCCCAAGGAGTGCCACTGTACATAGCTCTTACATCTGCTTCTGAGGACACTGGATATCCACATGCAAGAGGGTGAAAATGAATTCCTTCCTTCTGCATAAGAAACCAATTTGAAATAGATCAAGTACCTGAGAAACATTACCAGAAACTTTGAATGTTCTGAGAATACATAGGTCCCATTCTTCAGTATATTCTCTAGGCAAGGGCTTTTTGAATCATACTCCAGTACCTCAGCAAATCACAGCAAGCAGTAGCATATGGAATTGTACTCATTTGCAAATGTTATGCCAAAAATACATTTAACGGAATAAAGGGATAACCTACAGAATGGAAGAAAATATTTACCAGCTATTCATCTGACAGGTTGCTATCCAAGTGTAGAAAGAACACAAATTTTGGTCCCTAAACCCAAATAATTAAGTCAGTAAAATGGGCAAAAAGAATTTGAACCAATAGTTCTAAAAATGGCCAACAAATATATGGAGACTGTCCAACATCCTTAGCTATCAGAGAATGCAAACAAAACTGACACTCAAATTCCATTTCACACCAGACAGAATGGAGAGCATCCAGTTGACATCAACAAAGGCTGACTTCAAGGGAAAAAGGAGACTTTGATGCTGTGGGTGAGGACACATTTCACCTATTATTACTGGATATTTACCTGAAAGACTCAACCCAGTTAACTACAGAGGATTTGCACACCCGTTTTTATGGTGGCACTGTGCACAAGGGCTAAGCTACAGGACCCGTCTATCTCTGCACAGGCAGGTGCGTGAACAGAGAAAATGCCACATGTATGAATGGTAGAGATTTCCCAAGGATTAATAATGAACTCGTGCCTTTTGCAGAAAAGTAGATTCACCTTGAGATAATAATATTAAAAAATTAATTCAGTTTGAGAAAGAGAGTAATGGGGGGAGGGTGAATGTGACCAAAATGCATGACATATTAATCTGAAAACTCAAATTTTCATGCAACAAATGCGTACACATCCATCTTTACTGACATTATACTGAGCCCTGTTCTCTTGTGCAATAAATATATACTACTAAAAATTAATAAAATAATAAAACAAGTGTCTGAGAAAAGAACAAATATTTCTGATAACTACTGACATTATCATTCCCTGTGAACTAATGTACTAACTTCCAAATTGTAATATAAATCATATACATGTATGTTATATCTCCCTGGAGAATCATTCCTAAGGCATAGTGTGTGGTTTAAGACCGAGAAATACTAATGAAGTCAGTTTCCTGGACTGATAAACCCGAGAACAGCTTATCTGAGGGAAGCTAAGCTCTCAAAATGGAGAGAATCCGGGTTTTACTGTGCTTAGAACAAGCGGAATGGGGGGCTGGGGGAGGAGTCACACAACACTGAGAACAAGTTGGTAAGATCAATAGTGTCTAGCTTTCAAACAAGAAAACTGAAGAACTATAGACCAAAGTGGCCAGAGGATCATGCACTGTATAAACCATAAATGTCCATGACAAGCCTGTACTGACAAAGAGAGAGTCCAAACCACCAAAGGTGAACATGTGCAAATCCAGGTACTAAGTCCAACTGGATTTCACCAGGAGGGTAGCCCATCCCCTGGGACCTTGCCTTTAGCTTGCTATGGAAGAGGAATGAGGATTCCTTAACCCACGCAAGCATTTGTTTATGTAGAGTCATGTGAATATTTGCCCTCAGTAATTGTGAAACCCACACCTGATACATTAAAGCTAAATCTGATGTTCAAGTTTGGAATTTATAGCTTTCATATGCAGTAAGATCACCTAGAAGAAATATATAGAAAATAACCAATAAATTTTCTATGCTGTTTTCATTTATTTTCCATTCCACACTGGATTCATTTATTTCAGCACAAATGTGCACAGGAAAAAAAAAAACAACAACAGCGTGAAGTAAATGGAAGGTGTGTGCAATAACTCTGGACACAGTGCTTTAGAAATAACAGCAGTCTCAGATGTCAGCGTAGAGTGGGTCAGGATCGACTTCAGCTCCAGTCCCTGTTTGGAACGGACATCAAAAATCATTACTTTGTTGACTGCTCAGAAATGTGTGAGAAAACAATGTTGAAAAGGCAAGCCCAAGAGAACGTTTTTTTTTTTTTCCTGATCCCCGTCGTTCTTACGCTAAATTGTTATTTATAAAGCACTGTGTCTTTTTACTTGTCTGTGACTCTTAGGTAGGAATAATCAACTGAAATATTCCTGTTGTGTGTGAACCCCTAGTCCCTGCAGACACACATGCAGGACTCAACCCAGTCCTGGGTGACAGGAATCTCTACTTCTTCATGTGGACAACTTTTACCGCAATCACTGTTTCCCAGGTGCCACAGATGCTGGACACTGGCTGGCTGGATTGAGCCTCTTTCCGTGGAGCTCAGAATCACCAATCACTTTCTAAGTTCACTCACTGAAGAACTGGCCTGCGTGGAGGGCATGTATGGATGAACAGGCAATTGACTGGTAGAAGTCAATAGCACAACTGAAATTTGTTGGTTATCTTTCAGAAGCTCCCCTAAAACAAACTCGGCCACTCCCCAGCTAGTTCACGCTTGAAGGCACACTGCCTTGCTCCTTGACACACTGGCATGACATTCCATTCAGCACTTGTCTTATTTTTAGCCAGACTATCAACATATTTTCGACTGGTCTGTTGCAGCACTAGGACTTGGAATCTTGTACCGTGAAGGGAAAGCACAGGAGAAAAGCAAAGACTTCTTCTCAATGGGGAATTACAAATCCAGACCAGCGCAGACTTGTTCTGGTAACTATTCTGACGCTTGCCATTCCATGTTCTGCTAACATGTCTCACTTTTTTTCATGCACCATGACACAACTGTAAGAGGGAATGGGTGCTAATTCATTGAGATGTGTGTCGATCTGAATGCAGAGAATATTAAGTATTGAGTTTGTTTGAACTTACTCCTTTTCCTGAAAGAGTTCTGAGGGAAATTAGAGAATTTCTTGTAAAAAAAAAAAATATTAGTTTAGTCCTTTGATATGATAGAAAGTTTGAAGCACTATTGAATATAAAAATTTTAGAATTGTATCTTAAATATCTAGTATTTAAAAGCTAAAAGACCCTGTCTAGCGATGAGATTGCTGCAATTAAAATGCAATAAAATCAAATGAAATAAGTCAAATATATTCTTTTATGTAAATATATTGTACAATATCAAATGGGTTCTTAATTACTACAATCCCAAAGTGATTGCATTATAAACATAAACATCTGCATTAAACCCACAATCAGTCATTTAAATTAAATATTGTAGAATTGAGAATAAAAAACAGGGTTTTGATTACTTGTAGGCTATGATCTCTGTCTACATTTTGCAAAATGCAATTATGAATCAACCCGTTTGTTTTTCTTTTCCAGATGAATGGAAGAAGAAAGTAAGTGAATCTTATGCTATTGTAATAGAAAGGCTGGAAGATGACCTGCAGATCAAAGAAAACGAATTTCAAGAACTAAGGCACATTTTTGGGTAAAGTCAGAGTTTTTACTTTTTAAAATACATGTCTCCATATTTTGTCTTTAGGTACATTGTGCATGTAAGCATAAAGCCTTAGCTATAAACAGTCTAAGATATATTTTAGGTATAACCAGACTAAACTTTGGAATGCCAAATTGTCTGTTCATAAGCATCATGTGACTCCCAAAATGGAAAGATCACACCTCCCTCAGTAAACTATGAATAGGGAATGGCCTATTGGGGAATAGGATTCAGTGCATCTCAGGTGTTGAACCACTGGGACTGATGTGTTAAACCAAAAATCGTGCAAGACAGAGGACTTCATTATGGAGTAAAAAGAGCAAGTTTATAAATTTAATTAAATTCAGAATATAAGATGGCTAAAATAAAATGTTTTCAAAATGAGAGACTAATTTCAATATTTAAAATATATAATGTTCGGACAACGTCTGATGACAGCAAACTATGAAATATAGTCTTTGAATATTATGAGTATCATAAGGCTCTTCAAAATGGATATCAGATATCTTGAGAATAACAGTGTTATCTTTTGGTCAGGTTATCCAGTGGCCTTGTACTGATAGGGATGGGCGTGAGGCTGTGGAGAAACTGGGAAGACATTTTGTCTTGGGTAGCGTTGAGCATCTGCTAATGTTCTAGGTTCAGTGGGTCTGTCTCTCATCAGAAGATCCCAATCTGTAAGGATAACTTCCAAGAATCTATACGTGGGGCTCAGGTAACACTGCAGTGAGAACATTTTCCTAGAGTGAAATAGGATTCATGATGAGGTGGTAGAAAGTCAGGATCTGGTGCAGCCCATGGACTCGGGATAGCCACAGACAACAGAGAGTGGGCACAGTGCTGTCCAATTCTGTCACTTCAGACAGCTCCATCTGGAAAGTCAATTGCTTTCAGGGCAGAGTTCTGAGAACTTTCTTTTCTTTGGATTAAAATGATGAATGACAGGGAAGAGAAGGGAGGCTGTGCTGAGAATATAAATTGTCTTAACTGGCTTATCCAACAAAGTGTTCAGGGTTGTTGGAGAAATCAGATGTACTATTACAGAAAATCACCTTTGAAAACCTCAGTGATGGATACATAGTGTCTTCATGCCTCAACCTTAATCAGGGTTTGTGTAACATGGAGTTGTGCTGTCACAAACAGCTGTCTAGGTGCCTGGGAGTGTACCTTTCTCTAAGGATGCAGATCGCAGGAAGGGGAGGGTCCCTGTCCACAGATAGGCAGTTAGCACAGTCAAGGCCAGAGTTCTCAGCTCAGTCTGTGTTCACTGGTCCATTTTCTGAAAGATTTGTTTATGACGTTATCAGTAGGTGCTGGTCTTATTCATCTAGAGAATGCAAACTAGACAACAAGCCACCACCCCACCCATTCACACACATAATATTCCCTGGTTTTAACTAGAGTGTAGAAAAGACATAAGGCACTAAAGCTAATTCAGTTTGTGTCTGTGGCCGTGAGACCAGGCTCTGGGAGATGAAGGGAAGAGAAATGAGAGGGTCTCTCCTCTAATGCAAAGTCGAGTTCACTTATGGCTTTGGACATGTGTTGAAGTCATGAATAGGAGGCAAGAACAAGATGAAAACAAAAGCCAGAAGGATGGGAAGGCAGAGTAGTACATCCATGTACCATGTACTCTCTCTGCTGCCTCTAATCTCCACAGTTATCAGTTCAACACTTTTTTCTTCACAATGCCTTCTATCTATCTGTGGGCCAGGCCTGGTCTATGTGATCACGAGATGTGCACCTTCCATCTTGTGTGGGTTTTCTATATTTGCATTTGTAAAGAACACTAATATGTTATCTCCTAAATGATAAATAAACTGCCAAGTTAGTGCCCACCACATGCCAGCCATGCCACTAAGCTTTATCCCTGTATATTCCATCCTCTGGGGACTCTGACGACTTTTATTCAGACCAGCAAAATAAATGAACTTGCAGAGAGCAGACACAGCAAAGTTTGGAAGTGCAAATTCTAAACAAAATGCATGACAGGCTTAACTTAAAATGGGGATGCAATCTTTTTAAAAAGTTACATCCTAAATTCCAACCACAATTCTCATTACCCATCAACATCCAGTCAAATGTTTCTGTTTTGGTGAACAGAAGTAAAATACTTAAGATCTTGAAGCAACGATTCCTCAGGATAACCTGTTTTCTCTCCTGTCAACTCTTTTAAAGGAGCTGCATGCCTCAGATTCCCTGGCAACTGGGCATTGGTTGCATGTTCTAATGCCTGGGCTCAATTTATTCTCTAATTCCTTCTTGCATTTTTTATCACCTGCTATGCCCCTCACCAACAATACATTCTAATGAGTTCATAGTGCTTGCTGGGTCCTGGATGAAATTCCTAATTAAGATGAAGTTACACTCATGAATATTTTTCTAATAGTAAATTATTTCCTTAATTATTAAAAGGGGGCAGTTCTGTACCTAAAGGTTACTTTCTGCCTTGAAGCATAATGAACTCTTTTCTTAGCCTTTAACTTTTAGCCATAAATGTGTGATGCTGCGTGATCCAATTAAACTTCCGGTCCGTGACCTCGGACTCTCAGAGGACATCTGTGTCCTCTGAGTGAAATGTTTGAGAAGTTGGTAGATACAATATATTGATGTACAAAATATTGAGCAGAGCAGATAAAAATTAATTCATCTTCCCAAAAGTAGAGAAAATGTGAGAAGAGAGGAGAGAAGATGACCATCTGTGGTGGTTTGAATGAAAATGGCCCCCAGAGGCTCACTGGAAGTGGCACTATTAGGAGGTGTGGCCTTATTTGAGTAGGTGTGGCTTTGTTGGAGGAAGTGTGTCCCTGAGGGTTGACTTTGAGATTTCAAATGCTCAAGCCAGGCCCAGTGTCTCCCTTTCTTCCTGATGCTTGAGAATCCAGATGCACAACTCTCAGCTCCTTCTCAAGCACCATGTCTGCCTGGATGCGGCCATGCTTCCTGCCATGATGACAATGAACTAAACATCTGAACTGTAAGCCAGCCTCAATTAAATGCTTTACTTTATAAGAGATGCCATGATTGTGGTGTCTCTTCACAATAATAAAAACCCTAACTAAGACAGTAGTTGTTGGCAAGAGTGGGGTATTGTTGTAAAAGGGCTGGACCATTGTTTTTGCATAGAGGAATATGGAACTGGAGAACTTTGGACTAGAAAAGCAATTAGATACCTTAAGTGGAACTTAACAGGCTATACTATAGGAGCCTAGAAGACTGTGGTGCTGAGAGTAATTTGAACTGTGAGGTGACCTGGCTCAAGAGATTTTAGAAGGGAAGAATATTAATATGTGGTCTAGAGACCATTTGGTGAAGAATTTGCCCCTGTCCAAAAAGAATCTTCCTGAGGTCAAATTGAAAGATTATATAGATTAACACCTTTGGCAGAGGAGACTTTCAGAGAGTCTAGTATGAACTCTTTTGATGGTTATTAGTGGCCAAGCTTATGCAGATCTATAATGAAAAGCCTAAGATGAGAAAGTAGGAATATGAAACATACAGATTGAGGACAAAGGGGGTACCAGGAAGTGCAAGCAGATTAAAGAAAAGCAGAATGCTAAGTGTAATAAAGGGAGTGGGGACCTCACACCAAGACCTTACCTACCTAAGCTTCCAACTTGTGCAAAGGAATTAATTAAAGAGAAGCTTAGGGCAATGCGTGATGGTACAAAACTTTAATCCCAGCCCTCTGAAAGCAGATGCTGGCAGATCTCCAAGTTCCAGACCAGGCTGACTTATAGAATGAGTTCAAGGACAGCCAAGTTGAGGCAATGAAGGGAATCATTTAAAAAAAAGAGAAAGCTTGTGAAAATTTATTTGAACAAGGAGGCCATATTCCAGCCTCAGCAAGCAATGGAGCTTTGTAACATCAGCCATGTGCCTTTGTCTTTATAGTCAAGGATACAATTAAAAAGTTATGGAATCTTCTCCCAAGACTAGGGAAAGCTGCTGAGGTTGGGCATGTGTCGGGAATATCCCTGAATGGGGATACTGTGTAAAGTTGTAAAGGTGAAACCAGGATTGCCTTTGAGACCCAAAACACTGGAGATGCCAGAGTCATGGGGTAGCTGCTAAGGAAAGCTGCTGACAGAGAGTGGAACCAGTCCAAGAGAAAGAAGTGTGTTGCAGTCAACAAAGCTGAAAGGAGTTAAAGCTGGACAGTGCTTTGACATCACACATGGAGAAGCAGAGTGTGGCCTGTGCCCAGCTGGTTGTCAGTCTTGCTTTAGTTTGGTATTTCCTCACTGTGTTCCCTTTCCTCCATGTTGGAATGGGAATGTATATCTTGTGCCATTATATGTGAAGTGTATGAGACTCTTTTTCATTTTATTTTATAGGGGTTTAGACTTAAGAGATTGCCATGAGTCTCAGAAGAAATTTTGGAATTTGGACCTTTAAACAGTGCGGAGATTGTGACAGACTATGGATGGGGACTTTTAAAGCTGGACCTAATGCAGTTTTGTGTTATGATGTAGATATAAGCCTCTGGGAGCCAGGGAGTAGAATGTGGTGGGTTGAGTGAAAATGGATTCCCATACCCCACAATAGACTTATAGGGAGGTTTCAGAAGCTTAAGCCAATGCCAGTGTCACTCACTCTTCCTGCCCAGGAATCCAAATTTAGAACTCTGAGGTACTGCTCTAGCATCATGCCTACCTGCATAGATGCCATGTTTCCTACCATGGCTATAATGGACTGAACCTCTAAACTGTCAGCAATTTCCAATTAAATGTTTCCTTTGTAAGACTTATCAGGGTCATAGTGTTTCTTCATAGCAATAAAAGCCTCAACTAAGACACCATCTTCCTACTGTGATTCACATTGCTGGCTATTCCTTCTCATACAGTGCTTTGCAGAGTCATGGAACGGTGAAACAGAAATCACCATCCAGGTCTTTTCCAACAATATCCCATGAATATCCACAAGCATGTTTGCTGAATAGCTTCTATGTCAGCATCCCCTACTCACAATAAGAACCATTTTCACTCCCTCACCCCTCTTTTTCCCACCTCTATTTCTGGAAACTGAATCCCCATCTTGAGTGGTCCTCTACTCTGTCTCTCTGGTTATTTGTTTCTGAAGTGTTCATTGACTATAACTATTTCAGATAAGGTTGAAACAAACTTAGGTTCTAAACCTAAGCCATTACTATGATAGAGAGCAGGTGGTGGAGAGTAGCTAAACATTAGACATTTCAGATAATAACCTCTTGGTGTAAGGTTTTGTGGGGTTTCAATGGGTTAGACATTGTAGGACTTTTACTAGCAGCCATTAACAGCATGATTTTTGCTAAAGCATTGATTTAGGTTAGTTTTAACTTCAGTACTTATCTATGCTTTTGAGAAGGTTAGGAAGGAGGATGTTAGAGGTAGTGTCTTCTGAAAGAAGAAGGAGGGAGAAGGAGGAGAGGAGGAATGAGTGGAAGCCTTAAGGTAGCAAAATACGGGGATAAAGAGGTGTGGAGAGGGTGGGGAGCCCTGCGGAAGAGCAGAAGGCAAAGGAGAAGGGAGGGAAAGGGGGTCAAGGGAAGAGGATGGGGAGGGAGTGAGAGTAACAGAGGGAGAGGGAAGGGAGAGAGGGAGGAGGGAAGGAGAGAGGAAGGGGGAAAGGAGAGAGG
>JANHMN010000001.1:4302266-4333143 GCA_030674055.1 Rhabdomys pumilio
GGAGAGAGGGAGGAGGGAAGGAGAGAGGAAGGGGGAAAGGAGAGAGGGAGATCTCCTCAATCAATAAGCACAGAACTTGAGGTGCAAATCTGAGTCAACATGAATTTGATTTCAAGTATCTATGCTTTTGGCAGTGTTTGTGTTTGTTTCATGTCTGTTTTGTTGATTATTGGCACAAATTCTACCCAAACATTTCAGACAATACTTTGAGTCTGTTTGGAAGAACACATGACTCCCCAAGGCTTTCTAAAACCTTAAGAGATGTCTTTCACTCTTCCTCAGCAGGGTCATCTTACGGGGTTTGCGGCTACTTATGTAACAGCTAAACTTCACAATTGGCTGTGTTGTCTGAAATCTGCTGTGGAGGAGTGAGCTGGGCCCAGAGGGGCTTTTCAGGAGGAGAAGAGAAGGTGCCTTTCCTCACGCTGACTTCATTACCTCCCTTGTAATTCCTTGCACACACTGTGCTTTCTCCCTGAACAAAACATTACTTTGAACGTTTTGTACCCGATCACTTTCAAAATTCAGTAGCATCATTATCAGCTCCAGTATGTCTACTTCATGCCAAAATAGACTAAAACTGAGACAGAAAAGTTTGTTTGATAAGTCATTACCATTCGAAAATTACAATTTGCCTGAAGTAGCCTTGCAACATTTCAAATTTCATATTAAAGTTTAAGCTGATTTTAAGGTGCTCTTGCCAGTAACATGGCACCCTGTTAAAATTTCTCCTGACTTAAAAACATATAGAAACAAAGTGTCTTAAAGAGTGTTTCTATTGCTGTGAGAAATACTGACCAAAAGCAATTTGGACAGTAGTTTATT
Source organism: Rhabdomys pumilio (assembly GCA_030674055.1). Lineage (NCBI taxonomy): Eukaryota > Metazoa > Chordata > Mammalia > Rodentia > Muridae > Rhabdomys > Rhabdomys pumilio. Next base: position 4,303,092 of record JANHMN010000001.1, read on the forward strand.
TGTCTTAAATATACTTAGTGGCAGAGCAAGACTAGGGTAGAAAATCAAAGCAGGAACCTTGCAGCAGGAACTAAAAGCGGAGCCCAAGGAGGAGTGCTGTTCACAGCCTTGCTCATCCTGCCCTGTGCAACTTGCCTCCTTATACAATCCAAGACCACCTGTCCCTGAGTGGCATTGCCCTTATTGGGTTACCTCCCACATCCATCACTAATCAAGAAAATGCCCTACATGCTTGCCCACAAACAATTTGAGAGAATCATTTCTCAGTTGAGATTCCTCTTTGCAAAATAACTCTGGTATCAGTCTAACAAAAGTAAATAACCAGGACACAATGCAAGCAAAATGGAAGTGTTTAAAAGTAGCAAAAGAAAAGACACATAAAGGTTTTCAGAAACTATGTAAACTTTTTGCATTCTGCCTGGGTCTGGCTCCTAAGCAGTATAAGGCAGCAGGGTTTTACCTGAAACAAGGATATTAGGACAGACACCAAAGGAAGCTTCAAGCGGCCACTAAAACAGCTGAATATAACCCAAGGTAACAAAGTTCCAGCTCTCCCCAGTCACTAAGCAGTATCAATCACTGGCCCTTGCAGTCTCTTAGGGAGGCGTGGCTTTTTCTCCCCTGAGGACTTTAGGCTACACTCTGTTCAAGACATTAAATTGCACATGTCCTTGCTTTGCAAGCAAGCAAGGGAGACTAGATTTTCTGTCCTCAAAACGTATGCAGGAAGTATGTCCAGTTCCTGGTGGAAAGAGTTCCTGATGCCCTGAGCTGAGTAAACCAACATTTTAAAGTATCATTTACCCTAAAAATGACATCCTAGAACAGGAAAAGTGCCTTTGGGTGGCCAAGAGGAACGGGACCTCTGTTAATGGACAGAACTACACAACTGACACAAACTCCAAGAACAGCAAGAGATGGGATTTCTTTTGACCAAACTGCATGAACTTAACCTAAGTGGGAACACTGAGAGAAGAGCCAGCTTTGGAGTACTTGGGTAAAAGTTAACTTTCGTTTTATATTTTCAAGGTTATACATACAGCAATGGACCTGGCACGATGGCCAGAGGGTATTGGCAGTGCTTGCCACCAAGCCTGACACTCTGGTTCCATCCATGGGACCCACAAGCTAGAAGTAGGGACCGTGTGGTTTCACGTTGTCCTCTGGCTCTTTGAGCAAAGGTTCATGAGAAGTACTGAACCACTCACTGAAAATCTGCTGACTAGATCTTTAGTGAAATGGAAAGAAGTGAGATGAGAAGTTGGAACGTTGTAAGTCCAGAGAAAAATGACCTTGGAGCAGCTTTAGTCCCCTAAGAAGCCATTTGCTGCCCTCTTCTTCATGTGACCAAACATCTCTGTAATCATTAGGTAAATCTTCTGGGACATAAGAATAGACTTCTAGTGTCCAACCAACAAACCAGAAAAGGGGTAGGAATGTTGTCAGATAGCATCTGAGTAACCCACCTAACCCCCCAATGCTGTGAGCCACCCACCTAATGGTGTGACCCACACACTACAACTAATAATGCTGTAACTCACATACTTAATACTGTTACCCATCCACCTAATGCTGTGACCCACCCACTGCAACTAATAAGGCCAGAATGCACACACTTAATGCTGTGAGCCACTCAACCCCTGTGCTGTAATACGCTCACCTAGTGCTGTATTCCCAATCTTTCTGCCAATATATTTGAAAAGTGCTTGGTTATGAATTTCCTTCTCTTCCTATCAAAACTTTATTGAATGACTACCACGTTGTAGCAAGGGATTTGGGGTTAACCTAAATCTTGTTTCCAGCCCATGTTCATTCACATTCGGCTCCAAGTAAACTCAATTGGCCAGTAGCTTCCACCAATCGAAAAGCTTAGAACACCATCAGATGTAGCTGGAACCTGTGGCAGGTTTCCTCACCTCTCTGTATCCTGCTAGCCCCACCAAGACATTTGGTAAATGAAATGACTAGTGATGCTTACTGCTTCTCATACTGAAGATCCAAGTTTATTTTTGCATACATCAGTCAGTCTATGGCCACCTGAAACTACAGGTCCAGGGCATCTGAGCTCTGTTTCTGTGCTCATGTGTTTACAAAGAAGCACAGAACACAAAATTTAAAAAGTAAAACTAAATATCTGATTAAGTGATTTGACCTGTGATTTGCTTTTCATTCTAAGACTGTGAAAGTTCCCATACAACTTCCACTTTGGAATATAGAATGTAAGTGATCTGAGCCTTCATCCCCAGCCTGTGGTGATTCAACTTGGCTCATAACAAACCATCTTTCAGTTTCTCTGAGTGAGGGCAAGCTTATGTGGTCTGAATGCTTTTCTAGTGTGGGCAGCTAAGCCTGTTTTGTTCAGGGAAAGAATATCCCCCATGTCTGTGCAAACAGACCACAGGGCTTAGAGTTGCTAATTAAAGGCCTTCTTGGGGCCTTTCAAGGTCCCCGGATTTAGAGGCCTGCTCTTTTTAGCAGCACCCTGGAGAATAGAACTTTTTCTATTTCAAAATTCCAATAGCCTTTGAAGTTCTTTAACTGGAAGCCTTGATGCAAATGGCCTGAGTTTATTGAGCCTTTCAAGTGTAAGTACTTTAAAGGTGATAGGAATCCCCTGCACCTCCCACCAGAGACCAGGCATCCCTCTAGAGCTGCTGAGAATAAAATAGGCTGGAGGCCCCTTGAAGCTGACCTGGAGGCCAAGGACATGATCTCCTTTCTACTGAATAATGTCCTGGGAGTGCCAAGGACCTGAAGAGGTCAAAGAATTTAGCTCTAACTTCCTGTTGAAAGGCTGCCTGTGGCTCTCAGGGTCCTCTTGGGGGCAAAGGCTTTGATAGGACAAAGGTAAGAAATTCATTAATGTCGGCCATTCCTCTGCTCACCAGCGGCCATATCTTAGATGATCTGAGGCAGCTGACCCAGCAAGAGTGCAAGGTAACTTGGCCTCAGGCAGGAATTGTCATACATTTGGGTTATAGTCCTTTTCCCACCCTCTTATCAAATACAGCACAATGCCCCATTTATATCTACATCTCCCTCCCTTTCTCACCCTTCCTCCTTTTTTTCCTTTTGTGAATATCCTACTTTGCCTATGAATATAATACAAACGTTTGAATGTGAAAGAAAAAATTTGACTTTTAGATGTCTATACTTAAGGGGTTTGGTAAAACTAGATTATATATTTATTTAATTATATTGGAACACAGTGTATGTTTGAACCTTTACCTTAACTTGAGTCTTTCAACTATTAATATTATTTTTGCCAAATTTTACTACTTCACATGGAGGATTCAAAAATGCTTCTTCCAAGAGCAGACTTATAGCAAAATTCAATTTTGAATTTATAGACCAACAATCGATTCTCAAACAAAGGCAACATGCTAAGCAGTGAGTTTCTGCTTATCTGCCCCGTGCTTTTTCAGCTCTGATGAAGCCTTCAGTGAAGTCAGTCTAAATTACCGCACAGAGCGTGGCTTGTCCCTGCTGCACCTCTGCTGTGTCTGTGGAGGTAAGTGCCTGGAACCTGTTCAAGCCAGAGGTATGCCTATGAGGTAGGGACATGAGGTGTTGAGTGGCCAGCAGGAAGGCCCTATCAGACTCAATTTCTCTTTGGCTTTGCTCCTAGGAACCTGCTGACATTCACAGGAGTGGTGACCCCTGTAGATCTGTATCTCTGAATTTCTATTTATTTTCTTTCCTAAACCAAGTAACTCAGTTAGCTTGGCTATCAACAAGTGCTTTTTAATATAGTGAGCTGGGAATTGTGTTTAATGGAGGAATCTTGAGAGCACTCCCTGATGTGATCAGACAGTCGATTACCTCTAAGAAACAAGTGTGTGTGAGGAGAAAAAAAATGTGAAACATAGAATCTGACAAGAGGGAGATTGCTCAAAGTGAACATGAGTGTCATTCTGCTTGCATGTCATTTAATTTCAAAGGGATACCAACTTATGACAGGTCTCAGCATACAATAGCAGCTCAATAAAGTTAATGAATTGTCAAATGGAAAGTAGGTATTTAGTTACTGATCAAGGTGGGCAAAGCTTTTTGGATGTAGCGATGGTGTTGTGTTACCAATGGACAAAATCTGCCTTAACTTTCCTGATCCCTCAGAACAGATTTGGTTTCATATCCCCTCCTTCCTAATGAGAGCTGGCTACCCAGCCTCTTCCCAGAGCCACCTCATCAGAGTGGTTTTTACTGCTGATAATCTTCTATAGGATCCCATGTGACTACACTGTCATTTTAGCTTTCTACTAGTGATTTACGATGATGAATTCACTTGTAATCGCATAGGTTTTTTGTTTGTTTGTTTGTTTCATTTTGCATGGGCATTTTTGAGACAAGGTCTTCTCTGTAGTCCAGGCTAGCCTCAAATTTGTGGCAGTCCTCCTGTCTCAATTTCCTCAGTGCTAAGATTACACACATCAGCCACTGTGCCAGTTAAAATCTATAGTTTAGAATTTTGTGATATTGAAAGAATTAAAGCCTGTGAGCCAAGTCTGTTGCAGCACACAGCATCCATGCAAAGGTGAACACATGTGAGATAAGCTTGTGATTAATGTAATAGCGCCAATGAATACAAGTGCATAGGCGTGGACTTGAACAGTGGGCGGACATTTTCACAAGCCTGACTAGAATGTAACCTTAAGTCAGAGGAAGATGGTGAAATGCTTCAGAAAGCCTCTAAAACAAATCAGTCTTCACATTTCTCTCTAGGCAACAAGTCTCATATCCGTGCCCTTGTGTTAAAAGGGCTCCGTCCATCCAGACTGACAAGAAATGGGTTTCCAGCTCTGCACATAGCTGATTACAAGGTATGACATTTTCATCCTCATACATACTGTATTAGGGTTAAGGACAGCATGGGTCCTGATTCTTATTCCACCGTAACCCACAGAACTGCTATTAAAAGAGACAGGCACTTTGGAATGCTTGGGGTTGGAAGTGACCCTCAAGACTGTCAAACATGTGCATTCATATAACGTGTAAGTAACATGACACTCTAGCCACCGTGGCTTTCCCTCCGTCGGTCGTTCTGACTAATTTCAGATGTTGAATGTGCATTATCCTCTTGGCCACTGAGGAAATCCATAAGACTCAAATGTTAGTATTTGTTTTGCAGAAACAAAAAAAAATGAAGATGGGTGTCAGATGCCTGGTTAATCATAGAAAAGCGATTATAACCTGCCACAGTTGAACCCAGCTCCAAATCCGTATAGCTATATTGAATGTTTGCTTCTTCTTGATCTCATGTGAGCCTATGACAGAGTTTTACTGTGTCCTTGTATACAGGTCTAGAAAGAGGCAGCTGTTGGCTTCTCAGAGACCTTCTGTACTTGCAGACATCTTACGAGTTTACATTGTGGAGAGAGGGCCACCCTTTCCCACTGTGTTATTTTCCTTTCTAGTGATGTGATTAAATATTCCGACAAAGGCAATACAGGGGAGAAAGGGTATTTGGCTCATAAAGTGAGGTTACAGTTGACCATTGCTGGGAGGTTATAGTGGCAGAAACCTGAAGGAGCTGGTTATATTGCATTCCTAGTCAAAAACAGAAAGCATGCTTGTGCTCAGCTTACTGTCACCTCTCAGATCTACTTTAGTATCTCCTTGTGAGGGAATGGTGACACCCACAGTGGACAGGTCTTCCCACTACAGTTATCATGGTCAGGGCAGTTCCTACCACAGACCAATATGGTCAAGCAATTGTTTATTGGGACTCCACATGGGTGATTTTACATGGTGCTGACTCCACAAGTCAAACTTACCATCACTCATGATGCAGATTTGATTTCTCTCAACTTATCCTGCAGATACCTTCAAGCTGCTCTGCACATCTCCAGTCAATGGCTAGTCATTGCCAATATCTTGCTGGGGAACCAGCAGCTAAGTGTTAAATTCTCTTTAATATCTGCTACTCATTCTGGGAAACTCAAACACAGGCAGCTAGCTTCAGGATAATGTGTGACAAACATTTTCCCTGAAAGGCAGAGAAGGGATAATAATGCCTCTGCAAGGACTAGAAAGGTGCTGATTGACAGCCGAGGTGCTTTGTGAGACACTGGACTGTCTCAGTCTGGAGTTCTTTCCTATAATCATGCCTGTGTTGAGAGTCACTATGACACTGCCACGCAAGAGATTTCTGGATGCTGTGGAGTCATGGTATTTGTACAGTGCATGGCACCCACCTCTGCTTGTAAAAAACTGCATTTCCATTTTTAGAATCTCTCTGCTCTGTTTCTTGTGTTATCTGCTACGGAAAGGGCACTGACTGTAACTTCTTCAAAATGGTTGAAAGGTAGGCTCTTAGGAAACAAAGTAGACAAACCTGGGTCCTTTACATATGTAAAAGCAGGCAACATCACCTGAGCCTTTTAAACACAAAGCTCATGTAAAGTCCATGTAACTTCAGCTGATTAATACGTGCCTTCAATGGTTTGGGTCAGGTTAAAGTATAAATTTAGCCATCACGAGCAAATGTACCTTCTTTTTCTAATCCCATGCAGGTATTTTCAGGCAACAATTTCGAAAGCATTGCTTTACCCCGTTCCCACATATCTGTTTTTCCTTCTAATTTTCCTGTTAAAATATTTTTTAGTTCTTCTTCTCATCGCACCGTTATTAGGTACTTTAAATCAACACAAACTGAGCCTCCTTAAGCCCTCTTGAGCTCCCAGATTTTATTGCACTCAATCTTGGATTCCAACTTAAACTTTATCTTTTATTGCAGCACTCATAATTTCAGGGTTATTTATGTGTTTTACACATTGCTCTGTGAACTGTCAACATCCGAACTGAGGATTTTCCTTTGATTCTTCACCATATAGAAGCTAGAGAGGGTCCTGGGTGAACAGCATCCGGGACTTACTAAGTATCACAACCTTTGCTCGGCCTCAAGAGTTCCAGCAGCCTAGAAGCTAACTAAACTAGGTGTACTCACGTGTCAGCTTTAAGACTTTCTGGCGATGGCTACATGTTCAGAAAACAACTGATCGTTCCCTCTGCCCTCCAGTTTTCTTATCTCCAAAGTAGAGCTAGAAGAAAGTGTGGGACGTACCTGTAGCTTGCTACTTCAGAGCATGCGCAAGGTGCTAAGGCTTATTCTTTGCTGAGCATGCGCAAGGTACTGAGGCTTATTCCTAGTGTCATTTCCTCCCTTAAAAGAAAAGCTGGAGTAAACATAATTATCTGTTTTGTTAGGTGATTTGAGAGATTTTAAAAAGAAAACTATACTTAGTAATAGCAAAATAACTCTTACAAGAAAAATGCTAATAAAACTAACCATTATTGTGTAATTTAATTTAAAAAATACATTTTTTAGGCACTTGTTTATTATATATTTTACACAAAAAATAAAATGAAATGGATCTGTCATCTGGTTTAACATTTTATTAACAATAAAAAGGCTGAAAATTACATCAAAAGTTTTACCTTATACACAGATTTCTGCTCGTCGTTTCATAAAGAGTAAAATTCTCTTATGCAAGTATTTGTTCACATACACATTGAGCGAAACAACCAGTTGATGCCATATAAAATACGCTCTTTGGAAATGCATCTGTATGCAGATATTTGACAAATTGACTTCAGATATGGCTTGATTGCAAGTTTGATTTGCAAAACCGAATAGAAGAGTCTTTTCACACAAGGGTAGCAGATATTTGCTCTCTCTTTCTTCCTACTGGCAGCCAGAAGAATGACTATGGAGACAGATCCTGTCTCACAAAGAAAAGCAAACAAAGCTAGCTTCCACCATGTCTCTGGGCTCCCTAAGTTAACAGTGTGCTTTGTTCACAGGAATCTTTCGAAGCCATTTGTTAGTTTATAAACTTGGATTCCTTGAAACTTGATCTGCTTTTTGTTTAAATTCATTAAATTGGCTCACTTAGCTGAAATGGGAAATCTCTGTGTGCAAAACTCTAAAAGGGAACTGAAGCTTCCCTGAATCTTCCTCTGGAGTTCTGCCTATCCAGCCTTCATATTTCAATACTGTATGCTCCTAAAATTAGATGTAGATGTTAGAGGGGAAACATTGAGCCTTAATACGGTTCAGAAGAGATTACCTGGGAATTCAAGTGAACAAAAGATTCAATCAGACCATCCAACTTAGCCCCAAACCTGCCTCACATGCAATGCACAAGAAAATCATGATTCACCTACCTACATGGCATGTCCTTAGAGGTCAGGAGCAGTAGTTTTTAATTCAGGTCTTTCTTTAGTTTTCACAAGTTAGAAGCTAATATAGAAAGGTGATTTATTTATTCCATTCTGTATGTTTGTCCTAAGTTCTCATCCCAAATCATACGTGTTGCATTTAATATATACATATTATATATATGTAATAAATATACATGTTTATTGCAAAGTGAAAGGAGATGGAGGAATGGCCCTGGGTCTTTTCTACAGAAGTAGATCTTTTAGAGACCTCAGAGTCTTCTTCTGTGGGTTGTGAGCTCCAAGACTTTCTCTGTGGGTCATGTACTCCGAGGCTTCCTCTGTAGGTCATGAGCTCCGAGGTTTCCTCTGTAGGTCGCCAGCTGTCAGCTTGGTGACTGCTATACTCCCCAGCCCAATCCTTTCTGCCTTCTCAGCATATGCAGTTAATTAACAACTTGAGAGTTTTGTTTCAGCAATCTTGGATACAGACCCAGAGCAACTGCCCCGCAGTTTCCAAAAGCTGTTCTCATACTGGAACTATTTAGAATTAACTCTATTGGCATTGTGGATTAACTAAGCCCGTATTGAAGCTCTATTCTGTGCATGGTAAAACATTCTGGGGCATCCCCATCTTCCTTTCTAAATCTGGGCCTAGTCACTGCCCTCATTACCAGTTTTGACAACCAAAAGCACAGTACAATCCCAAGATGAGAATTAAGAACCAATGATTTAGAGGAGAGATTAAAAGATTCATTAACTTAAATTGATTTTTTAATCCAAGACGTCTTTCTATTTGTACAAATGACTTGACTAAGGATTGCATTTTTCCCAAATGGGAATTTGTCAAGAAAGTAATAAAGAATTCTTTGAAGAAGAAGGGATAAAAATCTAAGAAAAAAATTCCCATTTGGGGGGAGGCATTCTTAACCAAAATTTCCAAGTAATCATGACTTTTTAAAACAGTGTTAATAATAGGCCCTCACATTAATTAAACATTTATGCTCAAAATTTGATATAATAATTAACTTACAAACATCATCTTCTCTCAGTCCTTATATCAGACAGCTGTACTTCCTGGAGCAGCTTCTCTCCCAAGCCTGAGCTAGCTGAGCCTCCAAAACAGTCTTACATGATCATGATATGAATGTTTGGTTCATCTCTGCACTTCTTCCATCTTGGGGTTCGTGATTTCTATGGTTAAGGAGTAAGATAGGACGACAAATAAGCGAATGTTATAAGGCAAACAATGATGTGGCCCACACTGAGACTCAGTGGGCAGGCTATGTGAAGGGAGCTCTATCCTGTTCAACCCTGGCTCAGATTTCTTATGTGAGTCTCATTACAATCCGCCACAACACAAGAAGGAAGTGGGAGTCAGGGACTGGGCGTAGCTTGGCTCGTTAAGAAAAGCATATTGTTCAGAGTTAGTAGACCTAAGTTCAACTCCCAGCCCAGGCTCAATCTAAGCATATGAAGGAGACTCGCTTTATGATCCAAAACACCCATAGGGACAGTTGAGAAGCAGAGTCCTAGGATGAAAAGCTTCAAATAAGTACTGTAAGTGACACCTTCTGAGGTCAAAAGGCAGAACCAAGGTTAGGAGGAGATCATAGTTCGGACCAGATCAGGCCTGCACTAGGCAGCACAGAGCAGACTGAGCCACAGCAGAATGCTGACTGGCTCTCTTCAGCGCTATAGCGTATCCCAGAAGATCAGGACGTAAAAGCGAGTTAATAGGAAATTAGCTTAGACCTGATCAAAGTGTGATGTCTTCTGAGTTGAGAAAGAGAGGGTTTGTTTGTTTTGTTTGTTTGTTTTTAGGTGAAGCAGAAAGAGCCAATGTGCCTCAGTTAGTGTTTAGTTCAATTACCACAATTCAGAGTCATTCGGAAAGAGAGAACCACCCTAGAGAATTGCTTTCATTGGATTGGCTCTCGGTGGTGGTGTCTGTGAGAAACTGTATTGATTGGTGAGTGATGTGAGAAGGCCCAGCCCACTGTTGGGCAGTTGCTCCTGGAGAGTGTAAGAAAGATAGCTGAATGAGCTAGCAAGCACCATTCCTCCATGGATCCTGCTTCCAGTTTCCTGCCGTGAGTTCATGGGTAGGTTCCCTCAAAGACTGGCTGAGGCTCAGAAGAGCCAAATGAAACAAACCCCTTTCCTCCCCAGTTATTTTGACAACAGAAAAGCAAATCAGAAGACTTGCTGGACTCTCCACAGTATTTAACTTTCTTGGTAGAGCCGGTGGGTGGAAGCAAAGATTCGATGCATAATTTTGAAGATCTTTGCTTAAGTTTTAAACCCTTAAGTTACATTTTCTAAACCATATATATGTATAGGATGATGTTAAAAAATGAACTTAGTTTGGAAGCAGTTGAATATTGTTTATATTATTGAGTTTTGAAATTACGAGATTTAGTTCATAAATGGTGAATCTTGTGAAGATTCCTCTTCCCTGACACATCATATATTCATACACCAAATATTATAGACATTGGGATTATGTATTCATTTATTTACTTACGCCTCACTTATTTATTGAGACATAGACTGGCCTTAGCCTCCCAACTGCTGGCATTGCAGGCATGCACCGCCATGCCTATTTTGAGTTTTTAATAGAGGGCGAAGCAGAGAGAACTTTGTGTTTCTACCAGTATCTGGGGGTTTGTGAATACTCGAGCTATCACATCACTCTTCATGTTCTGAACCAAGTTATTGGTTCAATACTGAGTTATTGTGTATGTCCCACGATGCCATTGTATTAGAAAGAATAATTACATAATTACCACAAAAGTCCAGTGAATTGTGGTTTGTTCCGTGAGTTTGTTACATTTTCATCTTAGAAGAAATGTTTCATCTTCGTTCTCAAAAAAAAACCCTTCTATTTTACACTCTTCCTGTAAGCTCTTGACCTCTGTAGGGTTGATGTTAGTTACTAACAAGTCATGTTTGTAGGCTTGACACTTGGAAGATTGATACTATTGAGCAGCCTTGCCACAGATAAGTACTCTTTCCACCTGTCCCAGATATGTGACAAGGGCTGTTGGGTGCTACTCCATTCTGCCATTTGGTCCATTCTGCTTGCTGTATCAAGCTTTTCTCAGAAGTCACACTTAGGCTTTCTGTGAACACGCAAGCCTCATATAACCAGGAAATCAACAACATCCTGTGCATAGCCTCACCATCTGCTATTAGTGGATAAAACCACTCAAGTTGTGTCTCATTACAGGATAGCCTGGAACTTATCACTTCATTGTTGCACAGTGGAGCGGATGTTCAGCAAGTGGGATACGGCGGCCTCACGGCCCTCCACATAGCTGCAATAGCTGAACACCCGGAGGTGAGTCTTGCCTCTTCCACGTCGTGAGAAGAAAAAAATGTTAGTTGCCTTTTCCAATCGTATGCCATTGTGTGAGACACTGGTATTTTCAGATCCTAGATCTGATTCGGCTTTTTTGTAACTACTGGACACACTCATTTACTCTGACAGTGAAGTTTAGCTATGTCAATGTGATTTTATACTGAGTTGGACGCATTATACAACAATGCACTGAAACATCAATTAATCCAGATGCCTGGATATAAGAGGTGCTATGCTGTGTTGAGAGCAAACGCTTTGCACTCAGGCAGCATGACCACGACAGCTTTCTCTCCTTTCTTTGAGGAAGTTACTGACTCTCATGACCTGCTTTCTTTATCTGGGAAACAGTAATGGATGGATTAGGCTGTAACTCAGTGGTAGATTATTGCCTGACACATGCAAGATTCTTGCTTCAACTCCTAGAAAATAACTACAGTTTTATTACAGTGTCTAATTAAAGTCTCCACACAAAACACTCTGAAGATTGCTTCCTACAGAGTGAGGAGAGATGAATATATATATATCACTTGGAAAAACATTTATTAAACACAAATATACCTCAGACACTGTTCTGAGTGCTTAGATGGCAGGGCCAAGACAGCAGACAAAAGTTTCCATTTCTGTGGAGCACAGTTAAATACAAGAGTCAGACAATGAAGAAGAAAAGAAGGTATATAATCTGAGTTGCCAGTGAGTACTGTAGCGTGATAAAATATGGCAGCTATGGGGAAGTGGGTGTCACCTACATAAGCTCTGTGTCAGAAATCCCGAAGGATCATGATTCCGAACCAGAAGCCTGAGTGTAGTGATGGGGCTCTGACAGTGGAAGCACACAAGCTGGAGACCTAATGCTCACAAAGGCCCCGATGCTGCAGGAGCCACAGTAATCACGGGGACTTGGGGTGGGTGGGGATGCTGGATGCATCATCAGCAAGATAAAGTTCTGAGAGAAGGTATCCAATCTTTTCTTAGCTTTATCAAGTATTCCTTTTTAAACAGACCACTGTGAAAACATGTGGCTAACTTTACACACACTCAAGTAGTTATTTTATTGTCCCTGCTAAATTAGGTAGCACATCATGTCTCCTGAGCGAAACTTTCTTACAATGACAGAGCCGTTGAGTACAGATTCTGTCTGGAATCCTGGCCATCCTGTCCAAAATCCCACCACTTTCAAGCTTTATTCAGATGCAACCACTTGTGAAGCTCATTAAAGTGAGAGATGGCAGCTTTCCACCTCCTTATTAAATAGTCACTTTTGAAATTTTTCATATCTCAAATTCAACCATACCTTTTCTCACCAATATACAATCCCTCAAACAAATGTGAGCAGAGACATAAATAAAGCCCCATGTAAAATCTATGACACACATTTGAGCCATGTCTCCTAATGAGGCCACTCCACAGGTCCTCACAGGTACCATGTTGGGAACAGAAGATTCCCCCATATGCTATTCTTTCTCATTATTACAAACTCTTACTCACTAAAAAATTAATACGGATATCCAGAGGTATTGTTGTAAATGTATAAGTATCAGTTTGCACTGTTTATGGGGAAAGACAAAAATCTCAGTAAAGTTACTCAAAAGTGTTTTCTTCTTGCCTATCAAAAGTATAAAATTTCAACTAGAGCCATAAACATTAAGAAATCTTAGGAGAAGATCTGGCAAATGGTTGTTGCACTCCTCTGAAGAATGCCTAACCTTTAATGAGCTGATGTATTTGCAAGTGATGTTAAGCAGGCTACTCTCTTCAGCATCTTCAAACGGCCCTGCTTGCTTAGGCTGTGAATTAGAGACAAACAGATCATTGATTTCACCTGCTCAGGGCAAACTCTAATAAAACAATTCAGGTAGGTCTCTACCAATGCTAATTTCTTAGTGCATCACTCAATTTCCTACATACGTAGTGCACAAAGTTTAATGACTCCTACAACCAGTAACCAGCTATACATGAAATGGGTTTGAGCTCGGCATCCTTTGTTCTAATCTCACACAGTGTCCTAATTAAGTTATTGGTCAAATAAGAAAAGTAATTCAGTGAAATGCTATTTTTGCCCCCCCCCCCCCCAAAAAAAAACCAAAACACAAAATCAAAACAAATCAACCTAAATCACCATATTCAATTGTAAATGTTTGAACTGAAGAAATGGCTTAGCAGCTGAGTGTTGAGAGCTGAGTTTCATTCCCAGGCACACTGAATCTAATAGAAGAGAAGGTGGGGAAGAATCTTGAATACTTGGGCACAGGGGGAAAGTTCCTGAACAGAACATCAATGGCTTATGCTCTAAGATCAAGAATTGATGAATGGGACCTCATAAAATTGCAAAGCTTCTGTAAGGCAAAGGACACTGTCAATAGGACAAAATGGCAACCAACAGATTGTGAAAAGATCTTTACCAATCCCACATCTGATAGAGGGCTAATATACAATATATACAAAGAACTCAAGAAATTAGACTCCAGACAACCAAATAACCCTATTAAAAATGGGGTACGGAGCTAAACAAAGAATTCTCAACAGAGGAAACCCTGAGATTCCACCTCACACCAATCAGAATGGCTAAGATCAAAAACTCACATGATAACAGATGCTGACCAGGATATGGAGAAAGAGGAACACTCCTTCATTGTTGGTAGAATTGCAAGCTGGTACAACCACTCTGGAAATTGGTCTGGAGGTTCCTCAGAAAACTGGATATAGTATTACCTGAGTTCGCAGCTATACCACTCCTGAGCATATACCCAGAAGATGCTCCAACATATAACAAGGACATATGCTCCACTATGTTCATAGCAGCCTTATTTATAATAGCCAGATGCTGGAAAGAATCTCAATGTCCTTCAACAGAGTAATGGATACAAAAAATGTTTACACAATGGAAAAGATGTTTACTCTATTTACACAATGGAGTATTACTCAGCTATTAAAAACAATGAATTTGAGAAATTAGGTAAATGGATGGAACTAGAAAATATCATCCTGAGTGAGGTAACCCAATCACAGAAGAACACACATGGTATTCACTCACTGATAATTGAATATAAGCCCAGAAGCTCAAAATACCCAAGATTCAACTCACAGACCACATGACACTCATGAAGAAAGAAGACCAAAGTGTGGGTGCTTCGGTCCTTCTTAGAAGAGTAACAAAATTCTCAAGGGAGCAAATATGGAGACAAAGTATGGGATAGAAACTGAAGGATGGGCTGTCTGGAGACCATTCCACCTGGGTATCCATCCCATGTGCAGTCACCAAAGGTAAACTCTGATGTGGATGTCGGGAAGTGCATGCTGACAGGAGCCTGATATAGTTGTCTCCTTAGAGGTCTGCCAGAGTCTGACATATTTAGATGCAGATGCTCACAGCTAACCATTGAACTGGTCATGGGGTTCCCAATGGAGAAGTTAGAGAGAAGACTGATGGAGCTGAATGGGTTTGTGGCCCCATGAGGAGAGCAACAATACCAACCAACCAGAGCTTTCATGGTCTAAACCACCAGCCTGGGAGCACATAGGGAGGAACTCATGGCTCCAGCTGTACATGTAGGGGAGGATGGCCTTGTTGGGCATAGGTGGGAGAGGAGATCCTTGGTCTCATGAAGGCTGGATGCACTGAGTGTGGGGGAATTTGAGGGTGGGGAGGTGGGAGTGGGAGGTTGGGTGGGGGTACATTCTCATAGAGGCAGAAGGAGGGGCGATGGGGTGGTGGGTTCCTGGGCGGAGGGGGGAAATGGCGTAAGGGCATGCCATCTGGAGTGTCTGGAGTGTAGATAGAATATCCAATAATATTAAATAAATAAATAAATAAAGTTGACTTAGGCTGGAGGGCTGAAGGGAAGAATTAACTCAGAGAGGATTCCTGAATAAGAGGAAAGACTACTGGTCCCTGCTATGAGAAAAAGTGAGAAGAGAGTGCTGTCCCAGGACCTAGGAAAGCCAATGGGGTGATGCTTTGGGCATGAAATGGTGCTGAGTGCTGTGGGGTAATGTATAGTTTTCTTAACTAAGCCAAGTGCAGGTGCATACACACTGCTCTATTTGGGGTACTGGCAGGGCAACTCCAGCGAATGAGAGGGAACTGCCTTTTGGAGGTAGTGAAGGCCTTTGTCACCTGCATTTGCTGTGAAACAGTGCACAATGCTGACTTGGATGGGACTTTGTCTCCCACATAACAAATCTAAACCCTCCATTAGTGTCTCTGGTGTGTTTGTCCCCTGTAATCATGAACTCCGTTAAACAATTTTACAATGAAATTTCCATTGACATTGGCAACTGTCTACTTCAAAAATGGAAGATCACACAGGCTGCAAGTTCTCAGATATGCAGAATGGAAGCTGGGGCTCAGATGTGAATTTACTATGCTGTAAGAGAGAGAAAAAAAATCATAGGCTGTATTTGGCTCCATTATTTCTCTGATTTATCCATCTATCAATTCATCTGCATACATTGATTTGTAAAAGACCAAATCAATCAATAAACATGCTTTGAATCCCCTTCTCTTTGGGTACACATATAGACATATATCATGCAATCCCTTGACCATGGAAAACTGGAGAAGCTTAGACTTTCTCTTTCTCTGCTGCTGTCATGTACTATTTCCTCTTCTCTGTGAGTAACTAATGCTAACCTCATGTTATAGAGTGCAAATCTAAGGATTAGAAAGTTGACTTATGACCACTGTGTAGGGCATTCAGATAATAAAGAAATTAATCAGATGAGACTCTACCCTGGCCACTGTTAAACCTCAGCTCTAATCTTAAGGAAAATAGGATATACTTTATTTTGGAACCATTTTGAATGAGCATGGCCCAGGAACAGAGAGGTAGGTTGTCTCACATTCCACATTCCAGTGCAGAAACAGTTACATAAAGTTTTTATAGTTTTAGAGAACAAAGAAAGTCATAAACCAAGGCAATTTTAAAACACACATGTGGATACACCAGAGAGGCAGGCACACAAAGATTGTGGTAGTCCTGAGATGTTATCTGATAATACTCTTAGGATTCTGCTAAGTTAATAGCTTCTAAGACAGTGTTTCTGAACCTATGGGCTGTGACCCCTTGATGGATTGACCAACCCTTTCACAGGGATTACCTAAGACCATTGGAAGCCAAAAATATTTACATTATGGTTCATAGCAAGAGCAAAATCACAGTTACAAAGTAACAACAAAAATAATTTTATGGTTGAGGTCACCACAACATGAGGAACTGTGTTAAAGGGTCACAGCACTAGGAAGATTGAAAACCACTGATCTAAGAGGTTTTTAGATGTTAGTCCATAGAGAGAATGGGGCAAGGAATGGTTATTCCAGAAGGCTAACACCAGCCTAAGATATGTATGTCCTCTGAACAAAGAGAATTCCAGTCTCTTCACAGTACTGAAATCCCAGCTGTTCCATCAATAGCTGTGGACACAGACTTTTCCCAGGAGTTTTTGGACACAGCCAAACACAGCTTTTTCTTCCTTTTTTTTTCAGGAATTTTAATTCATATCACCCAACATCAAAGCCACAAGTTTACAAATAATGGGACAGTATTTCACAATGACTCAACGTATTATTAAAGCAGAGCTCATCGTCACAATATACAAACAAAGTAAGTTCAGACAGCCATAAATACAGTGCAGGAGTCATTACCTGAACGATTAAAGCATCATTGACTGACACAAAAAGAACTTTATTTGGTCCTTACTGTCTGAGTGTGAGGACCCAGTAAGAAATAATGCAGACATACACAGTCACACAGACACACAGATACAAACACAGACACAGTCACAGACACAGATGCACACAGACACAGATGCACACCGACAGTCACAGTTCCATATGCACAAAGACACAGACACATAGACACAGTCACAGTTCCAGACATAGATGCACACAGACATACAGACACAGTCACAGACACACAGATACAGACATAGACACACAGACACATGTACACATACACATACCCACACACAGAAACACGCATGAATACACACAGAGATACGCAGATAAACATAGAACACACACACAGATGCACACACTTATATAAACATACATGCAAAGATATTCAGAGACAGACACACAGAAACAGACAGATGCACAGACACACATCAAACACACAGAGTGCTCTGTGCCTAATTACTTAGATCTGTAGAACACTGTCAAACCTGTTTCTCTACAGTTCTTTCTGCAGCTGCCAGTATACAAAGCAGTCATCAGTGTCTGTAGCTTCCTTTGCAGTAGTAAAGGGAAAGAAGATAGCAGCCAGGATGCCTATGTAATGTGGAGAGTGGGTATTTCATTTTTCACAGATAGGCAAACATACAGAGAGAGTATGTGCAGGTGAGACAACCACACTGAAGGTATTCCCTCCAACCAGTTCACCCTTTCAGCTTGTAAACACCCAAGCATGGCTCAGAAGCGCTCCCAGTTATTTTGGAATTTATTTCTGATTTCTCTGAAATGTAGTTGATGGTTTTTCAATCCATTTTTAACTAAATCATCTCAGTGTTTCAGTAGAGAGTTTTGTTTACCAAAAAGCTTGCAAGGCTCTTCACATTATTTCTTCTGTAATGGCTTTAGCTTTCTCCCCAGAGGCGCAGACAAGAGAGTGCTTAAATTACAATGTGTGTCTGCCTCTCTGTCTTGCTCATATGTTCTCTCCTTTTCTCTGATGAATTTATAACATAATAGAACCATAGCTGCCTCCAGTATCTTGTAAACTTTATTTGAAATCCAAACAAATCTCAACAAAACAAAACAATTAAGAATTTACACACCGAGGTGATTCTTGTCAGTTTTGAGCTGGAGGCTGATAGGCCATGTGCACCTGCAGCAGCCTCTTTCTTTTCCACAAGTCCTCACAACCCAGGAGAGCCGCAGCCACCTGAATGTTCACTTCCCCCAAGGAAACTTACCAGCCTTGCCTCCCAGACTCACCTGCCACCCAGGAATGATAGAAATGACTACAAACAGTGCTGTAGAACCTCCCCCTTCTGAGACCCATAAGAAGGAACCCTGCTTCATCTCATGTCACTGAACTCTCTTCTGAGTCCCTAGAAAGCTGTTTATACAGCATTAACAACAACCAAAAACATCTCAAAGTCTCTTACTTTAAAGGGCATCCTGCCTCTTGAATCCCAACCCAAGACCTTTCAATAACCTTCCCTCAAATATATAGACTTGTCTCTTTCAGTTCTCCTCCTCCTTCTTCTTCCTCCTCTTCCTCCTCTTTCTCCTCCTCCTTCTTTGTCAAGCAAAACAAAGAAAACCAAAAGCACAAAGGAATCTGGCAAAGTCCTCCAAGATGATAGATTTTGTAACTGGAAAAGCTGGTGCCCTCATGGAGCCTGGTATCCATTTCTCAGTCCAAATATGACTCTGTCATCTCACCTGATAATAATGGAAGCCTGGGGAATGATAGAAGCTTAACACATGTCAGGAAAACACTGCAGGTCTGAATCTTCACAATAAAGGCATAATGGTGTCCTGGTGTCTCTTGAAGACTGTGATACATCTCTGACTGTGTATTACAGAATTTAACAAGTCTATTGTGCAAAAACACAGTATACAAGTCATTGTTGCTTTAGCATGGTCACAGAGCTGGACAGACATCTTCACGATCTAATTGTAGGACGTGATCATCCCTCTGGAAGCTAGACTTATACGTGTCAGCAATCAATTTGTCCTGCTGACCCTTCCATCCTGGGTATTCCCAGAACATTCAAATTCATGAGACACTGCCCTAGAATTTATTAGGATCAATAAAATGTAAAATAAACATCTGACTGAATGAGCAGTTAGAAAGACCTTTAATCGCTAAACCCAGCATTAGAAATTTGGTTTGTTCTAGAACCTATTGCTTGGTTTGCAGGTGGTACTTTCTCACTGTGGTTATGGTCACACCTCTGTGCAGTTGTCTCTGCAACCTCTGTCTCCTCATCTTCTAGGAACAATAATTAGTGGACTAAAACTCACCTAATAATTAAATCTCACCAATAATCACATTTAACCACAATTATGTGCTTAATATACAGTTTTAAATTCAGTCCCATTTTGGAGTATGAGAGGCTAATACTTCAAGAAACAAGTTTGAGGTAGCCACTGTTCAGTCCACATCAGTCACCCATCTCAGACCCTGAACTCCATGTTACAGTGGCATATGAGAAGAGTTTGAATCATCAGTTTGTTTTTACACAGATACCGGGGTATACCCAGATATTATTATTTCATGGAGTGCTATTATCAACTGGCAATTCTCTCACAAAAATTTTTAGATCAAGAAATATATCCTAAATTACTCTATGAAATTTGAACCTTCAAGGCCACAATAATTCAGATAGAGACTAGTGTGGATAGCACACTCTAGTCCAGCATACAAGTTATTCTCATAAACCAGATTTAATTATACATATTTCCATGTGTGCTTTGAGCTACGACTCACTCACTCATGTTGAACCTGACATCCATGTGTCGTGTGGTTAGTTAATGAAGCTAAGCTTTTATTAAACACACAGTCTGAAATAACTAAGATCCAATTTAGGAAGACTACATCTTTGATGGCATTCAAAAGTGGTTTTCTCATAAGTTGAAACCAGAGAGTCTGTGTTCCCAATTACTATGTTGCATGTTGCAGCAGTTTCTTTTATTAAAGTCAGAGGCCATGTCTCACTGTCTAGGCTTTTGGTCTAGAGACTGAGACAGGATAATATGTCATACCTCATAATCAGCTTATTTTACACTCCCATAGGCAAAGCTTCAAGCATGCATCATTTGTAAGACACGAGAAAAGAGAACCCTAGCATTCACTCAGACCTTTGACATAGCCTGCATTAGCTACTATTAGACAGTAAGTATTGCTTTGGGCGTGAGATAGATAGAAGGACACAAGCCAGAAAAGCTTTATGGGCTAATAAAAATGTAAATTAGATGCTAATCAGCTCTCTACCCTGGAATGTGACGAAAGAGGCATTACCTGAGAAATTAGATTCAAAGATTATTGCTAATCAAATCAACCCAAAATGAGACAGCCTTTGTAACCAGTTAATGTCTTGTGAAAATCTGTTTTTCTCTCAATTTTTCTAAGTGCTAATATTGATTCACATATCCTCAGTCTGCATTCTACAAACACATATATAATACATACACACCTGTGTCCTTAGACATATAAACACATTTGTCTGCACACACACACTCACACACACACACACACACACACACACACACACACAGGAGCACAACCATACACACATATGCATATATACACATACATACATGTGTACATACACATGCACATGTATGCACATACATACATGCACACATACATATACATACACACAGTATGTGATATATCAACCACATGGAAGTAATCCTTGCTACACTTTCTAGCTGTTGTTGGGATACTGCCACACAACTGAATGTTTTACACCTAGGATTTCAACAGTTCATTATAAATTAAGATCTCTGCATCTTTGTCAAGGCACATTACTAGAATACCAGAAATTTTTTGTTTTGGGTTTAGAAACTAGTATTTGCTCCTGGTCTGTGGGCACGCAGTGATCTGTGGACCCGCAGTGTGATCTGTGGATGTGCCGTGAGTGCTGTCCCACTTTTATCAGAAATTACTCAACCTGGGGTGGTTTTCAGGGAGTCCATGATGAAACACTAGGGCCTCCTAAGAACACCATGGGACTTGTTTTCAGTAGCTCTCTCACTTTCAGAAGTGTGCTAAGATTAAGAGAGAAGAGGAAGAGTCTAGAGCCCTATGACTGGCTCTCCACAGTTGTTACCCCTTGTGGCATCTCTCTTCTAATGTGTTCCTCAGAAGCATGTGTTACCACTACTTTCTGATGTTTGTTCTTTCATGATTGCATACCATATATATATGTGTGTGCACATGTATGTATGTATATATGTACATATTCGTATGTATATACAACACACACATATATACATATATATGCATATATACATGTATGTATATACACACATATATACATATACATACACATACACACACACACACACACACACACACACACACATATATATATATATATATATATATATATATATATATATATATATATCACATCACAAAACATGCATGCTTTCCAGGAGGAGTTCATACCTCTGGAGCTGCTCTGAAAAGCAGTTCTGAGGGGTTTTATAGCATCTAAAATGTTGGTACTTTATCTTTCAAAGTTGCTGGACTCCAACTTTCTTAGGTCTGAACAAAACAGTCTAAAATTGTTATATTTCTACACTCTGAACCATCAATGTATGTCCCTCCTGAGAAGATATATATTGAGCTATCCAGGAGATTTGGTAAAATTTAGCAGAATAAAGGTAATGACTGGAAACATTTCCCAGAACTGCCTTGAATGTTCCATTTTCTCTGCTTTCACAATGACATTATTCTGCAGCAATGCCCTGGTTCTTCAGGCCTGTGTACAGCATGCTTACACTCACTGAATCCTAGCTCACCCCTTGAAAATATTTTGGTTTTATCAAGCAAGATGTTAGAAAGACACTTTCTGCCTGACACAGCCTTGCCAACTCCATCTCCCTGGATGGATGATCCAGAGCCTCTTCCTGTGAAAGCAGAAGCCATTGTGTTCTTTATCACAAGACATACTGTGACAGAAATTAACTGCTCCCATTTTAATATGCTCTGCCTTTATCATAATGTAGTCTCTATGCTTTGCCTTCTAAGTTTCCCCACAGCTAAGGTGAAAAGCTGTATGCATCCTACCACTAAGTCTCTGTAGCCTGAAGTATCTCTGTCTCATAACCAACCAGAATATTTTAGGTAATTTTCTGCCAGCATTTAAGATAACTTGCCTCAGAAGCAAAGCTTGATTTGGTAATCTATTATATATGTTTTTGAGTTATTAACAACATGTTTAAAAAGTCTTCATAGACCACACAGATACATGGAATATGCTTTGTGTGTATTTAGACTATTGTTTTTTGCTTTGCTTTTCTGAAACAGGGTCCATGCTAGGTAGCTCAGGCCAGCCTTGAACCTATGATCTTTCTATCTCAGCCTCCTCAGTGCTGGGATTATGACGATTTACTACTCTGCCTTGCTCTACAATAGATTTTTAATAAGTGTTTGCTAACCGAGTAAGTTTATGAATACCAAAATGTTTCAGAAATTATAAAGAATGAGGAAAATTAAATGTCTCTTTCTCAAAGGCAGAATAGATAGATTATAATGACACTGTTCATGAAGAAACGAGGGTATAAAAATCACAAGAAATTTTCATAAATACCTTCATACATATTAATCTTTAAAAAACCACAAAATCCAACTGAGTATCACAGCATGTACCAAGACAGTACTCAAGTGACATTCAGAATAGAACAATGAGAAACCCACATGTTCATTTCCTCACGCAAATATCAACTTGAACAAGCATTTGTACAAGAAAATACCTTCTCAAAATCTGAGGACTCCAGGAGAGATGCTAGTGCATCAGAATAGAAAAGCACTGAAGAAGTTAGGAAGGACAATTGCACACAGTGGGGAGAGTTATCCTACTCCAAAGCCCATGCACAGTCAGTACAACATAGATATCCCATCTCTAAGTGGAAGATAAAGGCATCCTCCTCTTCATAATACATCCCAATGACTTCAGGGAATGGCTAAGTCCCAGTTTCTCAACGTGCTCCAGGCAGGGCCAGGCTGTCCTCTCCAAACTCTAGGTTCAACTCCCAGGGCCACATAAGTATGAAAAAAGAGATGGACATCATTACCACCATCTCTACTCCTACTCTTAACAATTTATATTTTAGTCCAACCCTAAATCCAGGCTGCCCCCCTCAGCTGGATTTCCAAGTCGAAACTACATATTAGTTTCTAAAAAACTGAAGATATAGGCCAGCTTCTGTAGGTCCAGAATCCAGGTTGGTTTTTGGATATTTAAATTCTAAGACTCCTTTCCCAATTATAGAGCAGGACATCAGGCCTGCTCACGTAGACCAAAGGTCTAATCCTATACAAGTTGACTTGGGTTTCAGACTTGGCCCTAAGAACAAGACACAATATGGATGCTCGGGGACTCAGGCACCATGTCCTTCTACCCATTGACCTAAGAAGTAGCTGCCCATCTAAAACGAGCAGAAATTCTCTCTGTGATCTCACCAGATAGATGGCCCTCCTAGAATCCTTGGAGAGGATAACTGGTAAAGGACTTCACACATGTAAATCAATCTAAATTCTAGAGGAGATTCTATTTCTACAAATGCACAAGTATCAACACAAACTTACAAGGAATACAGATGCTCACGGACTGTGATCCAGGAAAAGCAACCAGGTCTCCATTCCAGACACTAAAGAAATGAACATCTGCACAATCCCTGATAAAGACTTCAAAACAGTCACCTAAGGAAACTCTGAATTACACCAGAAGAGAGATGAACAGTAACAGGGCTGTGAGACAAAGGTTAAAGTCCAAATATAAAACGTTCAGCCCAGATAGCCTAGATAGAAATAATAGAACACAGGGAACACAGTGACTGCAGCAGGTAACTGCAGAGCTTCGGCACCTGATGCGAGTGAGCAGTCTTTAAGTTCAAAGACACGTCATCTGGAACCACCTAAACAGAGGGATAAAAATAAAAGAATGGAAAAGAATGAACAGAGCAAGGAAAAAGAGAAGAAAACCTAGAGTTCTTTAACAGTCCTATGGCACACACTCAAACTTGCATTGTGGAAGTTCAAAAAGAAAGAGAAAGATAAGAATAGCCTCTTTACAGAAATAAGGGCAGAAAACTTCCTAATCTGAAGAGGAAAAACAGTATTCATATCCAGCAAAGTATGTTAAAGAGACAGAGATAATTTATCACCAAACACTCAGCAATCAAGAGGAAGAATGCTGACAGCCCTGACAGGGAAGCAACCCTCATACAGACAGCCCCACAGATAGCGCTACCTGAACAAAGGTCCCACAAACACACCAGAGGTGTGAGACAGCCCCCCACCCCCCGCCGGCAATGCACAGTATTGGGAAACCCATCTATTTACATGAAGAAGAATAGAACCAGATCCTTAAAAACATCAAATAGGGGGACTGGAGATGCAGTTCAGGAGTTAAGAGCATTTGATGCTCTTCTTTTTTTTCTTTTTTTTAAATTTTTTATTGGATATTTTATTTACATTTTAGGTGTAATCCACTTTATTTCTCCCCCACCCAGGAACCCCCTATCCCATCTCCCCTCCTCCTGCTTCTGTGAAGATATATCCCTACTCACCCTCTCACTCCCACCTCCCCACCCACAATTTCCCCCACACTGGGGTGTCTAGTCTTCACTGGACCAAGTAATTCTTCCTCACCCACCTATGCCTTGAAGATGAGATCTGTTTCCATCACTCCTGTCAGGTGGAGGCTCATAATCAAGTAACACCGAGTCCAGGACAATCAGCACCTTGGGCCTCTGCTGGCATCTGAATTTCTGCACATAGACCAAAATGTAGATATGCCCACCTACACATAATTAACAATAAATCTCGAAGAACTGGGAAGTGGTGACAGACAACTTTGGCCCCAGCACTTAGGAGGAAGATTCAGGCAGATCTCTGAACTTGAGGCCAGCCTGGTCTACAGAGCCAGTTTCAGGACAGCAGGGCAATACAGAGAAACCTTGTCTTGAGAAACCAAAGGCACAAAACCAAAACAAAACACATACCCACACAAATAGTAAAAATCAATTCAAAATAGACAAGACTTAAACATTAAGACCCCAAAATGAAAAATTACTAGAAAAACACAGTTAAAATATTTTACATTTATTTTTTGTTTGTTTGTCTTTTTTTTTTTTTTTTTTTTTTTTTGAGACAGGGTTTCTCTGTTTCCCAGCTTTCCTGGAACTCTGTAGACGAGGGTGGCCTCTAACTCAAAGAAGTCTATCTACCTGCCTCAGCCTCCTGAGTGCTGAGATTAATGCCTGCACCACCACCTCCCAGCTATTAAAATCTTAGTGTTGAGCCAGATAATAATTTTTTCAATATAATCTCAATGTAAAGGAAACAGACTCAAAAGTAGAATTTTAAATCACATTTATTTAAATTAGTCAAGAAAAAAGAAGACATTCTTTGGCACAGGAGAAGATATTTGCAAGCTACATATCTGATGAGAAGCTAATATCCAAAATTCACAAGGAACTCAGTCAACTTCTCAAAGGGCCTATAGATAATGCCAGTTTTAAAATAAACCAAAGACTCAAATATTTATCTTTTAAAAGAAGAAATATAGATGTATTCAAGAATGAAAGTAATGACAAGTATACAAATTAGTTCAATTCTAATACACACACACATATATATGTATATATATATATATACATATATATATATATATATATCATATGCATATATATTATATACTGTAATAAAGCCCTAAAGCATTTTTTAAAGATCTAATGAGAAGTTATATTCAGTAAGGTGGAAAAATATACATTAGTGCTAGAGGAGCAAGTGAGAAGCTCACAACTGCATTTCTCCACGTGCAATTTTTAAGCAGAACACAGTCAAATCTTTTTTATACATATATGACTTTAAACACCCAAAGAAGTTGAATAGTTAAATAAAGGTCTTTGGGGTAAAGAAATTGTCTGATTCAGGGTTTTATTCCCACACAAACATCATGACCAAGAAGCAAGTTGTGGAGGAAAGGGTTTATTCAGCTTACACTTCCACATTGCTGTTCATCACTAAAGGAAGTCAGGACAGGAATTCACACAGGGCAGGAAGCAAGAGCTGATGTAGAGGCCATGGAGGGATGTTACTTAGTGGCTTGCTTCCCCTGGCTTTCTCAGCTTGCTTTCTTAGAGAACCCAGGACTACCAGCCCAGGGATGGCACCACCCACAATGAGCCCTCCCAGCCTTGATCACTAATTGAGAAAATTCCTTACAGCTGGATCTCATGGATACATTTCCTCAAGGGAGGCTCCTTTCTTGGTGATAACTCCAGCTGGTGTCAAGTTGACACACAAACCCAGCCAGTACAGAAATAGCAAGGGACATAGAAAATTCCAACTTTTACAACTGATTTTGTAGAGTTTTCTAAAGTTTTAAAGCATGGACCTAGGAATGCCCTGAAATTCTTTGTTTAAAATCTGCCTCATTCCCTCTCCTCCTCTAATGTACATTTGATCTGTTTAAAATAAGAGATGGAAATTTTACTTCATCTAATGATGTATTTTTTTCCTGAAAATTCAGAGGAGGGTTTGAATTCATTGACCTCAAAGCCAGAAGTCTGCCATACCATGGGGGCATCATTCATCTCAGAGGTCTGCACACATCTCTCTGTGGCTTGGCAGAATTTTTCTCACTTCCATTCTAATCAATAATCTTGTCCGTAGTCTAACATGAGAATCCTTCTGTCTGGCAAAACATTCTGTTGTGGATTTGTAGGGCTAGGCACCCATGCAGCCTCCTTCTGAGCAGCCTGGATCCATTACAAACTACCACAGTAGATAGGGATCTTGAGGTTATTTATACATGTTCCAATCTTCGATAACTCCATATTTATAGAACGACATTAAATCAATCTAATCTCTCTGGAGACTTCATATCTTTTTGCCTAATACTTTGCTCAACTAAATACATAACCTTGCTATTAATGATACTGAGAATGATGTAGCTATACTGTTCCAACAAGGACGAGTCACTGATGTAGAGAAAAGGGTACAGCATAAAAAGGATGATAACATAGCCTTCCGAAAATCTAGACCCTAGCTCTGAAATTATAGATCGTAGCGAGAGCCCCCAGATTTTCTTTTAAGCTTCATTTCTTACTTCCCGTCTAAAATCTATTTTAAACTTTTTTGACATTGCCAGAAAAGTAAGACCTTCCCATGATTAAGACAAGTAGCCAGCCTCAACTGGCTAAACACTCTGAGCTCCGGATACACAAGAGCCCAGGGGTGGGTTTATTGCACATTCATTCTTGACAGAGTTTCCCATTTTACATTTCTTATCTTCCTGGCATAGTTGACTTCTGACTCTGAAATCAACGACAGCAATATTTCAAAGTAAACATTATTAATATACTGGTACTGGGTTTTAGTTAGTTACAACTGTGAGGTAAAGTCAGAGAGACTTAAAATACTTTGTTAACTAAACTAGGTAAAAAACTAGCAGTTTCCTTAGCTCCAGTAAAGGTTAAATCTCTTTTTTTTTTCTTTTACCCTCCTTACATGAATCAATATGCTTTAGCCTATGTGATCCCAAGAAAAACAAAAGTTGCTGGAGATTTCCTATGCTGATGGCAAATAACATTACAATCCCAGTAACAAAACCAGCATGCCGCAGTCATGTGGGCCAGTGGAGTAAAATAAAGGACTCAGCCCATATATTTATAAGCAGCCTGACTTGTGACAAAGTTGTCTAAAGCTCAGTTGGAAAAGATGGCCTCTTCTAACAAATAGTGCTGACAAAACCAGTTTCCACATGTACAAGGATGGAATGAAGCCCCAATTGCTTTCATTCTAAACGAAAAAGTCATTCAGAATTGATCTAAGACTTAATTTAAGTCCAGGAACTCTGAAAGTGCTCAAGGAAAAAAAAAAAAAAAAAACTTCAAGCTACAGGAGCAGGCAAGGATTATTTCTACAAGGAATATAATACTTCAGGAAATAAAACCAACAATTGACAGGTGGGATTACATAAAATTAAAAAGTTTCTGTGCAACAAAAGAAATTGCTGAGGGAAAGGGTAGCCTACAGGCAAGAGGGGATCTCCTAGCTACACGTCTGACAGAGGACTAATATCTAGACCATTCGAAGAACTTTAAACATTAGAAAAAAACAACAACAACAAGCAATCCTGGTGATAAATGCACTCATAAAACAAACTAACAGTTCTCAAGAGATGAAATGCAAACCACCAACAAACACGTGAAGCCATTCTCAGCATCTGTATCCATCACAGAAATGCAAATTTAGATACTGAGATCCCATCTCACCCCAGTCCAAATGGCAGTCATTAAGAATAGCAAGAGGAGGTCAGAGCAATGGTTAAGAATCCTTGCTGATTTTCCAGAGGAGGGACCTGAGTTTGCTGTCCAGCACCCACATCAGTCAACTCACGATCTGTAAAACCAGTTCCAGGATGATCTGATAACCTCCCATGCCTCTGATGGCATTGCCTCATGATGCTAGTGGTGTTACCTGCAGCTCAGAGGACTACTCAGACTCATACACAACAGGACAGTTTCTGGTTTCCATATGATTTCTTCTTTTTTCACTTGGACCCTGTACTTTGATACTGCTGCATTACTAACTGTTTTGGACATCACTAGATATCCTTTCTTTCCCCTACAACTGATTTCTAATGTAATGCCACTATGGTCAGAGAGTCGAGCGTGCATTTCACAGACACTAAATTTCAGGATGGCTTGCTTCTGGACTCAGCATATGGTCAGTTTGACAGATGTCCCTCCAAGGCTCTGTACTTACCACCAAGGCCCATTTTGCTGACCACATTGATCAGGTACTGTTCCATGCATTTCTTCTGTCTGCTAATGAGACAGCTGCTTTAGACCCTCCCACTGCAGGAGTGGAGGTCTGCATTTCCTCTCATTTCTCAACACTTTGTTTTTATCTGGGTTCACATTAATGAGGTGTAAATGATGTGTTATGGAATTGCTGCGCCTTTGCAGTGAAATCAGGTCTCATTTATTATAAAATGTTCCTCTTGATTGCTAGTGGCCCTCACCTGAATGTCTCCTTCCTCTCCCAGCAGGGTCATGAAACGTGAGACATTTCTGTTGGATGCTTTTGTTCCCTCGTTTCCATGTCTTATTTAAGGCGCATCTCTTGAATTTTGTGCAGATTAGTAACATTTAAACTTTTTATTTGATTTTGTTGATATGGTTGAGTTTAAAATATTGTTTCACTATTTGATTTTGAATGTTCCATGTATTCAGTTCTTATTTTTGATGTCTTCTGTAGTAATAAATAACAATAATGAATGGGGCCTTTAAAGTACTTAGAGAACATGTTGTACATTCTTTGTTCTTTACTCATTAGAAAAGTGGTATAAATAACCTGTTATAGCATATTCAAGTTTGCCAATTCCAAACTGTGAAAGATCTTTGAACACATTAAACAATTTGTTACATCTTATCTTTAAATTTTATTATCACATCTTAATTCTTTAAGGCTTTAAAGTGCTTCAAATTATCACTCTTTTTAAATCTACTCAGTGTTCATTGGGCTACATGTGTTCTCAACCTCTTCCATTTGGTCCTATGTCTATATGATTCTTTGTGATCATTTTGTGTCTGCCTGAATAATTTCCTCTAGTATATTCTTAAACATTTTCTCTCTGGGACTCAGTGTTTATGAGTACTTTTATTCTTGTAAAAGATCTCTGATTGGTTCCCAGGACCCTCACTGAGGGATCCAATGATCTTGTCAAACTCTATGAACACAAAATATACACTCAATGGGCATATATACATTCATGCAGAATGCTCATTCACACACACACACACACACACACACACACACACACACACACACACAC